>CAHIKZ030000746.1:5977500-6135000 GCA_903632075.3 Acanthosepion pharaonis | reverse complement strand
AAAACAAGGAATCAGTTAGCAGGCTAGTAACTCCTGAAGCAAGTCCCCAGGTATATCCTGTGCTCACTACATATATATCTACTGATATAGTCAGTCTACATAGGTGACAGGGAGTGTGGAATATTCCATTACAACAATAAGTAATGTTTGAAATTAGACTGCAAAAATTCGCTATATACAAGGCTTAAGATCCACTCACGATAAATGGTTGCAGTCAACAAAATACTTATGCCGAATGAGGTGTTTGATATGAAAGTAAAAGAAAGATGGTGGAAGTGAAGATTATGAGGATATGGAGGATAAATAACAACTAATGTTAGACTAGAAGAGATTAAAATTGTAGTGCTTGAGGAAGCATCCACATTAGGCTCTGTTCCACAAAGTAGTGTTACTTGGTGAATAAAAACTTTCTAAGTGAAACATTCTTCTTGCCAAAGAAATATGTAGGGAATAAGGATGATTCAACCCTGTGGAAGTAGAAAGGTGAATTTTGGCTGCAAATGCTTGAAGTGCTGGCAGTAAATAATGGAGCTCATCTGAACATTTGCCATAGAAGTAGAAATTATGTAGCAATAGGCTTGCAATGTTGCATCTGACGAGAAGAGGTTGCAGGATGGAAAATGAATGATTTCTTACAAGGTCATGTTAATGATTTTGAACTTGATAGTCTTGTATTTATTCATTTAGTATTATTGCAAGCAAAATTAATAATTAAGTATCATGCCTAGTGTGAGTATAGAGTTGATTTCAAAACATGCGTATTAAGCAATGTGCTCTTCTTTTAAAATTTGGTGTTCCTATATGCAAGCACAATTTAGTATTTATAAATTACATGTGTGAACTTAACACAATGAATATTGTTTGCACTCAAGTTCATGTGTATTTAGAAATGGTTTTATTTCTAAGAATTTACAGGTAAGTAATCATAGAACTTGTTATAAAGAAATTTCAGTCTTCGGACATCTTGTGATATTGTAATATTCTTACTGGACTCTTTATTTAACACAGTGACTCCCAAGCACTAGTTAACTCATTGTTATCAGTTTTTATTATGACACACACACATACATATATATGTATGTTATAGGCACCAAGCCAACTAGTTAGAATGTACGCATTCTGACAATGGGACCTAGGTTAATTCTGGCTGTTATCAGCCAGTATGTGATCCCAGTGTGTAGCACCTTTGGAAAGTTCCTGAAAACCATTTCACTAGTTGGCCCAAGCTTTGTGAGCAAAACTGAGTAGATGAATCTGTTTCAAAGCCATCATTGGTGTTCTCACACAAAGTTACAAACCATCAGGCTTTAAGCATATTAGCATTATTCAAACTAATGAGCATCATAGATTATATAGAATAAAGGAATTAATACTCTATGAATAGTAAAATTTCAATGTGAAGCTGATTAAAAATCACAAGAGAATTTTCAGTCACTATGAAACTCTTTAAGTTTAGGATCAACTAATATCTATTCTACATAACCTCGTAATATGTGCTGCTTACTTTCTCCTTTCTCTCCTTTAAATCCTTAGAACAATCTCAGTCAGTAACCCTCTATCTTGAATGGCTCAGAGGCATTGTATTTGGTGAACTAAAGTAAAAAAAGAAAATGATTTACCTCCAAATGAAAAGGATTTAATACTGTATGAATGCTTGTAAAATCAGGTCATCCAAGTGAAATTTTAATGTGAAGCTGATTAAAAATCACAAGAGAATTTTCAGTTAGCCTGGAAACAAGCGTAAAGGATATCCAAAATACTCTAAAGAACGCTGTTCCAGATGTACACAACTCAATAATTTGTATGATTTTGAATTGACATGGATTTCATGGATGGATTGCACAAAAAAGCCACTACTGAAGAAAAACGCATAAAAAGGCTCATTTAACATTTGCTAAAAAGTTTCTGAATCATTCAGATGATTACTGAAAATAGTTAATTGGTCAGATGAAACAAAAATTGAAATTTTAGGACATAATCAGCAACATTACATTTGGAGAAAAAGAACCCTGAACACAATAACATGCAAACAGTGAAGCATTGTAGAGGATGCATCATTTAATGGGATTGCTTTAGCATAGTAGGGAATGGAAAACTAACCAAGATTCAAGAGAAAATGGATTTGCATTAATAGTTGGTTCATTAAAAAAACACTTTTACTCTCTGCTAATCAGCTTAGACTTAGAAGGTAATACATTTCCCAACAAGAGAGCAACTCAGAGCATAAAACTATCTCAAAATGTTTTAAGAAGAATTAGTTAAGAGTAATGGAATAGTTTTCTGACACACAAGGCAATATTTGTGGCATGAACTGCAAAACTGAATCTGAAGAATTTGGAATGATTCTGCATAGAAGAGTAGCTGAAAATACAAGTTGAGAGATACACAGAAGTTTTAGCAAAGACAGCAGAAATTTCCTATAATGTATAATGAAGACAAATGGGTGAATCTTGTTGACATTCATAAGACATATTGAAGGCAAGTGGGATAGAGGAAACTGTTAAACAAGATTATGTTAAAATATAGCATAACAGGAAATAGAAGGAATGGAAAAAAGGCAAAAATTATTTAAAGTTATACAAAATAAGAAGTTGTGGGGAGTTATGATTGCCAATGTTCTGAAAAGACAGAACACATGAAAGATGTAATGCCAAAGGAGACCTATCTATGGTTTCAGGGGTTTGAATATTTATGTAAAAGTCATTGTCATAAAGTGTTTATAATTATGGAAATAAAATAATATCTGTTTTATTTATTATCAATTTACATATTAAACCATTTTATGAATTGAGTCAATATCATTAAATCAAATTTGGAATGATCAATCTGTAAAAATTGGAGAATGTTTTAGATGTTAAATATTTTAGTGTACATCACACACACACAAATCTATCTACCTATCTATCTATCTATCTATTATGCTTTATTTTCCATAATTTTGCAACATGTGTTTCGGGTTTCATGACCTTCTTCAGGCAAAGAGTGGATATTTCCACATATTATTTTGATTTATGACAGGGAACATTATCCTGCATAAAAATGAGCTTGGTGGGGTTGATTTGCACCCTTTCAGCAGAAGGGAGCAGACAAGACTCAAAAATTCTCTTGTACTGCTTGCTCCTTAGGGTCTTTTCAATAGGTTTTAAGAAACCAATTCCATGAAAAGAAAAGCATCCCAGAAAATTATACTGAACGGATGCTTGACAGTACTTACTGATAAATTCAAAGAGCTTTCAAAGCTTCTTCGGATTTTAGACCGCTTATCCTTTGAATTTAGCTCAACTTTCGTTTCATCAGAGAAGAGAACATTTAGTAAAAAAAATCAGGTGAGTCACTTTTATCGAACAGCCCTGTATATGATAGGATAAGGAACAAATAGGAAGCATTTATATATATAACATGTTTCACTTTATTTAATTTTCATTAGAATTATGGAATAGAAAGTTCCGGTACTTTTAGTTCTGTGTTCTATATTTTTCATTGATCAGGTCGACCTTAGATATTTTTGTCTTGTATGTTTGGATTCTAGTTGGTATTTTTTGTTGGTCTGGTAGTTTCCATGTATAGTTTTTTATGGTATTAACATGTTATTATATATAATAAGCAAAGTGCCTTTGTATATATTTTGTCTTTAATGTCTGTAAATTTAAAAAAAAACAAATGTTTGTACTAATGACACCAGGTAGTAGAGTTATTGTTCTTACAATAGCTGTCTTTTCTGCAATGTTTGCAAAGTAGGGATGTGAAAAAAAATGAGTCTGTGAAAGAATAGAGAACAAAATTTTACTTCTGTGATACCTGCATTCCAGCCATGTTATCTAAGTAAGTGAAAGTGGTAAGCAGTTGATAGCACAATTTTCATGCCATTATTAATTCATTGCTCTTACCTTACCTTTTATATAATTATTTTCAAAATTCAGCATCAGATCATTTTATCAACTGCAAGATAACAGAATGTATTGTCGTTAGCAAAAGCATGAGCCCAAAGTGTAAATAGTATATTCAAGATACCAAAATCAAATAAGTGTGGAAATTTAAATATCTGGAAAGTGTTTTAACAGGCAACAGAAAGTGTGAGGCTGAAATCTGTAGATGTATTTGAGATAGTTAAAGATGAATTCCAAAACCTACATAGAGTACTAAGAAATAGAAAAAAATTGCTTGAAACGAAGAAAAGAGTACTAAAATGTATTATATCTATCCTCCTATGTGGCAATGAGTGCTGGACAATCTCTTCAGAGCTGAATAAGAGACTAGAAGCAACAGAAATGTGGTTTTACCAAAGGATTCCGAGTATATCATGGAGTGAACATGTGAGCAATGATGAAGTCTTAGAGAAAATGGAAAAAAAAAAATTAACTTATACTTAACATCACAAGAGACAGTTGAGATTTCTAGGGGACATAATGAGGAAAGAAGGCTTGGAAAATCTGATACTCACATGTCAGACTGATGGCAAGAGAGACAGAGGAAAACAATGCATGATATAGTGAGCTTGAGGAAATGGATAGTGGAACAGGGTTTAGGAGAAATAACAGAAAGACAAAGTTTATTAAGAGTGACAAGGAACAGAAAGTTGTGGAATGCCATGATCACCTACATTCCAGCATTTTTATCTATGCATTTAACTTTAGAATTCTCATTTCATTAAATCATTAATAGTAAAATATATCAAAATAAAAAACATGAACCAAAATAAATAAAACAAACAATGAACAGGGAGTTGAGTCAATGAGATATTCCATCGTTAGGGTAACATTAAACGAAATCACTTAGTGTCAAATAATGCTTTCCTTAACAACAGAATATCTCATTACCAAAAAGGGAAAATCAGCTTGCATGATTGATAAATATATAAAGTTACTTTGTATTTTATATCATAGAAGAGATAGTTTGAGGCAAACATTTTTAACATTATTCAGCTTTGCTTTTCAAGCTTTTATTATTGAAAAAATTATCATTACTAGTTATTCTTAAAATCTGGGTGTTTTCCTTTGTGTGTGCTTTATGTCCTGTAATTTTGGCACTGCTTATTGATTCAGGCCTCAATGGAACCACATTTGCCATGACAGAATCTTGAGTATCTTCTGATTCTGTGCTAAAATTCATAAAATTCTTCAGTTAAGCACTTCCTGCAGTAACAGTTTTAGTTATTCAAATCTTTTGTTAAAGCTAACATAATGCAGGAATATTTTATTTTAAAAAATACATCTCTGAAATATTTATTATTCTTTTTTATAATTAATTCTGTGACTGAAGGACTTTGTATCTGCTGTTTCATTTGAATGCACCTTCATATCTGTATTTTTATTTTCTCTCTCTTTATTTACAAAGGAAAAATGTTATTGATAAAGCAAAAATAATTTTTCTTTTCTAGATTAGGCTAGATAGATACGAAACATTAATTTTTCCAGTTAAAATACTCAGAATCTCAAGGGATAAAATTAGAAAACTATTAAATGCACAATAGATTGTTTTGATGATGAATAAAACAAGACAAATTAGATGAAAATAAATAAAGAACAAAGAGTGAATCTGAATTCAAAATTAAAATTTCTATATTATTTTCCATGCCGGAAACAAAATTAAATTTTGGAGTTTTTACTTTTGCTTTCATTTTTTATTATATATTAAGCAGTGCTAATAATGGAAATAAAGAATCATTTTTTTTTCAGTTATTTTAATTTTTTTTTAATATTTTTGTCCACTCTTTTAATTTTGTTCTATTTTCACAATGTTCTATTTTTGCCGCTACTTGTGGAATTTATTAATTTTCTCTGGGATTTCATTCCTTCGTTCCTTAGAGATCTGTTTGCCTCAGAATATTTTTTATTCAAATTACAATTGTGTACTTATATTTGATTTAATTGCTGATTTTACCAGAAGATATGTGAAGTTAATAAAATATTCTAAGGGAGTTAAGTCTCTATTCCAAGTCCTCATATTCAGGGAAGCAAATTATTTTTAAATTTCCAATTGGCATATTAGTGAGTTACATGTAAAGATAAGCCTGAAATTATTCATACCCCTGTAAAATTTGTGAATTTTTAAAATATTTTCATTAAAAGAACAGTTTTCTGTCACCCATATTGGCATATGAAGAAAAAAGTAAATGAAAGCTACATGAAGACTATAGAAAAAAAATTTGAACAAAAAGGTACAATGGATGAAATTTCAATAGAACAGATTCCACATCCAGAGCCTCTTCACTTTCCTGACTGAACATGTCTTCAGACATGTAGCCATACTCACCATGATTGGCTAATTACATGTTGATGAGACTATTTAACTCATAGTTGTTGTATCTGCCTATATTTCTGAGATGAGTTATAGTAACTATTTATATTGTTCGAACAGTTGTCCTCATCTTTATTGTCATATTCACAACATTTCGGCTGTTGTATGCTCCTTCCCTTTTCAGTTGATTGGAATTTTGGACTAAAACCTTTATTTCATCCACTGAGTTACATTATTCTAGTTCCACGTGCCATGCCTCTAACAGATGCCTCAGTTTCAGTTATTTCCCTTTAGTAACTCAACTCTCCAAGTTTTTGTTCACCTCTGCAGTGGCCAGGTATTGAACTCACAACTCTGTGGGTCAAGCTACTGGATTATTTCAACCAATGCATTTATTCCAGTGGATAAAAGTGTTAATTGAATACCAGAGTGTACAACAGCCGAAATGTTGTAAATATGTAAACAAAGATGAGGACAACAATCTGAACAATGTAAATAGTGTTGCAGCTGGAGGTTTTGAATTCAAAGTTGTTCTGAGAAAAATATTTAAAAATCACAAATTATATATATAAATAATTTCAGCTTTAATTGTATAAGGTACTATTTTAGACCTTCCTTAGTCAATATGTATTCATTATTATTTACTGTTGTTGTAATTCTTGTGTACCAGATTATTATTTATCCATGTTTATAAATCCAAAAACATTGCTAAAATGAAGGTAACTTGACTATAAAACATGTTTCTTAAAGAACTTTTGAATTAGATCAATGTATCCAAAATAATAACATTTTCAGAGATGATTATTTGCATTTAATTTTAATTGATGTTTTTGAAGAATTTTCAGATTTCAATGTTGCCTGTTATTCTTAGAGATTTGATAACATTCCATTTAGACTGTCCTAAAGATAGTTTTACCCAACACCGTAAATTAATACAAAGCCAAAACATTAACCTAAAAATTTGATTCATATTCTTAAATAGGCTTGCCAAATCAGGATTTTAATATGGATGTCATGCATGTCACCAAACCCCTTTCAGAAATATTTAAAGTATCAGCTGCTTTCTAAGACCAATCGTTAATAATGACTTTGAGCAAGTGAAGCCTGTAGATTATGATGAAGACTATCCTTCTTTGAACCTTGTGGACTGGCACTACAGAATACAAATAAACTGTGCCTAATAAGAGAAACCACATTACTTGAAGACTACAAACAGCAGCAACAACTAAAATGGATAGCACATGTAATGTGAAGAGAGAAGAATGATTTAATCAAGATGTTGACATTCCACATTATTTCAAATGAAAGCTTAGGAAGGAAGTATTAGAAAGAGCAATAACAGCTACTGGACTTGAGCTACCTATTTTCCTGAAAAATTGTTTGAAGTGAAAGATTTTATAAATTTCAACTAGCAGTAGCACAGGCTGCTTGGTCAATAAACGCTAAATATTTCCTTATAAGGAAACAGTTAATATTACCATTACAATTAGAAATATTAATAACTGTGTGAATATTTACTCACCTAAATGGCAGAATTGGAAAGATAAGGAATTAAATTTATACTGCCATGGAAATATTAATTCAATTTTGTTATAAGCCTAAAAAAAGCACATCATTAACACTTGGTGGAAATTGTGCTGGTTCAAGACATTTAAGAATTCCAACCTGGCTGGTATTATAACAATTGACTTTTTTTCTTGTGACCTGTTTCTCCATCAGTCTGATGTACTTCATCATGATTGAGTTCAGGGACTGAAATAATTCAATTCTAGGGAAGATTTAATTTGAACAAATTAGAATTTTTATCAGAATTTTTAAGATGAGGAATTACCATTATTATATAGTTTTCTATTCAGGCCAGCAATTCCCAAAATACAAAAGTCCCCAAATACAAAGACAGTCTCCGAAAGAAGTCCAGAGAGTACCACATTTTAAATATTGTGAGTATAACCCCCTAGATACGCATGCTAGTTCATACAGCAAAGCATATAATAAACTAAAATTACTTTGTTGAAATTATTGTCAGAAGCAATTTATACAATAACAATATGATTACTTTCTGCCATCATATTGAAGTCACATGCATCTTGAAGAGAAAATAATGATGTAATCAAGGTGTTGACTTTCCATATTACTTCAAATAAAAAGTTAGGAAGGAAACCTCCATTAATACGAGAAAGAACGATAATAGTTACTGGATTTGAGAAACCAATTTTTCTGAAAAATTATTTTAAGGGAAAGATTCTATAAATTTCAATCTTCGGTAACACAGGCTGCTTTGTCAATGAATGCCGAAAGATTCTTAGAAGGGAAGAGCAGATAAATCTGCTTATCCCTCCTTTTGTTAGTTTACATGCCATTACACCCAGCCGATACCTCATAAATAATGCATTATTCTGCATTTTGATTGCGTGAAAAGAGGAGAAAAGACACTACTTGGTTTCAGTGAGAAAATGAAAGAAGGAAGGAAGATAGAAATGGAGAGAGAGAGAAAGAAAGAATCAGATTAAGCTAATAAGAACAGATACTACATTTTGATCTCAGCCAGAAGTGATGGCAACCATAATGAAAGCATAAATTTTCAGGTTCACAGTATCAAATGATGGAAACTGAGTAAGGTAATTGCCAAAACACAGTAACAATAAAAAAATAAGTGTCTGCTAAAATATTTTAAAATTATTATTAAGAGAATTGTTTGTAAGGTGGAGATTTGGCTAGAAAGAAGGGAAGATAGAAGTGTTTAACGTCTTCTGCCAATACTTCATAAATATTAGACTATTCCGTTTTGATCATGTAGAAATAGATTAATGGACACTACTTGGTTTTACTGAGAAAATGAAAGAAGGTGAGATAGAAGTATTTAATATCTCCTGCCAATGTCTCATAAATAATGGACAATTTTGTTTTGATTGCCTATGAAAACAAGACATATGAATGAAAGAAAAATGGAAAAGAAAGATAGAAGTGTTTAAATTCTGTTTCAGTGAAATTGTAAAAGTTGTTAATTTCAAATCTTTTCATTTGTACCCTCTTCTTAAAGTAATGACTAGCACTGATAGTTATGATTGTTACTGCAGTATTTTGTTAAAGTTGTTAAGCTCAAATATTTAACAATGTTATTGGAAAATTCTATGGATATTTTAATATCATAGAACTGATCATAATTAACTTAAGATTAAGAATCATCAGAATTTTAAAATAGGAAAACTGAAATTTCCATGGGCCTTTCTTGTTACAATTTTTGGATACATTATATACTAGTGAGCCAGTCCAAATGCCTTGACTCATTTTATAGTCCACCAATAGAAGGTTAATCAATCAGAAGATGTAAAATATTCAATCCGTTGTGTATAAAGGTGGCCATTTTGTTTACTCTATCCAAATGTCCAGTGCCAGCTTGTCAGGCGAAGAGGAACAGAAGGAAGAACTATGCTCTGCTACCTGACTATGCTTCCCTACTGTCTTCGAAATATTCACTGCTAACCTCTGGATTCTATACTCAAAGACGACTGTCATCATGAACAACATTTAAGTTACCATTAATATTGGCAATGTGAAGAACAGATACTACACTTTGATCCCAGCCCAATGGCCAGTAAGTGAATAAAACCATTGCTCAATGAATATGAAATGTTTTCTTATAAGGAAGCAGTTAATATTTGAAACTATCAATATTAAACTTTTATTAGTAATCAGAAATTTTATAGCAAAAAAAAAATTATATACATATATCAAGAGTCCTGTAACCAATTTGGGTTGAAGGGGCACTACATGTACTGCAGCCGTAGCACCAGTGTCTTCAGCAAGATAGCCTGATGGAGCTCGACCCACTTCAGGTTGGTTTGAATTCAAAGTTTTCTTTTCCTAGACTAGATGCCAAACAAGGCTATAGAACGCAACCTGTTTTGCCTTTTGCCCATAGTTGGGGGAGAAGATAGTGATTCATATCTTTCTCAAATATAGTAGTTGAATTGTACTGATGACCCATGAAGCTATTATACCCTGTGAAGCACTGACCAGGGTCATCTAATTCTAAATATAGCAACATCCATATTTTGTTTATCTTAGCAGAAGTATAAGTTATCTGTATGCAGTGCATGGTGTAATTTCAAACAGCTCATTAAAATTCTCTTTTCTATCATGGAAAATAGTTATTAAATGATAATACTTTTAGGAAAATTCCACACCACTTTCATTTCTCTTATTGAAAAATTTGAAAGAATCTAAGCAAAGCGACATTGTTCATTTCAGTGGAAGTGAATCGAAAGAGGCTCTGCTAGCAGGAGGTTTACATCTTGCAGCTGGTCTATTGTTTTGTTCATGCTCATGTCATCAGCAAAAATGCCCAAATGCTGTGTATGACACCTTCATCAATGTCCTTAGTCATGAATAGGCCTCCTGCTGGTTCAGCCATTGTTGCAGAAGCCAGGATTGGAGATTGCCAGTCAACTGCTGATTATTGTTATAGGCATTCTGGAGCCATTAGCTTCTAGTAGCCATATAAGATACATGGTAAATGTGAGGTCATATTCAGTCTCACCTCTCATTTATTTGAATAGTGTGTAGGAGATCAACCATTGCATATACTTGTCAAACTAATAAAACTATTGTTTAAGTAGTATATATTGTACAAATACCCATTGAGAGAATTGTAGCCCTTAGCTTCAGTGAGTTTCCGGTACTTTATGGTTAATTCTTATTTTCACTTAGTATGTTTACACTTTAAAAGTTTTTAAAATAGTTGATGACCTTTAGTGTTATCAAATGAAATATTTATCCTAAAATGTATTTGTTGATTATTCATTTCAGATATTTCTAATTTTCTTGTTTTCCACAACTTATCAACCGGTTATTTAAAACAAGAAAATATTTTTTAGGTTTTAAGATTTTTTTCTTTTGGCAATAATAATGGTTTAGTGATACAAATTTTACTAATTAACCTATAGCTATAGGACTAGAAGAGGTGAGGTCTATACGTAAGTGAATGTGACAAACCCAGTCTGAATTGAAACTCAATTTCCCGGTTAACAATTCTGAGCCATTATCCCTGACACACATCCAAGCTTAAAGCACCAAGTGGTCACACATCTAGGTAGTGACAGGTTTTGACATTGCTTAACTTTAGTGATTATACAAGAACTGGTGTTTGAATGCTATTGGGAGAGGAGGTAGTATTTGTGTGTAAGTGAACATAACAGACCTAACAGGATTGAGCTCTCTGACTAATGATTCCAAGCCATTATCCATGATACCACCTCCCCCTCCAAGCTTAATGCACCTGGTATTTCCAAGTGGTCATCCATCTAGATACTGACCAGGTTTGACATTGCTTAACTAAGTGATCCTTCTGTAGAACCACATTACTGTGACTTCAAGTCTCTTCTTCATCTGTAAGGAGATTGTTCAGCATTCACTGCCATATAGGATAACTGATATCACATAATAGTTAAATACTGTTTTCTTTGTTTCTGAAAAAAAATTTGTTTCTTAATTACAAAACCCTTTGCAGATATTTAAATTGTTGCAATTGTTTGATTTAATCTGCACATTGGGTTGTTTCTTTTGCTAACAAGTATGCATTCTATCTTCTTGCAATTGATTTGTCCTTTCTTCATACTTTCCTTTACTACCTTATCTAGGAGTTCCTTTAGCTACCATTTTCAATTTTACTTTAATCAGAACTTGTTATGAGGCAAAGATCTTTGCAGTCAGAATCAGCATCCATAAGAGTTTTGTATAAATTTCTTAGTTCCTTAATTAGGCTTCAATTTTCATTTTTAATTAGATTGTTTTTCTCGACATATTTTCTGTCATTCATTATCATAAAGTTTTTTTCTTAAGATTTAATCTTTGAAACATTTCAGTGTCAGTTTTTATTCCTTTTTACCCATTCATTTGCATTTTCATTTAATTTTCTAAATTATTCATTAATTTTTTATCAGAATTAATTGAACTTGTGTTTTCCATTGTATAGATTGTTTTAGTTTTAAAGAGTATTATCTATTTTTGGAAAAAAAATTTTATTTGTTGTAGCTCTGATTATAAATTTATCTTTGTGTTTTATAACAAATTAAAATTACCTATTAATATCAAAAGGATTAAAAAAAATATTGATGAAATCTGATCAGCTTTGATGTTGTGGTAGGTCAGTGGAGCACCTTCAACGATCATCCAATAATATTTATTGTCTATCTGGAAAAATGCTTGGAAGTTTTACAACATGGAAGCAGAACACCACTAAATAAAAAGTGAAAGAGCGAAGTCAGTTGTGAAAAGTTGGAGGTGGGGAATAAAATAAAATAAAACTTCAGGGCATAGACGATCATGGCTCTCCGTAATTTCTTGTCCTTTGTAGTTCTTAGTAAATTTTGTCTTTTTGTTATCTCTTCTAAACCTTGATTTGCCAAACTTTTACTCAAGCTCATTCTTCTTCTATATTCCGTGTCACTTAAGGATGTAGATGATCATGGCTCTCCACAATTTCCTCTACTTTGTAGCTCTTAACAAGTTTTGCCTTTTTGTTATCTCTCCTAAACCTTGTTCTGCCATCCATTTACTCAAGCTCTCTAGGTAGGTTATGCATAGTTTTCCTCTGTCTCTCTTGCCTTCAGTCTGTCATGTGAGAATCAAATTTTCCAAGTTTTAAAAATACCTGATTCATATATTTTATCTGATTTTCTCATAAAATAAACACTTTTTTTAGATTTAAAAAATCTGCTATAATCATGTTTTTCTTTGTTTTTATTTTAAGTAGACAATCAGTTTGCCTTTTGCTTGCACTTATTTTCTAGAATGAAACTGTAAGCTCTAATATGTGGAACATATTAGAGCTTACAGTCTAATCACACTAAAAGCACCAGTTTTCATTCAATCACCAGAGTTAACCTATGTCAAGTCTGGTCAGTACTTACATGGGAGGGCCGCTTGGGAACACCAGGTACTGTAAGCTACTTCTTACAATCTGAAATATGTTTCAGATTTAAATAACTTGCAACGTGTTGATAAGCCTGAAAAAAACAAATTTTTTAAAGCAAATATTTAAAAATATGATAAAATTTAATTATTTATTTTGAAAATTAATGGCCATAATGATTTTAGACCAATGATAAAGCTTGACTGTGCAAGTGGTGTAATAGACAATGGCTCGGAATTGTTAATTCAAAAGCAGAGTTCCACTTCCTGTTGGCTTCGTTAAATTCACTTACATGCAAATACCCTAGGGAAAGGTATGAATCCACCTCTTCTTCCCCCATCCATGGGTTAATTAGTAAGACTTGTATCACTAAACCATTATTATCTTGAAAAAAAAATTCTTACAATCTAATAATATTTTTTGGCTTTAAATAAAACCTGCAAAAAGTTAATAAGCTGTAGAAAAGGAACCAGTCAATCAATGAAATACTGATTAGCTACACAGGCATGTCTTTTAGATTGATTTACATTCTCTGGATTATAAATGTATAGAAACTATTGTGCCACAAAGGGAGGGATCAATTTATATATTGATTGTAATACAGAATTGATTCCCCACTTTATATTCATATTGTAATTTCTTGTTTATCAAACTCTGATGAGGTATGAATCCACCACTTCTCCCCACCAGTTTTCAACTGTATACAACTGCTTTCTAAGATCAATGGTTAACAATGGTTTTGAGTGAGTGAGGCTTGAGGGTCAGCAAAGACCATCTTTCTTCGAACCTTGTGGCCTGTCACTACAGAATCACCAAAAAAGAACTGTACCAAATAACAGAAACCGCATCACTTGATGACTTTTAGCAACAGAAACAACTAAAAGGTATATTACACATAAGCAGAAGAGAAAATAATGATATAATCAAGATGTTGGCATTTTGCACTACTTCAAATAAAAGGTTAGGAAGGAAAGCTCCAATCAATACTGGAAAGACTGATAAAAAGCTACTGGACAAAGAGATTTAATAAATTTCAACTGAAAGCAGTTCTGGCTGCTTGGTCAATGAATGCCAGTACTGTTTTCAGTTGGAAAAAAATGCTTTGTTATTTTGAGGTGCCATTAACATTACATTAAGAATAACCAGTTTATGTAATGGAGAGCAACACATTTTCTGTTGATGAAAGCAAATAAGAATTAATATTGCATAAATTTCTGAAATTTTGTTGGGATAAATAATTTATAAACTTTAGAATGACTTTATAGATGAAGAAGTGACTAGAGGTAATGTAGATTCAGAAGAATACTGAAAATACCATGGATGAAGCATGTGATCAATGAGGAAGTTTTTAGGAAAATTAGAATGAAAGGACACTTTTGCATAGAACCAGAACATACAGTTGAAATTTCTTGGGCATATAATGAAGAAAAAGGGCTAGGAGAATTTGACACTCACAGGACATATTGAAGGCAAACACCACAAAGAGAGTAACAAGAAACATACCTAAAAAGCTTGTGTAAACGCATAGCAGAACATGAATATTGGGGGATAGTAAGGGGGTTAAACATTACTTCTTGCAACAGGGTATAGGAATTTATAGAAAACCATGATTTCCCAGATTGTGAAAGAACACAACACATAAAAAAAGAAAAAGTGTCTAATTTGAAGCATTTACCACCCAGCTTCATCAACATGCATCGTTATACAATATTACAGTATTTATGGTAGAGAGATTTGTTCTTACTTAATGATGATGGATTTTTAAATAAGGTTATCTAAGGATGTGTTAAAAACTCAGAACATGAAATCAGTGAACTGAGTTCAAATTCCAGTTGAGTTTGTTACATTAACTTTTGTGAAAATACCCATTGGAATGATAGGACTCTATATTTTATTCCCTGTAGCTATTGGTTAAATAATAGGGCAGGGTTAAGGTTAGCCAATTGGTAGGATAGTAGGACAGGGTAGGGTATTGGTTAAATAATAGGGCAGGATTAGGCTATTGGTTAAATAGTAGGGCAGGGTTATAGTATTGGTTAAATAATAAGACAGGGTTAGGCTATTGGTTAAATGTTAGGGCTAGGCTATTATTTAAATAATAGGGTAAACAAGGCTCTAGGTGTCAACCAGTCTAGAAGAGGAACAACTTTGAAATCAAAACTGTATGTATCTCTGCCATAGTGCATAATTTGTAGCCATTAACAAGATCATGAGATTCTGATTAGCTCTATAATCTTGGCTCCAGTCAACCTCCAACTCTGTGTATGTATTTATGTATGTATGTATGCATTATTACTATTCTTTGAAGGTGAATGATTCAGGCATGCTCAGATCAAGTGTGATCAAAGAGGCATTCACTCTTATTTGCTAACTAATATACTGTCTTGGAAATGTGGTGTGTGTAAGTGCATGTTGTTTTTAAGAACATATATATAAACCAACTGAAAGGTCATCATAACAATCAGAAACAAGCCAGCTATATTAGCCTGCCTCATCGTCTTGCTGACAATATCCATCTTGTTTGTAGCAAGGTTTTCAGATCACCATCTGGACTAAGAAGTACATAGAAGACCTATAGGACATGCAGATCCAATGAACCCAATCAAGGATACAAAGTTTATCTGTCATGTATGCATGATACCTGTGAAATCAAATGCTAGTCTCAAGTGTTATGTTAGGGGCCATGGACTCTAAAACAAAACAGAAGCCATTACAAGTGATGTGAGGAGGCAGTTCTCATCTGAGTAAAATGTGGCAATCACTATGTATTGTTATCATCATCATCATAAGAATAATGTCATTACTATCATCTTTAAACAATTCCTTTACATGACAATAGTCATTTTCTTTTACTTGTAAAATCAATAATACTGTGAAGGTTTGATTCATAAGAATTTAAACTAGATATCAGATTTAAGGCTATGAATGATCAGGTTTTATAAATTATTCTCTCATTTTCCCTCGTTTTCCACTCTTCACCTTCATCAGGTATAAATAATATCGTAGAGGAAGAAATTAATAATGAGACAAATCGAAGGTGAATATTATTCTGTGTATCTAAGAGACATGAGAATAATTGTAAACTTGATGAAATTGTAATTTACAAATTTTTAAAACAAAAAAAAAGAAGATTACAAAGGAGATTCATGTGCAAATTGGAAAATTTCAATTCAGTGTCGGAATCAAATTTACCGAATCTTCTGAATGTTTCAATATTCATTTCTTAAGTTTCTTTTCACTGGGAAAACAACAGGACTTTAATTAAATTTGCAACATTAAAATTGTATTTGGTAATTCAGGAGAACTTATTTACTGTCTCCTCTGAGATATCTCAAATTTAACTATTAAATTATTACAAAAGTATCCTTGAATAGATCTTGGTTGTAGTGAGACAAAGTTTTGCTTTTTTTTTTTCTTTTGAACTATCCGTTAATCTTTATCAAAAGTTTCTCTTGATTCCTTGTGGTCTATAAATCAGAATTGATTAACTTGGTATGTACTTTGCTTGTTTTTAAGATTTTAGAATTTCAAGAGGAATCATCCTTTTGTCCAAATTTGAAATGCTTTATTTAGATTAACTTTTGCTAAATAAATTAACCAGTTTTGCTCTTAGCATATAGTTATAATCTTTTCTATTGTTTAAGCTAAATTTGTTTGTGCATATTACTACATGCAAATTTTAATTCTAACAGAAATGATCCACAAAGGATTCCATATGTTGGGGATATTTTTCATTCTCTTACTGATTTTGCGTTCATGAAAATATTTATAACCGAAGACATATTGCTAACAGAATTAAGGTTTTTGCATTATAATATAGATTACAAACACTTGAAAATATCTTTTTGTAAATGATCTATAAATGATTTTATACATTGGAGATATTTTCCTTCTTTTGATGGTGTTGAGTGTTTTTTTTTTTTTGTAATCATTTTTCCCAAGCAAGGCAATATGTAAATGGTTACTGAATGTGAAAGAATATGAGAAAGAGAAAAATATTATTGAGGAGTGAGAGCAATAAAAGAATGAATTAAAAAACCAAAAGATAATGATTGGCATTACATTTTAATTTTTGAAGATCAAAGTTAACTGGAAAGCAAAAAACAAGAGAGAATATCACAAGAAGAAACTGTAACCATTGAAGTTACTGAGTTAACTAAAATACTTATAACTGAATACATTTGCCAACATAATTATGATTTTTGCAAACATTTGGTAATATCTTTCCTTCTTAAATGATCTTTTGTTTTTGCTAATGTTCAACCAATATAAGGCCCAAGAGCCACTCAAGGTAGAGGGTTCCTGTGTGGTGTTGCGAGAAAGGGCTAGAAGTGAAGTTCTAGGGGATATACAGGAAAGAGATCAAGATTTAATTAGCGGATAACATTTCAGATTTAAGTTGGAGGTGTTAGGAGTATACTGTAGAAGTGGACTTTAGAAGGAATGGGAAACCCAGTCCTAAACAGGAAACAAGGGATAAACATATAATCCTTTTCAAATGACCAGAGAAAAGCATGAACAACCAAATGATTCTGTATATTTTTCCTTCTTTTAATGGTGCTGAGTTAATGAAAATGCTTATAACTGAAAAAAGTATTGCCAGAATTATGGTTTTTGTATTTTAATATACATTACAACCATTTATTTTCATTTTGTATTAATTTGTTTTGTGTTTTCTCCAACTATGGTGAACTTTATATAGAGTAAAAATGTTCAGACTTTTTTAATGATAAAATTCACAGAATGTATATGTTAGTATTTGGTCACTCTGCTGCTTTCAGTGTATTTGAAATTAATTTCCAAATACAATAATACACAAGGGTTTAAAATTGTGAACTTAATGCAAATAGATTAACCTGCTTTATGTTAGATATATTTTGTAAACATTTAGATTTGTGTTTACTGAGAGATATATTTAATAATTGGACAGATATTCACATATTTCATCTTTCTTCACATAAGTTATTTTTAATATAAAAATCACTATTAACCTTAAAACATTAGATAAAAATTAGTGTATTTTCTCTGTTTAATTATTTTTATTCTACCAATATTTCTATAAATAAATAAATTAAAAAAAAAAAAGGCAAAACTATTCATAGAAAGGACGTTAGAATAATCCAGAACTTGCATTTGGAGCAAACCACTTGCATATAGACAGAAAATGATTTGAGTAACTATAGAAAAATAGAAAGGAGCATGAGACAAGGTTGTATCTTCTCCCCAGATTTAAACACTCTCTACAGTGAGATTATCCTAAGGAAGCTAGAGACCCAACCAGGATTTATTATCAGTGAGCATAATCTTAACAATATAAGATACACATTCAGCATGTGAACAATCATGGCTCTTCACAACTTCCTATCATTTATAAATCAAGTAAAGTCTATCCCCTTAATATCCCTCTCACCCCTTCTTCTGCCATCCATTTAAACAAACTTGTTAGGTAGGTTAGTTGTTGTTCACTCTGTTCCTCATGCCTATATGTTCTGTGAGTCTCCTGTTTTCCAAGACATCATTCCTCAACCAGAAATTTCAACTGATTCTAAATACATGTGACCTTTTTGTTTTCAATTTCCTTAAATCATCTTTGCTGCTCATACAGTCTGTACAGGTTATTCTCAGCATCCTCCTGAAAAGGCCTATCTCTTTCTCATCTCTTCATCATCTGTGACAAAATTGTCTAACATTTACTTCCATATCACAGTTCAGAAATCTTTTCTTTGTTTCTAATGAAAATTTCCTCTTTCTTAGTACTTTGTTAAGATTTTTGAAGGCATATTTTTTCTGTTCTTATTTGCCTTCGGATTTCCTATTTATTATCGATGGGCGTAATCTTAACATTATAAGATACGTAGATGTCACTGAGTTGATGACTGACATGGAAAGAAAACTACAGGACATGATAGACAGGGTAGTAAAAGAAAGCAAGAAAAATAGACTATCAACTGCAAGAAGACAGAAAGTATAGTTATCAGCCAGAGGAAAAGCCTAAGATGTGAGTTACAATTTGGAGATGTCAACATTAAGCAGGTGCAAAAGTTTGAATATCTGGGGAAACATTTTAACATAGGATGCGAAATATGACACTGAGATATGAATACCTATTGTGCTAGTGAAAGAAGCATTCAAAAAGTTAAGCAAAGTACTGAGAAACAGAAAAATTTCTTTAGAAACAAAGAAAAGAGTGCTGGATTGCTATATGATATCCACCCTCTTATATGGGAGTGAATCTCTCCGTAGATGAGGAGAAAACTGGAGGCAACAGAAATGTGGTTCTACAGAATGATACTGAGAATTCCATGTATAGCATGAGTAAGCAACGAGGAGGTATTGAAAAGATGGCAACAAAAAAAAACATTTGTTCTCAGAATTGGTCAGTTTTTCAGTCAGCTTTTTTCACTATAGCTGGATGCATAGTGAGAAAAGGGGGCTTAGAAAACTTAATCCTCACAAGGCATATTGAGCGCAAGAGAGATAGAGGAAAGCAGCAAGTCATTCTGACAGGTTGTGTGAATGGATGGCAGAATAGGTTTTGAACTTAGCAAAGGGAAGAATACTGTTAAAGGCCAAAAGAAGTTATGGAGAGTCATGATCCCCTACATCCTGAAGGTTATTATAGAAGAAGAGGATTCAAATAATTTGTTTCCATCATTTACAATTTTAAGAACTCAATTTTTTTCTAAAATTTGAACCAAATTTAAGACAGAGTTTTTATTTGTTTTTTATGGCTTATCTATCCTTACCAGGTTATTTAAAGTCAGAAAGTATTTTTAGATTTTAAAAATTGTTTTGATATAATAATCATTTGCTGATGCAAATCTTTCTAATTAACCCAAAGCTGAAGAGAAGAGATAGGCTCATACCTTTCCCAAGAGAATTTTGAGTGAATGTAACTGGAATTGGAACTTAACTATCTGATCTCCAATTTTGAGTCATTATCCATTAGATCACCTGCACATCCAAACTTACAGCATCTGGTATTCCCAAGCAGTCACCCATCTAGGTACTGACCAGGCTTGACATTGCTTGTGAATGTATGGGAACCGGTGTTTAAACCCAATATATAAGTAAACCTAAAAATAAGATAAAAAACTGAAAATGGAAACTGAACAATTTATGCTGATAGCAAAAATATACAACAGAAGTGTTAAGAGAAGTTTTGGATTTATATAAATTCACATGTATTATATATAAAATGTTTAACTATTTTCGATTCATTGACTGTAGATTAACTGTAATCCAGTGTGTATAAGATGCAGATTTTTTTTCACCCAAAACTATGCTCAATTTTTCCAGGACTCAAAACAGACAAAATCAGGTCAGATTGGATTTATTTGTTTACTAGAAATATAATATCTATCTAATGGCATATTGTAATAAAGGGAGATAAATCTTTCATAAATGTTTCTCTAAGTCACATACTGCTCTATACTTTTTCCAGATTTTCTCGAGTTTAAATACATGCGTGAATTTGGAAATAATTCAAAGATACAAAATACCTCAGATTGTCAGAAAAGAATTAGAACCTAACAAAAAATTAACATTTATTCAGTTTTATTTTGATTTATTTTCTCAATGTGTATTGGTAATTTAGTGGTCTTATACCCTAAAGAGTCATAATCATGTTTTTGTATTGCTTATGAATCACAAAAGTAAACAAAATGTCCAATTTTCTTTTTGATTTTTTCTTTTTCTCTTTCACAAGGTTTGGTCATTTTCTTTGATCTAAAATCAAGTGACATTTATACATGAAAACAAACTTTTTTCACCTGGAAGTTCACTGATGTTTTAACTGCATCTTATACTCCCTTGTGATCTATGCATAAAGGTTTTTATTGACGGATTCATTTTCTACAGACTATTAATCTTTTGCCGTTTATTTAAAGCAAGAAAATATTTTGAGATTGTAAGAATTTTGTGGGGAGAGATGATAATGATTCAGTGATACAAATGCTAATTAACCCATAGCTTTTGGAAGAAGAGGTGATGTCATACCTTTCCCAAAAGTATTTGTGTGCAAGGGAATATAACAGACCAAACTGGAATTGGAACTCAGCTCTCTGATTAACAACTCCAAGCCATTATCCATTACACTGCCACATATCCAAGCTTAGAGCTCCTGATAATCCCAAGTGTGTAAATAGAACTAACCCAACTAGAATTGGAACTCTCTGATTAACAAATCCAGGCACTTGATATTCCCAAGTGGTCACCCATCTAGGTAGTAACCAGGCTTGACATTGCTTAACTTCAACAACTGTCTTAGAACTGATGTTTCAACATGATATGGCCACAAGCCTTATAAACAAAGGATTATGCTATGCTGAAAGTAATAATGACACTAATATTTCAGCATCTGATCTTCATACTTCAATTATTATACATAAAGGCTTATTAATGTTTAAGAAATGTAATGAAAAATTTTTCAGTAAAGAAAATCAAGATCAATTATATAATCAGAATTTTAAGAAGGTACATTTTTAGCCATGTTTTCTTATATAAAAATTGTTAAAGAAGTCTTTTAGAATTCTAAGATCATAAGCATGATATATTATTAAATTCTAGAAGTCAAAGAGAGAAAATGTCCCTAAAATGGAGTAAAAAGTTAAAAGTAGATTTTGAATTGTTCACAATATGCAATGACTTGTATGTCAGGCAAGATATGCAAAAGGATAAATTTTAAATAAATCTTCTATTTATATTTTATTATTATTTCCATCATTTACATTGTTCTTTATCTATGTTACCAAAGCTTTAAGCCATCAAATATAGCCGGTAAGTCTTATTTGGGAACAGCAGAAATAATTATAGCAGCAATTAGACTGATATATGAGAACCTGAAAGAATATAGTAGATGCTTTTTTAAGTTCAGCTAATGTAGGATCTGATAATGCTCTATGCCACACACTGAGACCTCACTGGAGAAAAAGATAAAAATATAACCCTTGTCTCGACTATAGAATTATAATAAATGAAAATAGGGAAATTAATTAATTTTATATGAAAGAAAAAAATCTAAAGTTTTCTGTAAATCATTGATCACAGAAAAAAGATTTTTTTACCATTAAAGGCGTTAATTTTTTTAAACTAAATATTCGCTCAATATAAGGCCCAAGATCCATTCAAGGTAGAAGATTGCTAAGTGAGGTTCTACGGATGTAAGAGGAGGAAGTTAAGTGCAAATTATCAGGATATGTAGGATAGATAACTGTTGACTTGAAGAAATTAAGATTATAACAGTCAAAGAAGCATTCTCTCAGGAGTCTGTTCCACAAAATAGCAATTCTCGAGAAGAAGCTGAGTTGAACTTCCTTCTTACCAATAGAATACAAAGGGAATAGGGATGATTCAATCCTTGGTACATAGCAGTTTCTAGCTGTGAAGGTGTGAATTGATGGAACTAAGGAATGTAGCTCATCTGAACATTTGTCATCAAAGCAGAGACAGAATAGTAATACGTTTGGAATGTTTCGTCTGGTGTAAGAGGCTGTAGGGTTGAAGATAATTCATCAGCTACAAAGCCGCTTTTGAATTCTGAATTCAATGCTAGAATTATAACCCATTCAGTATGGGAAAGATATTGGCACAAATGTATCCAAATATATATATATCTTTTAAGATATTTTCATACAAAGTGCTATGTAAAAGTTTGAGGGCTATCTCTTTTATTCTTTTTTGTGCCATATTCCTTTAACCTGAAGAGGGATGTAGTCTGTAGGGTTACCTTGCCTAAGACACACTTGCTGTTGCCATGGCTGCAGTACATGTGGTGCTCCAATAACCCTGATCAGGACTTGTATATGTGTGTGGCTCTTCAGAGCATAGTCAATCCTATCTCTCCACAACTTCCTATTCTTTTTAGCTCTAAGCAATGTTTGTCTCTTCACTATCCCTCTCAGTGACTGTTCTACCATCCATTTGCACATATGCATTATATATTTTATTCTGACTATTTGACTTCAATATATCTTGTGAGTGTCAAATTCTCCAAGTCATCCTTCTTCATTATGCTTCCCAGAATTTTCATCTATCTCTTTCTGAATCTAAGTACAAGTCATTTATGTTCCCATTTTCCTTAAGATTTCTTTGTTTTGAAATGATTTTTCCATGGTATTCTCAATATGATTCTGTAGAAGGACATCTCTGTTGTCTCAAATCTCCTCTTTATCTTGAGGAAATTGTCCAGCATTCAATAATATATAGGAGGATTGATATTACATAGCAGTTCATCACTCCATGAAAAAATTACTAACCCTCATATATTTTCCCCCCATTCTTGAAATAGTCACCTACAGTAATCTTATTTAGGGTACTGCTCATAAAGGGTAATGACAAAAGTCTGTACTACATTCAATTCATGCATGATGTTCAAATTTTAAGAACTTTTGTGTATCACTTTGTATACCTTCATACAATAATGAATCAGTAAATCCAAAGATAGCCAGACATTCCTTGGTTCCATCAATTCAAACCAACACATCTAAGATCTGCTTGGCCATGTACACTAAGTTAACTTATCTTCATTTCCCTCATATTCCATTGGTGAGGAGGAAGTTCCACTCAGACAGCTTCTCTGCTAGAACTATTGCACTGTGGAATAAACTCCTGAAAGGATGCTTCTCTGACCACTACAATCCTCTTCAAGTCTAGCGTCAACCATTATCAATTTTACATATAACTATAATAATCATCTCTTGCTCCCTCTTTACAACAATCATTTAACCCTCTATTTTGAATGGCTCTTGGACCTTATATTGAGTGAACAAGAGTAATAAAAATAGGTCGAGTTGGATTTTGATTTTTAAATTTTCACTGTATAAGAATCTGCAATGTTAATTGTACTGACCTGGCATCTCAGTTTCCGTTGCATTACCACCACCATAATGTAGCTTCCCTGTACCTTTTCCATAAATACTTTCATGGTAATTGTTTGGATGAATATGCTATAGTACCCAGACTTCATGAATTTAAGTGCAGTACTAGATTGGCAACAAGTTCTCATCAATTTACTGTTGAATTGTTGAGATGCAACCATAAGTTCTATACTAATAGTTTCTTCTCTTGCACTTTTCTCTTGTAGAACACTCTTTTGGCTTCATACTTTCCAGCCAACTTTGATCTTAAAAAATTTAAATGCAATGTTAATCATTATCTACTGTCTTAATTCCTCTTCATGCATTGTTCTTATTCTTTCACACTCAGTAACCCTTTATGACTTAGATGCTTTACTGCCTTACTTGGGGTTAAATGATTAAAACAATTGGTTGTACAAGATTTTACTTTATATTTGCTGAAATTTGTTATAAGGTTATAGAAAAACCAGGAAAAATATCTTGACAACTCAAAGAGCAGTACTTGAACAGCAACAAGATTTCATTTTTTTTACGGTTGAAATGGCTAGATGTAATATAGATATATAAAGTTATATGCTAATAGTTTCTTTTCTCATACTTCTCACTTGTGGAACGGTCTTCTGAGTTCTTGGTTTTCTTCTTTGATCTTCAAAAATTTAAATTGTTAACTTCTGTCTTCTTGATTCCTTTACTTGTGTTGATCTTGCTTTTTAATAATGTTTGTGTGTAAAATAAATGCTTTTTTCATATAATTAGGCTATAGACTTCCTGATTTATCTACTGATATTCATGCATAGATATGTATATATTGAATATATGCAGAAGTTATCATGTGGACATAGGAAAGAGGTAGTAGCTTTGATGTCTGGCACACTGCACCTTTGGGTGGACAGGCCTCAGTGGTCCTCAACTCTCTCCTAAATTTCTCACATGATGGCTCCAAGTTGTCATACCCTGGTAAACTGTTTCAGCTGGCAGGCTAAATGTGAGGAGGAGATGTTAACATGGCACCAGTGGGAAAAATATCTCATCAATTCAGGTCACTGGCCAAGGTTTAAGGGTTCCTCAGATGAACTACAACGGCCACATGTTCTCGACCAAGGCGAGCCACCTAGTTGGAGGACATCAACCAGGGCTTAACCTAGAGAAGGATGGGCTTTGCTAGGTTAAAATGTCTAAGATATGATAAATGTTGAGCACACCAAGAAACAATTTGCAAAGATTCAAGCTCTGGCACACAACCACAGCAGATGAAAGAGAATGTTGGACAGTTCAGCATGTCAGTGCTCCAACAACTCCTTCTGGGGTTAAGGGCAATAAAGAAGTTTCCAGAATCTTTTTTTTATTAAAACTAGAGCCTGAATATACATTAGAACATTGTTTTTTTTATTTCTTAAAACTTTTCCACACATATAACACATTGTTTTGATAGTGAACCATTGATAAAAACTGTGCAATAAAGAAAAATACAATTAAAACAACCATTGTACTATTTTTAAATGACAGCTTCACAAGCGATAATTATCTGAGAAATCATTAGGCTTCTCATTTTGTTAAATAAGATGCCATTCCAACACATTATTTCTCTTAAAATAACAATCTATTTTCTCTTGTTTTTATCCCAGAGATAAGAAGAAAACTTGAAATATGATATGTTTACACTATTGGTTCAGTCTTCAAGCAGAACATAGAATGGTTTATATGTCAAGGATTCTAAGAACTGATACACAATATAGGAGGGAGTGCTGAAAAGTTCCTAGCCTAACTCACTTCTCCAAATCTGTCCATATGATCAAACATCAAAATGTTTCCTAATCCCTTCTTGGTTTCAACACTCTGACTCATATTTATGATTAATAACTTCTGTAAATGTTTGACTATAAGAGGAAGCAAAAAGATAAATTTTACTCACAGCTACAAAAGGCAGGAAGTTGTGGAGAGCCATAATCACCTACATCCTGAAGGGATATAGCACATTGTGAATTTACTTTGTGTAAAAAGTGCTAGATTTTGTTGAAGATTTAGGAGTGTAGTCAATACTGGATAATGTGAATCATTAATTAACCCAAGAAGAACTATAATCTTTTACACCCACTAAGGATGTAGGCAATAGTGGCTCTCCACAGCTTCTTATCTTTTGTTTTTCTAAATAATTTTGTACCTTTACTATTCTTGTTTGTTTCTGGTCTACTAATCATCCAAACAAATTCTTTAAGTGTTTTACTTCCTATTTCTCCTTGCTTCTCTTGCCTTTAGTTATATCCTGTGAGCATTAACTTCTCCAGGCCCACTTTCCTCATTATACCTCCCAGAAATTTTAAGCCTCAGAATGGCTGATGCTAACCTCTCTCTGATTGCAAGTATAATTTTTCTTCTTGTTCCTATTTTCATTAAAACTTAATTATTACTCATATGTTCAGTCCAAGTTATTCTGAATATTTCTTGTTAGAATATCATCTCTGTCACTTTAATTCTCATCTAATTATATGTTGTAACCTAGGGAAGGTTACTGAATAGAATAATCAAATGAGGGTTGGTAATGAATGATAATACTTAGGAGAAGAACAACACATATAAGATTCGCCAGCGGCACATAGAAGAAGTAGTCAACAAGTGAGAAGTGAATTCCACAATGAATCTCTAACTGCAGACTGACATATAGTATTCACTACTGTATTTATGGAAATGGGGGCATACCCAATATCATCCGTAGACATGCTACAACATTATGTGAAGAAATTGTCTACTATTCAGCGCTATTATTGGAAATTAGATTACATAACAATTCAGCACTCTTTTTTGTTTGTTTCTAATGAAATTTTCCTATGTATTAATACTTTGTTTAGATTTTCTATTACAATCCTATCAAATCCTGCAGCTTTCTTTCTATTCATCATGGTTAGTGTTGATCTTGCCTCATATTTTAATTTTTATGTTTTATTTTAATTTTAGGACTAGAAACATTCTGAAAGTGTTTAATTTTGACACTGTTATTAATACTATTGGATTATTCTGATATTATAGATATATAATAACCTGATCACTTTTAATAAAGAGAGCAATCTATAAAATAAAATAAGAAGAAAGGACTAACTCTTAACTATTAAGAAGATGGAATACATGATTGCCAGCAGAAAGAGACAGTTCAGGTGTGAGCTACATAATGGGGACAACAAAATCAAATATGCACAGGCATGTAACTATTTGGCTAGTGAAGTAACAGATGATATAAAATCTGATGCAAAACTTTTAATGTTAAAAGGAATGGTGCAAAAACAATGATTAAAACAAGAGAAGTAGTAGGGTATAAGTAAAGTCTGTGGGCAATGATAAAAAATTTGAATTCTTGATTTTATGCTGAGAGAACCCTTCTGCCTCTCCTCAGAATGGTTGATGCTAACCTCAATGGGAGTGACTCATTGCATCTTCTTGGGCTAATGTTTTCAGCTGATATGATGTGGAAAGACTATACTGAATCCATTTCTAGGTCAACTGCTAAGAAAGTTGTTTTACTATGTTATGCTAGACAATTTTTCTTTCCAGAATCTATCTTGTATATCTTTAATTTTACCGTCCACACTTACTTAGAATATTGCTAGAACTCTTGCTATATATCTAAAGATCCTTGATAAAATCCAAAGAAGAATCAGTAATATTACTGGTCCTGATCTGGCAGTTTGGCTGCAGACATTTTCCCATCACCATAAAGTTGCTTCCGTGTGCCTTTTATATAAATACTTTTAAATCTTAATTGTTCAGATGAACTCTTCGCTATAGTACCTAGACTTTATGAATGTAAGCGCAGTACTAGACTGGCACCAAAGTCTCATCAATTTACAATTGTGTTGGTTAAATGTAACCATATTTCTATACTAACAGTTTCTTTTCTCACAATTCTTAATTCTTCTAGCTTCATGCTTTCTAGCTAACTTTGGTCTTGAAAAATTTAAATGCAATGTTAGTAGTTATCTTCTGTTTTCTTGATTCCTCTTCTTTTTTTTTTCTCGATTCTTAGTTGTGTTTCAGTTTTTTAATTCTTCCATATTAAGTAACCCCTTGTCTTAATGCCTTTACTGACTTGTTCGGCGGGGAAATTGCTTAAAAATATTCAAATTTAGTCAGCAATAAAACCATATTTTGGTTCCATTTTTTCATTATGACCAGAATATTCTATGCCATAATATAAATAATCATTAAAGGTAAAAATCATCCATTTATGGAAGCTTCTTACTTCCTGTTTCCTTCTGCTACTTTTGTATTTTGCTCTTTTTGTCTTCTTCAAAGTTTTTTTAACAGAGAAAAGTGTGACACTGAAATCCAAAGGCACATTGGGATGGCCAAAGATGCATTCCAAAAACAAAGCAGAGTATTAAGAAACACAAAAAAACTTTGTTAAAAAACAAAGAAAAGAGCAATGAATGGCAGAGAATGCCAAACAATCTCTTCAAAGATGAAGAGAGAGACTTGAAACTACAGAAATGTGGTTTACAGAAGGATTCTGAGAACACAATGGACCAAATATGTGAGCAACAATGAAATTTTAAAGAAAATGAAATCAAAAAGGAAACTTACACATAACATAATGAAGGAACAGTTGAAATTTCTAATGCATATAATGAGGGGAGAGAGCTTGGAAAATCTGATACTTACAGGGCAGATTCAAGTAAACAGGGTCTGCAGAAACAATGCAAATATTTCATGACTGAATTCCTCATCATATGTTGCAGAAATTTCAATTTCATCTTTCTGATTCTAAGTGCGAGTATCCTTTTTGTTTCCATTGTCCTCAAAATTTCCTTTTTGCTGATATGTTCCAACCATGGTATTCTCAGCATCCTTCTGAAGAAACATATTCTCTTTTGTTTCATCTTCTTTTCATCTATGAGGAATTTGTCTGGCATTTTAAATATTTATTCAATAAATGTAACCTGTGATATTATAAAGTGTAGATAAATAAAAAGAAAATAATTGCATTACTTTGGAATATTGTTTTATAAAGACAACATTAAAGTGAGACAACAGATCTATAAGCAATATATATTTTCATCATTGTTTGCTTAGCTTGTTATTCCCAAAGATATAAATATTTTTAAGGACATGTATAAGTTTTGGAGCATTTTTGAGAACTGTGAACTTATAAATTGACATATACTAGCATTATAAATAATTACATTGAACATGGAACCTCTGAACAATTATGCATTTAAATGATAATTATCACAGTGATAATGATTAATCCATTTCAATATTACATGACTATAATTTTCACTTAAGTTTTGAGATTATGAATAAAGATGTCCAATCTAAAAAGAACAGTATTTAGTTAAAATAAAACAACTATTCTATATATTTTGCTTCTTGATAGTCATTGTTAATGCAATTCTTATCATTCAGTTTTGATTCAGAACTTGCTATTCACTACTTTTTTTTCTCCTATGTGTTGTGTCACTTCAAGATGTGGAAGGTCATGGCTCTCTGCAATCTCCTATCCTTGTAGCTCTTAGTAATATTTGTTTTCACATAAGCTCATCAGGTAGGTGGCCTGATGTTTACTCCTGCACCCTTTTGCCTTTGATGAATCCAATGAGTGTCAAATTTTCCAAGCCCCATTTCCTTGAGTGTCTCAGAAATTTCAGTTATCTCTTTCTCATTCTTTATATTTACATTTTTCTTAAGACTTCCTCGCTGCTTACATGCTTTGTCTATAATATTCTCAGCTTCCTTCTGCAGAACCACATTTCTCTTGCCTCTGATTTTCTCTTCATCTGGGAAGAGATTATCCAGCATTCACTGCCATATAGGATTGATATTACACAGCAGTTCAGCACTTTTTTCTTTGTTTCTAACAAAATTTTCCTTTTTCTTAATACTTTGCTTAGTTTTTAGAAGGTACTTTCCAATGAACATTCAGATTTCATTGTCCCATCCTAGGCTAAAACACTTTCCAGATATTTCAACTTCTGTACATGTTTGATTTTGACATCTCCAACTCATTGCTTTCCATTTGTTATCTCTTCTTAACCTTGCTCTGTCATCCCTATACTCAAAATCATTCTTCTTCTTCTTCTTCTTCTTCTTCTTCTTCTTCTTCTTCTTCTTCTTTTGTTTTATGGCATATCAACCTCAGTGGGTTATTTAATGCCAACAAGATTTTTAGGATATGTTTGTATGAATAGAATATGTAATCTTTGTAGTTTGTAGATCACGTTTCATTGACATATTTTTGTAAAGAAAATTACTGGCAAGACTCTTGACAAAAAGTCAAGAGTCTTGCCAGTAATTTTCTTTTTTTGGGGGGTAGGGAGGTATTGCTGGTAATATTTTTTTGAAGGACCAGGGTGGATCTGAAAACAAGAAAATTAAGAGGTGATTCCACACTCCTGAAAGCCTCCCAAACCTTGCTGCTGGATGTAGTTGATCGGCATATTCAGGATGCCCTAAACCTTCCATTTACTCAAGCTCATTAGGTAGGTTATGTGTTGCTTTCCTCTGTCACCCTTGCCTTAATCTTAAATAACTACCAGTTTATAAATGACCAAATAGAATATTGCTTATCTATGTTGATTAAACTTGAATTAATATTACTACAATGCTTAATGTATACAATGCATTAATGTATACATAAACAGATACATTTAACTATAAAAAGAAGATTGTGCCTACAGATCTTAGTTTGAAAGCCAAGAATAAAATTGAAACTGAACTATAAACAGATTCATGTGTACAAAGTCTCTCTTAGACACATATTCCTGTAGCTATACAGACAATAACAGGACAAAATTTAAAAGAAAAAAAATAGACCAACTTCCCCCAGGAGAATCTACTTTGTTTAGTGAATCAGTCAGAAATCCTACAATCGGTTGACATCATTTGGCTTAACTCTTTAAATAGAGCAACCTCTTCTTTGTTTTTACAGGAAAGTGAGAAGATTTCTGAAAAAAAAAAAAAAAAAAACTAATCCCACCACAACCAGCATCTCTGCTTTTCTCAAACAAACAAAGCAAAATTGTTTTTCACATCTAGATGAAAAACTGCCTATTAAGTACATTTTCACAATCGGATTGAATAGACCTGATCAGTCGCTTATAACTAACTCTGACTGATGCTCACACACCTTGCGAATCAGACAGGATATCTATCGCTCAAATTCCTCTTGAAATCAATTTCCTGCTGAATGCTATGCTGTTATACTCTTGTCAATGTTTTTTTTCCTTTGCAGTACAGTCCTTTCTTCTTGATCCAACTTGATAACATTTAATACTTGACATATCACTCTTGTGCAAGGCACCTTTTGATCATTTTGAAACAATCTGAGTTCCTATTGTCTGTGGCTTCAAGTAGATATACTTTTCAGTGTCTCCTAATAGAGAATGTAGCACTATCAGAGCATAAGAATTCTATCCATAAAGAAATCGCTATTCTTAAATAAGTTTTGGCAAGCAATGACTGAAAATATCAATGGGCTAATTTCTGGGTTAAGTTGTCTGATTGGATATTTTTGAAGTGCTGAATGGAAAAATAAATTTTATTTAAACTGTGACATTATAGTAATAGTAACCTCCTATTTATCATAATATATATGATAAATTTCTTTTCAAAAGTAAATATAGTTGTAGCATTATAGTTTACTACTAAAACTCTCTCTTCTTATTACAATAGAAAATGCATCATATTTTAGAATGGGATATCAGAATATATCAGTGTCACTATTTTGTAATTTTTATTCTTCCTTCTATTTTAACTTTTTTTCTTCCTATCTGAAACAGTTTGTATATATATATATATATATATATATATATATATATATATATATATATATATATATATATATATATATTAAAGAAAAACCAACTATGTTGATGTGACCAACGGACAACTTGTCAGAAGATCTAAGACTTTAGACAAGAAAAAGAAAAGAAAGACCAAAAATGAAACACCTACCTATCCAGTAAAGTGCTCAATGTCCAGCTTACCTCGATAGAGCAAAACATGCTTCACAGCATCAACATTTAACAAAAGATAGCCCAAGTTATTACTCAAGTTTCAGACTCAGACGACTCGGCATTCTAATCATATGAAGAGTATGAAAATCAATTAATGACTCAGGCTGTCCTTTGGTGGATATATATATATATATATATATATATATATATATATATATATATATACACACACACACACATATATATATATATGTATGTATATATATGTGCAAATTTTTATATATATATATATCATTGAGTATTTGGTCAGTAATCTTTCTTTTACACAAGTTTTATTAAAGACTAACAAGGTGCTGTGATTAAGCTTTTTATTCATTTTTTCTTGTTTACTTATTTACTTGTCTGGATATAAAGTGTGTAAAACTGTTCAAATGTTTTATATATCCAAATGCTTTTGGATATTCTATTAGCCATTATCACAGATAAATGTATATGCATTATCTATTCTATTAGCCATTATCACAGATAAATGTATATGCATTATCTATTCTATTAGCCATTATCACATTATTGTTCTAATAAGCCATAATAAAACTTTTTAAAATTTTAAGCATTTTTATAAACACAGAAACACAAAGTAATATTAAAGTAATATTACCTTGCTTGTTTCCTATTTGTACATTCATAGATTATTTAAGAGAACTGGTATATTTAAATTATAGTGATATTTAAAGGCATTCAACAATTGTAAATGTGTATTATATATATTAAAACTATTTTTTTGATAAATTAAAGAAATACTTTTATTTTTATTCATTTTGACAGTAAGGTATTCTGTTCAAATTTGTGCACCTATATCTGTTTGAATAGACCTCTGAAAAAAGTTTCTTTTATGTTCTCTGTCCCTGCAGAATATGAGTGATCATGGCTCTCCGTAAGTTCCTGTCCTTTGTAATTCTAAGCAATATTTGTCCTCTGACTATTCCTCCCACTTCCTGTTTTTTCATTTATTTAACTAGCTCATTAGATAAGTTACTGTTTCCCACTACCTCTTTTGTCTTCAGTATGTACTGTGAATGTCAAATTTTCCAAACCCTCATTCCTCAATATATGTTGATGAAATTTCAACTGTTGCTTTCTGATTCTATGAGTATTCTTTTCATTTATATTTTTATTAAAATTTCCTTGTTATTTATATACTCCACCTATGGCATTCTTAGCATCTTTCTGTAGAATCATATCTCTATTTCCTCAAGTCTTCTCTTCATCTATAATTGTCTATCATTCAAAGCCATGTCTGAGCATTGATTATTATATAGAAGTTCAGGACTGTTGTCTTTGTGTCTAACAAAATTTTTCTTTGTTTAGCTTTTGAAAGGTATCTTTCTCTATTCCATTTGCTGGATATTTTGTTTCTATTCAATTTTCTTTGCTGAAAATAAAAACTGAAATGGAATGTTTAGTTATAATATAGATTGATTATAAAGTAAATTCTTTTATGACTTGAAACATACCAATGCCCATTTGAATATTATCAAGTTGTATTGTCCTGAGAATCTAAAACAGTAACTTATGTTTAAATGAATAAAATTATTTATCCATTAAATTTCCAGCCTTTCTGTAACAAAGATCTTTCTCTTATCATTCCATGAATGTAAACTGTTTAATATGTTACAGGGATAATTCCTATCACCACTGTATTCATTTGAATTTTTCAATTGCTCATAATCCACATGTGTACAATTTATATATTCTGTTTTTAAATGCAGTTTAATGACAAGCAAAATGATAAATTCTATTCAAAGGACCTGAAGAAGAAGAAGAAAGTCTCTCTTTTAATGTAAACAGGAACTTATTTAAAATAGAAAACTTACAGTATCATTGCAAAAGTAAAGTTCTTGTCAGTTAAAGATAATGGACTTAAACCATCTTACCATTAATAAACTAAATTTAAATATTTTGTTCTTAATACACTTGATTTTAATGGAAACACCTTATATCTAAAATGTTAAGTTTATAATCTCAGTGCGTCAACATTTACTGTATTACTTATCTACACATAATTATAACCAATGTCTGTGTTTTTATATTCCTTTACCCTTCATGTGCATCAAAAGAAACATCACGTTAATTCAATGAAGCCCTATAAGATATAATGCATCACACAAAAAATGTTTTCTACATTTTTTACACATTTATAAGTTTGCCATTTGTTCAAGCATTAGATACATTTGGTTTAGTGCTTCTGCTATCTATTTACAGATTCTTGATAAAATCAAAAGAAGAATAAGTTATTGGTTCTGGTATTGACCTGGCATCTCAGTTTCAGTTTCTAGGGTTCATAATGAGGAGAGAGAGATTGGAAAATCTGATACTCACAGGAAATATTGAAGGCAATAGGGAGGAAAGCAATGCATTACCTATCTAGTGAGTTTGAGTAAATGGATGGAGTAGTAAGGTTTAGAAGAATAACACAAAAAAAAATTATTAAGAGCTACAAAAAACAGGAAATTGTGGAGAGTCATGATCGCCTACACCCTGAAGGAACAAGGCACATAAAGAATAATTATGCACAAATATTCTAATTTTCCTGAGTTACATTTGAAAATAACTTTTGTCTTTTTACTATGCATGGTTTCAATTAAATATTATTAAAAGTTATAGACTGCTCAACATTTTTTGCTCTGAATTTCTGGGATGAGAAGTTATTATTATTTACATTATTAATCTGCATGGCTATTTGCCCCACAGATATGAACATTGCAATGAGAAAAATCAACTGCTATAGATTAAACAGAGTTCAGTTCAAAATTCTTTAAAGATTATGCAGATCAACAGACACCTGAAGAAGGCTGGAAGGCACAATATCCAAAATGTTATGAGAATAACAATAAAGATGAAGACAATAGTCTGAATATAAATAATGTGCAAAATTTTATTTGATCTTGGCAAATTTGAATTTAAAATTATAAAATTTAAATTGGCATGTGTGGATTGCAAAGTATAAATTTGTAAATTCGCCTGCATTATACTCAGTCCAATCAAAACACGAAAAGAAAAGATTATTATACAATTGGAAAGAGTGCAGACAATTCTGAGCAAAGTACGAGTGAAGTATATCAGTAGCAGTTTATACTGACAACCATCATAGTCAGTTAATGTCCAGTAGGTCAACAATCAATGTGAGGTTATGGTTAACAATTGTGGACAATCCCAACAAGTGCTAGTAGCTATAAATGCCCTGGGCTGAATAATAGGACCTTCGTTTAAGAAATGGCAATAAAAGGTGGATAAGTTAATTCTTCTGAATTAACTAGGGTCATCATAATATCCACTCATTAGAACCTTAGTGTCTGGACACCCTTAGGGATTACTAGTGAAAGATGGACACGGACATAGAGAAATACTGGCAACCTACCCTGTGGATATCTATGGAACAGTTTTATTTGATTTGATCAATGATAATAAGTGAATGTACAAATCATTGTCTTTGTGTATTTTAAATTCTCATTTTAACAAGTGGAATTTACAATTTGTATATTATAGATGTTTTGTTAGTGGGAACATTTACTTATTGGCCTATTTTGAGAGAAAACCATTTGTTTTATTATGAAGAATTTAATGGCAAATCACAAGAGAAAGCTATATTGATTTAGTTATAAATTGATATTTTGAATAAATTTGTCTGCAAAGGGAGTCTGAAAAATATTAGATTAATTTACTTATAAATTATTCATGTGGTGCTGAATTTCATAAAATATACAGAAATTATTACTGGTTAATCACTGTTAATCAGTATTTTTTTGAAATTGTTAACACTCCATGCAAGGCAGTAAAGCCACTATGACACAAGGAGTTACAGGCTGTAGAAGAATTAAGAAAAAAAAAAATTAATAATGAGCAGAAAGAGAAAAAAGTAATCAGGAGGATAGTAGATAGTGATTGACATTGTATTTAAATTTTTGCAGATTAAAGTTGGCTAGAAAGCCTGGATCCAGAATAGAGTTCCACAAGTGAGAAGTATAAGAAAAGAAACTGTTAGCATAAAATTTATGGCTACATCTAGTCAGATCAACTGTAAATTGTCGAGATCTTGATACCAGTCTAATACTGTGCTTAAATTTAAAAAACCTTGGTATCATAGTGAAGAGCTCATCCAAACAATTACCATGAAAGTAGTTATATAAGAGGCACAGGGAGGCAATCTTATATGGGTGGGAGAGTAACTGAAACCGAGCTGCCAGATTAAGGCTGATAATACTACTGATTCTTCATTGGATTTTATGAAGGTACTGAAAGTAAATAGAGCATGAAACAAGGAATTAGACCATATGTGGCATCAATATTCTAAGCATGGGCAAATAGTAGATTTATAGATATGTAAGATAGATTCTGGAAAGAAAAATTATCTCACATGACACAATTAGCAGCTGACCTAGCAATGGATTCAATTTGGTCTTTCAACTTCATGTCAGCTGAGAATGTTAGCCAGAGAAAGTGCAACACATTACTTTCATTAAAGTTTATTATTGAAATGTGTAAATAATGCCGAATATTTTGTTTGTTTTACTTTTTATTTTCTTACCTTTAACTGTTTCTTATATAATCATGTGAAAAGCCCCTTTTCTGCCTTCCATCAGCACAGCTGATGCTAACATCCAGGAGAGTGATTGGTTGCACTTTCTCTGGCTAACATTCTCAGCTGATATGAAGTGAAAAGACTATATTGAATTTATTGCTAGGTCAGCTGCTAAGAAAGTTGCTTCACTGTGTAGTGCAAGACAATTTTTCTCTCCTGAATCTATCCTACATATATGTAAGTCTACCATTGGCCCATGCTTAGAATATTGCATATGGTCTGGTGCTCCTGCTATATAGTTAGAGATTCTTGATAAAATCCAAAGAAGAATCAAGAATAGTATTGGTTCTGACTTGGTGTCTTGAATTCAGTCATTTTCCTACCACAATAAAGTTGCTTTCCTGTGCCTTTTCTCTAAATACTTTTGTGGTAATTGTTTGGATGAGATCTCCTCACTATTGTACCTAGAATTTATGAATTTAAGTGCAGTGACCTGAGTGGCTGAGTGACCTAAGCACACATAAGCTAGTGTTCCTATGTAGGAGGAACACAAGTGAGTTTCCTACCAAAAGGCCCATTTTCTTTATTAAGAATATATCTCCAAGCCCCATATATTTTACCATATTTTTCTTTGGTTTTCATAAATTTTTTCTGTTTTTCTTAATATTTTGCTTAACTTTTGGGAGTCTATCAAGACAAAATACCAATACCGATGAAAATGATCTTATTTCATCAGGACAATGTTCCAGCACACAAGTTCTTGGTTTTAATAGCTGCTGTGCATGACTTTGGATTTGAACTGGTTAATCGCAATCCAAATTCTCCTGATTTGACTATGATCTGCTCCCCAACATGAGATAACACAGCTGAGAATCAGTATCTTAGTGATGATGACATCATATCTGTTTTTGATGGCTTTTTTGACCAACAGGATTAACAAACCTCTTTGAATAATCAGATGTCAGTTTACCTGGAAAGAAACAATGCAATTATTAATAAGAAGAGTTGAAACTGAAGTTGAAAAGTATCCAAAGCCACGGTTTAACATATCAGGTGAATTTTGATTTGAAATTTCCATTGTATTATATTCAATCTTTGGGATTTGCAAGGAAGGAAATTACTTTCAAACATAAATATTTGTTGCATAGAAAGAATGCTTTTATCATTAGGCGATGTATCTATTGATACATCTATCTTTCTGCACACACACACACACACACACACACACACATATATATATATATATATATATATACTTGGATAGAAGAAGTGTTTTTATCTACTGAAATTTCTAGAAAGGAAGTATTTTTTCTTCATTTTCCTCTTAAGATTTTACAAGCAAGAATTTTCACTCAGTTACCACTGTTTGGTAAAACATTGGTTACATTCCTGGCTATAAGTTGATATTAATAAAATTCAGCTATGTTGTAAATACAAGTGTCATCACTAAAAAAAATACTTCATACTTGGTTTAAATTTAGAGTTATTTTGGTGGGAGTGGTGACAAGTTATGGTTCAACTGAGAATTATTTTAGCCCAATTCTTCAAAAATTAAGTTATCATTAATTAATGGTTTTCGTGCTTATTTTTCAAATGATGCTTTTTTTTCATTACACACAACAAAATTGATGGCATTGTTTCTTTTAAAAAGGTTTTCTTAATGAAAGTCCAGTTAAGAAGCAAATTACAAAAGTCAAGTGTAATTTGCATTTTGAAAATAATGAATAACAAATCCTTATCTTAATTTTGAGAACTTTTTTTTCTAACAGTTGTTTTTCAAGATAACACCAGTTTTTAATGCCATGACTTATATTGTTTCTTTTTTTTATCCTAGCAGACTCTTTGTGAAGCATAGCACTGCAAACAAACCAAATGATATTGCTGTAGTTTTCAGTAGAAAGTGACTTTTTTTTATGAGGTTGGGATACTTGCCTGACATTTAAATTGATCTGTCTAACAAGGAGATCTCTGCTGCTTTTTACCCATTAGGAAAGAAGCTGATTCATTCCTTTCCAAAAAGCATTAGTGTGAAATGAATGTATTTATAAGGATACATCTACCATTCATCCATACTCCCAATATTGCTGCCATAACTGGCCTAATAATAATTGTTCCAACTCCAGTTTGAATATAGTTTAATGCTTTTATTTTTAATTCATTCCACCCTAAGCAAGGCAGTAAAGCCACTAAGACACGTTAGTGGGTGTGGAAGAATTAGGAACAGAAACATTACTAATGAGCAGGAAGAGAAAAGAGAAGGACAGTAGATAACAATTGTCATTGTATTTAAATTTTTGCAGATTAAGCTTGGCTGGAAAGTAACAAGGCAGAATAGAGTTCCATAAGTGAGAAAAGAAACTGTTAGCATATAATTTACAGCTACAAATAGCCAGCTCAACTGTAATTTGATAAAATCTTGACACCAGTCTAATACAGTGCTTAAATTAAAAAAAAAAATCTTGTTACCATAGTGAAGAGCATATCCAAACAATTATCATGAAAGTATTTATAGGAAAGGCACAGGAAGGCAACCTTACAGTGGTGGGAAAGTAACTGGAGCCAAGGTGCCAGATCAGGGATGATAATATTACTGATTCTTCTTTGGATTTTATCTAGGAGCTCAATGTAAATAGCCACTCCACTGTTAAGTGATCCATTAAATCTGAAGTATTATTTTTCTAGATCATGACTGTTATTTTCCATTCTTCCAATAAAGTAACAAACTTAATAGTATTAACTGTATATGATTAATATCATAATTTCCTTTGCTGGTTTTGCTGGAATTCTTTACTATGTTCAAATATCTATCAGAATTTCTGTATCTTACAATAAATCTTATGCATGATTAAATATTTTTATGGATCCTATTTAAAGAATTGCCAATTAATAAGCAGGGATGATGATTAATATGAAATTCTCTTGAAAGTCTTTTTTATATAAAAAGTAAAATGCAGTTTCTTTTTTAGATTGACTGAAAAAACTTCATCTAGTTTGAAAGGAAAGAATAAATGATTGACAAGTTAAAAAAAAACTGGTTCTTATCTAAAATTTCCTCCTAAATCATTTTTAAATAAGTAATTTTTTTACAAGTTTCTTCTTTTCCTTTTTGATGTTCATTAAAAAATGATGAAGTGTTTCGAACATAAAAGAAGTTTTAGACGACTTTTTTCTATATGTCTTTGTATTCTTTGTTGAAATGGTGGAAAAAAATAAAGAAAGCAAAATAAAAAAAATGAAAGATTTCTTTCATTTTCGAAGTGAAATTAATTTGATATATATATATATATATATATCATTCACATTACAGCCTACAATGTATTTTTTGATAATTAATAGTGCTTAGAAATTGTTACTGTAGCAGCAATTAAACAATTTGATTGATTTTTGTCTGGTTTAGCTTATCAAGGACAGACATTGTCAGTTATCAATTAACACAATTACCTAATTAGCTCTATAGCAGGAGTATGTATTCTTCATATATGAAAATAATTAATCAATACTACTCCACTGGATAAAAAATAGCTTCAAGAATTTTTTCTTTTTCATTATTATATTCCTCTTCCTTGTTTTGTACTTCCAGGCAAAGATGACATTTCTGATGGGAAAATCACAATTTATTTAGCTTTCATTTCTTATCACTGAAATTTGAAGCATTAATAACATCCGTTTCACTTAATCTTGATTTGTAATTGTTCAAGGTAGCATTTTATTTTTAAAAAAATATAAATCATGTTCATGACATTAATTATATCTACTTGTCATTATTAGGAGAGTATTGTGGAGAATCATGAAAAGATTCACTTTTTGAAATAAACAGTACAAAAATATAGCATTTTTAACATTTTCAAAATTTTTTAATCAAATTCACCCCATGAAAGGCAGTAAACCCCTAAGACAGAAGGGGCTACTGAGTGTTAAAGTATTAGAAAACAGAAACATTATTAAAGAGTGAGAACAATAGCAGAGTAATCAGGAAGATAATAGATAACTGTTGCAGACCCGGCAGCGTGCAGTGCTGGTTTATTACTAAGTGGCCTTGTGCCAGACACCACACTAAACTACCGAGTCTACAAGCAAAGTAAAAAAAGATAAATGTGTGCGTGAATGAACAGTGAGAGGAAAGGGGTCAAATCAACAAGTGCATAAAATAAAATATATTAAGATAGCCGGAATAAAAATGACGAAGACATCTGTTTATAAAACATGAGTAAACTTTAATCAAACAGTAACAAGAAACTCATCCCAAGGTCGGGATCAATGAATATGTTCCGCGCCAAAATAGAAATACAAGATGGCCAAAGGCGGGAAAAGAAAGTTTTATACAGTTCCGGAAAAAGAATGTGCGCACAGATAGAAAGGAGTACTCACTGTGGATATTTTAAGTTGTAAGTGATTATGCATATTTTTATATATCACTCGGGCAGTGCCGCGGTGGTGTATAGCATAAGTTTGCCATTTTAAGGCGTAAGTCCTGAATAATGTACAGGTTCAAAGTTATAAAGAATGACCGGTCGTCTCAGAGTTTTTTTTTTTTGGTGAAACATTGAATTGACCGCTGGTAAATGTTCTGGACTGCTGTGGGCATCTAGCGGGGAGAAACTAAGCATGGTCTTGTAGAATGGTTTACGGCGAGCCCAAAGAGAAAGATTTAAAAATGTTTTTGTTCAAAGGTAATATTGAATTGGCCGCTGGTAAATGTTCTGGACTGCTGTGGGCATCTAGCCGGGAGAAACGGAAGCATGGTCTTGTAGAATGGTTTACTGGCGAGCCCAAAGAGAAAGACGAAAAATGTTTTTGTTCAAAGGTAATACTATCCCTGCCTGTATTATTTGGTTCAAGCCAGGGGTAAGTTTAAGTCACCTGTTGAACAAGTTTTCTGCCGACGACAGTGTCGTGTGTCTCTAAAAACTTCTTCTGGTAGAAAACGGAGAAAAAAAGGTCCGACCTGTTGGCAGCTTCAAAAGGAGAGAAAGTCTTGGTAGAGGGTGCAGTCGACATTGTTGAAAAAATAAGATATTCCGCCCGCGATGGGTTAAGTGCACGGAATAAATGAGTTGCCCATCCAGTCCGGGTCGAAAGCTAAGAGGCAACTGGCTTGCAAACGCTGGCCGTTTGAAACGCCAAACGCTAAACGCGGAAAATTCAAAATCTGTTATGAGTCCAAATCAGTAGGAGCTCAAAGTAGGTTACTGCTATGTTTTAGCTGTGAGTGAAAGGTAGGGGTGAAAACACGCGCAACACACGCACGAGTGTGAAAGGAAGGAGGAAACTTCCCATGGTGGCGAAAATATAAATGGAATTAATGTGTTAATTCCATATAACGACTGACATAATATTTAAATTTTTAAAAAAGTTAGTTGGAAACCATGGAACCAGAAGAGGGTTCCAGAAATTAGACGAATGTTCTCATCTTTGTTGTGTTACCAAGAAATTTCAGTGTGATCTTTAAGTAAAGAACATGATGAGATATCCCTAGACAAGAACAATCTACTTCCTTAGATTAAATAAAGACTTCAGTTTGAAATTCCCTGAAGATTACATAGATCAGACAAATAAAGAAAACTGGAGGGAACAATGACTGAATTGTTGAGATAATAATAACAAAGATAAAGAAAGTACAACTGTAAATAATAGATCAAATTTTATTTACAAAAAATCCCAAAGATATAGGCATTAATAGAATATACATATATTTTCCTGCTGCAGGTAATGTACAAATAGACTCAGTCAAAACAGAACAAGCAATAAGTGAGAACTTCTAAAAGGATAATTAATCAAAGAAAAGATATCCATAGAATAATCTATCACCCCCCATATTAAATAAAGTGTATGGTTTGAAATTCCTTGAATGTTACCCAGATTGGCAGGCACCTGAAGAAGGCCAGATGACACAATGTTTGAAACATTGTGATAAGCATAAGAGTGATAAGAGACTAAATCCTTTGTTTATCTATTCACTATTAATGCTTTATTTTTTTTTTAATATTGAGCACTTTGTTTAGAAAAATCTGCTCACCTTAAACACATATCCTCCCATAAGTGGATATGGGGAAGGTGTAATTGATAGAAGCTTAGAAAGAGAAATTGGAGAACTGAGTTTGATTTCTTGTTGGGTTTGGTATATTCCCTTAAATACCCTTGGAAAAGGTATGAATCTATAATCTCCACCAGCTATGGGTTGAATAGAAGTATATGTACCTGGAAAAAGTATTGTAATTCCCAGAAAATCGTTAATGCAATATTCACGTAAAAAAAAAAAAAAAAAATTATTCTTATGATAATTTTTCAGCTTTAATATTTTCCTGCTTTAAAAGACCAACAAAGGGTTGAAAATCCATAAAAAACAAATCAATCAATCCTCCAATAATTTACTAGCCAACAGGATTTGTTAGGTTCCAACTATCTCGTATATATATATATATATATATATATATGCAGTTGTATTAAATTCAGCTGACAAGATTTGTCCGTTTCATTTTTTATTGTATTTTCCACTTTTCAAATAAGATGCATATCAGAATCAAAGTTGTGGATAAACTTTCTGAAGCTCATATTTGTTCTTTTGTCTTTGTTCAAGTACTTTTGACCATTTCAGTGCTGTCAGTGTTACAGGCAAAAGAATTTCACTCATTTCATTATTATATGATAGTATTGGTCAAGTGGTTAGAGTGTTAAATTTCTGATGATGAGGCCCAAGTTCAAATCTTAGCATGGTTATTTGTTTTGGGAAGTACCTAAAAACCATTCTACAAGTTAATCCAAACTTTTTGAGCAAAAAGGGGTAGACAAAACTATAAGTCATAAATGGTTGTATTAGCATGAAGTCACAAGGGTTTGATAATATTTGGTTTATTCAAATTGGTGAACATACCAGGTTATTAATTCCCTATCAGAATATGTAACTAAAGTCTAATCATCACAGTTGCAGCATAATGCACAGGTTGAATAAATGCAAATGTGGTTGGGCAGACCTCTGCAAAAGGGGTCAGTTAACCACCCTAGCAGATAGGCATACTTGGAAATGACCAGTCAGACATTATTGTTATTAGTATCATTATTATTATTAGTATTAGAAATAGTACTATTACATAAGGTCTGTTTAAAGTTTTTTGAAAGACATAATTCCTGACTGAGAGTTTGTGCACACTGTCCTTGTTCAAACTGTTGATACAGTTTCTGGGAGAGAGTGCATTATCTGGTGTGATCAACATGTCTAGTGCGCACAAACTCTTGGTCATGATGGCATGTCTTCATGCTAGTTCAATCATCGGTGGCTCTTAAATTGTTCTATCTACCAAATTTCACTCACCAGGCTTCCAAAAGTGCTACATTCTTGCATCACCTCTACAGGCCAATAACATCAAAAGGTTACCTTCCAGACATATCGACCATGATTAGATTTTAACCTGGATCTCATGGTCAGAAAGCACATGGTCTAAGAATTCGACCATGTGCCTATAACATTTATAGTAATAAGTATATCAATAGTTAGCATTATTATCATTCTTTTATTTTAATTAACCATGTATATAAACCTATATTTATTGTAATTCAGAAAACTACAGAAAAGTTTGATGCTAATGACAATTACTTCCCTCATGCTTATGTTCGTTTTGTCATTTTTTTACAGTTTTGTTTATATTTCTTTTGTCTGTGCCTATATCTAAATGTGTTGTTAATACTGGTTTGTATGCCAAGCTGTCTATTTTAGCCACAGCTTATGTATTTGGATGTCTTTGCTAAGTGGCACCTGATATGTCTCAGCTCTTAATATATGCTTTTAGTCACTATTTGCATGTCTAAATATAAGTCACTGACAACACTTACATTAGGTTTTGTTACTGCAAAGGATATTCTAGGATATCTCTCTTTTATGACTGTCAGCCAGTCCAAGAGTTAGGATTTCCTTTTTTATCTACTCTTATATATTAATGTTTGTCTTTTATTATCGTGTGAGGTTTTTAGTTAATATATTCTCTACAGCAATTGGTAGGCTTAGTTTTTTTTCCTTTACAGTATGATGTGTCAATATTTAGCCATTGGCACATATGTTATTAGTTATGTTATAATGTTTATATTTTATAGTCTGCTGCTTGTTTACATGTTTATTCTGGTTATTTAATCTTTTTTTACTTTGTTCACATACATTCATTAAAACTTTCTTTTGATCCCAAAGTACATCTTATTCAGAAATTATAGAAATATAATAAAATATTAAACAGACAGACTTTGTTGGTTAAATTTAACAAAACATGTTTAAATGGATTCTTGCTGTCTAAATATACTTTCTTTATAGATAAGTACAGTTTTCATTCTTCAGTAGGTTTAGAATTGGCATGATGTCTGTATTGGAGGCAGAACTGTTTCCTAAACTCATTTCTGGATATTCAGGAATTAATTTGTATAAAATTCCTGCTGTACCACTCGAGGTAGAGGGTTACATAGTAAGATGCTCAGTTTATGCAGATATGTAGGGGAAGATAACAGTTAACTCTAGACTTGAACAGATTAAGACTGTTGTGATTGGGAAAGTATCCTCTTGGGAGTTGGTTCCACAAAGCAGTTGTTCATAGGAAGAAACTGCTTGAGAGGAATTTACATCTCACCAATGGAATACAAAGGGAATGAGGGTGGTCAGCAGTGTGCAAAAGGGTGGGGCAAGAGGGTATGATGGGCCCAGGCACCCACATTGAGTATAAACTGAAATAAAAATTTAGTTTATATTTAATTTGAATAAAGTGTTTATTTAATGTTTCATCTGTTGTTACATATTTAAAATATCTTTCTTTCTCATATTTCTGGGCATTACCAAACCTCAACATGTCACTGAGGGTGGTTCACTAGAATGTGTGTGGCATGGCAGGTCTTTAGCCATGACGGTTAGAACTGGTGGAACTAAGGAATGTAATTTGTCTGAACACTTTCTATTGAAATAGCAATAAAGCAGTGAGAAGCTTGCGATGTTTCACTTGTGGAAAAGGGGTCGTAGGGTGGAAACTTATTTGTCACCCACAAGCATGCAGTGATGCTTGTATCATTTTATCACCACTGGTCATAACTTGTGTTTTCTCCAGTCCTGATGGACAATCACATTCTCAATGAGGCTCCATGCTTTGAACATCTGTTGGATGTCTTGCTAGATCAATTATGGCTGACAAGTGAGTTCGATCTTCACTGGGTGCTTCACACTTTCAGCGTTGTACCATATCTAAGTTATGCTTAGAAAATCATTTAGGGCACCTCAACATTGTCTAATTGGTTAGCAAGCTTGTCTTGCTAGAGCAATTATGACTGAATAGTGAGTTCGATCCTCACTGGGTGCCTCATACATTCGGCCTTCTGCCACATCTAAGCTATGCTTTGAAAATCACCATTGCTAAAGATGATGGAAAAATGTTTGGCTTATTTTATCATTCCAGAAAGTACCTGACTTTTCCTATCATGGTCTATCTTTTCAAGAGTCAGCTCAGACCAAAAATGGAGTACTGTTGCCATATCTGGTCTGGAGCTACACAATCCTCACTCTCCTGTTTTGACACAGTTCAAAATCTTTTACATGGACTTGTAGGTGAGGAATGACTTTCTACACTGCATCCTCTTTCTCCCAGACATATTGTTGCAAGCCTGTTGCATTATTTCCATGACAAATAATCAGATGATCTTTATTCATTAATTCCACCAATTCAGACCTACTAAGAGATTCCTGTTGCTTTCTGAGGAGATGAATCATCCTCATTTCCCCATGTTCAAATGTAAGAAGAAAGTTCCGCCTAGATTTCTCCAAAGAACTGCAACTTTGTAGAACAGACTCCTGTGCGGATATTTACCTGAACACTACAATCTTGACCATTTCAAGTCATGCCAACCATTATCTATCCTCTTTATACTCATAAACTTTACTTCCTACTGCCTACTCTTTCATTCATATAACTTACCTTATTCATTATAACCTATAGTAACTCTATTTTGAGTGGCTCTTGAGACTTGTATTGGGAGAATTTTAATGTAAAAACTGTTTTATTTAAAATGCAACTGATTTCTTTCAAATTTAACTGAGATATTTTTTACTTCATAAATTGGCATTTACAAGAAATAAGTATTAGAATGTTACTTATGGAATTTAACATATGTAAAAGACTTTTTTATTGTATTGCTTCAAAACATAAAATTATTCTAAATAATTAAATTAATTGTAAGATTTCAGATTTTCAATAATTTATATCTGAAACTCAAATAACAAAACTACTTTCACAAACAATTAAACCTAAAGGCCTATGATCAGCATTGTGATACAACTTGGCCATGAATATATATTGTGTGACTAAGCAGTCTAAAGTAGAATGGGTCTGATGATGATTTCTCCTTTAAAACCTTTAACATATTAGAGATGATTTTGCTTGAAAAGTAAAATTTTTATCTTGCCATTGCAAGTAACTCAGATGGATGAATAATAGTGTGTTTGAATTTTGTAGTTGTGTTGTCATATCCTGCTATGGCAACAGAAAATAACCATGACTGAAATTAAGTAGTGTGGTAGAGGAGTTTTGACAAAAAAAGCAGTGGAAAGGAAAGTAGTGAATAATGAAGATTGTTAAAGGTTAAGGAGGGAACAGTAGTTCAAATCCAGCTGGAATCATATGTTGTTTATTAAGACTCTCAAATGCACAGGCTGATAGATATAAATTGATTCTGTTTAAAAATTAGTGAGGTTTACTCAAATGTGTATATCCACTAAATAATATAATGTTTAAAGTAATAAGTCACTTTCAATAACATTTTATTTTAAATCTTGTGGATATTCATATCTGGTTAAAAGAATTCTGCAAATTTGAATGATGCTTGGTGTATTATTGTAGAATACTGATATCTTGAATTGGCTTAAATGTGACCTTCAAATAGAATTTTTTTGACTCCTAGATAATTTAATTTTGATATTTAAAATTTAAATAAATTTGATGCATCAAGCTATTTAACATATTTAAAGTTTTTTTCTTTATCACTCCCCCTCTTCCCAGGACTTCAGTATATTAGAAATAATCACTGACAGTATAGAAAAGGCACTCACTCTTTCTCTATCTTCATCCATCTGTGAATATCTTTGTCTTTGGTTATTTTAATGCATACCACAACATGTGGCTTAAACATTCTAAATTTATTGATATTAAATTTTTCCATTGCGCAATCCTTCACTCAAATTGTAGATCTTGTTTCCCTAATAAAACTGAGAAACAATCTTCTCTATTTATTTTGTACCTCCTCTTCTCACTCTTGCTGAGCTTTGCAACACTGTACTCTTGGTAATTTAGATCACTCTGTAGTATCTATTGATATTTGGTTCCAATCATCCATTAAACAGGAACCTCCTATTCATAAGACCTCTTTCTGTTACCCTCATGTTGATTGGGACTCACTCCATGATTTTCTTTATGATATCCCTGGAACTGACATCTTTAACCTTCAAATTAAGAATTGCACCACTGAAGTTTCTTCTTAGGTCAAAGCCTGCATGGATGCTTTCATTCCTTCTCAGAATTACCAGGTGAAACCTCACTCATCTCTCTGGTTCAAACCAACATGGTTGAATGCTATAGACTACAGGAACCACTATTTTTGGTTATACGAGCTTGACAGGTAGACAACAGATGTCTATTCGTTGCCACTTGTAATAAATATAAATGAGTCCTCAAAGGAGCTAAATCTTTGTCTGCTGAGAGAATGAAGCACTACATTGCATCCAACAACTTTGGCTCTCACGATTACTTGCAGCAAGTGTAAGATTGCTATTCCTCTTTTCTTCAATCAATTTGAAGTGTTAACATCCTCTGCTGATAAAGCTGAATTCTTATTGATTCATCTGGAGTATCCCTGCCTAACTTCCCACTTAGAACAGAGTCTTTATTGAGTGATATGTATATAACCCATTCTGTGGTCTCTAATCTCATATCTCATCTAGATACCTAAAAAGTATGTGGACCAGATGGTATCCCTGTAATAGTCATTAAGAGGTGTGCTCCTGAGCTGGATTCTGTTCTGTCTTAACTGTATAGTAAATGCCCTTCTGGCTCCTGCGTCCCTGCATGCTGGAATTCATCATATGTTGTTCCAGTTTTTAAGAAGATCTGACCCTTCTGACTATCAGCTTATTAGCCTTCTACAACTTTTGGGGAAACTCCTAGAGACCCTAGTCAATACTGATTTGGTTAAGCATCTATCATTGTATGGCCTTTTTTCAAACAAGCAATATGGCTTTTGTTTCTTCAGGTCAACTGCTGATGTACAGACAATAATTGCAGTAAGAGATAAAACAGTGAAGTCTGGACTGTAGACATCTCAGAAGCTTTTGACAGGATTTAGTATATACAAGTTCTCTCCACAAACTCAAAACATATGGTATCTCTGAGAAAATTTTGAATTGATCCAGTCTTTCCTATCAAATTGTATAATGAAAGTTATCTTGAATGGCCACTCATCTAAATCCTTTCATATTAATGAGGGTGTACCACAGGGCTCCATCCTTAGTCTTACTCTTTCATTAATGATCTTCTGGATGGTATCAGCTCTCAGCTTGGTATCTGTGCTGATGACACAACCATTTACTCCAGTCTCAATAATAAATCTGATCAGTTCAATAAGGTGAAAATGGCAGCTGGTCCAAAACAACCCCAGTCTGTTGGTTAATTGGGGCAAAAGATGGCTTGTTAATTTTAACACCTCCAAAACTAAACTTTTCGCCATTAATCATCTGAGAGACTCCTCTCTGCCTTCCATCAGCATGGCTGATGCTAACCGCCAAGAAAGTGACTCATTGTGCCTACTCAGACTAATGTACTCAGCTGACATAAAGTCGAATGACTATATTGAATCCATTGCTAGGTCAGCTGCTAAGAATGTTGCTTCACTGCATCGTGCTAGACAGATTTTCTCTCCAGAATCTATCTTACATATCTATGTCTACTATTCATCTATGCTTAGAATATTGCTGCCACATATGGTCCAGTGCCATTGCTATTTACCTTGAGCTTCTTGATAAAATTCAAAGAAGAATCAGCAATATTATTGGTCTTGATCTGGCAGTTCAGCTTCAGTCATTTTAAGGTTGCCTCTCTGTGGCTTTTTTATAAATACTTTCATGGTAATTGTTCAGATGAGCTCTTTGCTATGGTACCTAGATTTTTTTAATTTAAGCTTAGTACTACACTGGCATCGAGATCTCATCAGTTGACAGATGTAGCCATAAGTTCTATGCTAACAGTTTCTTTTCTTGCACTTCTCACTTGTGGAACTTCCTTTTGGCTCCATGCTTTCCAGCCAACTTTAATTTTTAAAAATTGAAATGCAGTGTCAATTGCTATCGACTGCCCTCCTGATTATTCTTTTCTCTTCCCACTCCTTACTAATGTTTCTGTTTTCTAATTCTTCCACACCTGGTAACCCCTTGTGTCTTAGTGTTTTAAAAAAAAACTACTTTTCTTGAAATCGATATAAAAAACCAAAAAAACCCTTTTTCTTATTATGACTTACAATTTATTTATATGTCATTGACAGCTCTAAGTTTATATATAAAACAGAGAAGCTGAAAATAAATTGATGAGAATTATACTTTGCTTTAAGACAAAAGCAGGAAAATTAAGCAATAATGGAATTATTATACTGTGTAAAATTGATTAACACTTGCAAGTATACAAGACTGTGACTACGTGTGATAAACAGAGTGGGGTGAGAATAAAATGGTTGTTTTTATTTTTAATATCATCCAAAAAGAAGAAGAAATTAATAACATTTTTTTGCAAAATTAACTACAAGTTAAAAACATAAATTGGTTTTAGGGTTAATTTAGCTCTTCTAAATGTAAAACAGATATGACACTTTAAAGTTATCTCGAATTTATATGGACTTTTTACAGCCTGGGAAAACAGTTTTGAAAATTAGAAAATAAAAGATGGTATACAAATAACAATATAACTGGAATAGAAATTGTACAATTTTTATTTATTATTTCAAATATTAAAATACAGTAGTATATAAATTATGACAAAATTAAAGATATTTTGTTACTTTCACTTGGTCATCAATTCTTCTACAATCACCAAAATTAAGCAGATAAGTTAATGTCAATCCTGGATAGTAGCTAGATGGGTGACCACTCGGCAATACGTAAGCTTGGATGTTGTCATGGGTCCTTACCTATAACTACAGAATTAACTCTTCCCAACAAGTATATTATGCATACTATGCCTCTCAAGAGAGAGGGACAAATCGAGTCGAGCTGATAGTAGTTCACTCCAAACCAGACTGACAGTCATACTAACACCTTCCACATCTTGTATTATTATTTCTACACTTGTGTTCGTGTTGTTCTTCCTTGGTCCTAACCTGGACCATAACAGATGTGCATCTAGTGTAATGGATAATGGTTTGGAATTGGAACTTGGATAATCAATTTCAAATTCCAGTTTAGTTTGTTAGATTCACTTACATGCAAAAGGTATAAATCCACCTCTTCTCCCCCTAGATATGGGTTAATTATCCAGACATATCATTAAAACTTCTTACAATCTGGAAGTGTTTTCTGACTTTAAATAACCTGCAAAAGGTTGATAAACCATAAAAACAAATTAATCAATCTTGCATAGATGTGATGCATAACATCCTACTCATTCAGAAATGTCTCAACTATCAGCTATATACAACCATTTTCTCAGATCAATGATTAAAATGGCATCAAGTGAATGAAGCTAACAAGTCTTAAAGAAAACTTTCCTTCATCATATCACATAGACTAGCACTATAGAATCACATGCAAAGAAGTTTATCAAATAACAGAAAACACATGACTTGAAAACTTTCAGCAGTGGCAACAACTAAAATCTAACTCAAAGAGAAAATAAGGACATAATCAAAATATTGACATTCCACACTGCTTCAAGCAAAAAGTTAGGAAGGAAATCTCCACCAATACTAAAAAGAATGATGTTAGTTAGTGGACATGATGCTATTTTCAACTGAGAGTCATGTTAATTATTTAGTCAACAAAACTTGAATGTTTCCTTATAAGGAAATGACTAATCATGTCATTACCATTCAGATTAGTATGAATATTAAATTTTGTTGAAGAAGTGACATGAAGCAACAGAAATATGGTTCTACAGAAGGATACTGAGGATACCATAGACCAAGAAAAATGAAAGAAAAAGGGAACTTATATTTAACATCAGGAAGATATAGCTGAAATTACTATGACACATACTGGGAAAAGAGGGCTTGAAAAATTTGATACTCAGAGGTGAAATTGAATGTAAAAGGAACAAAGGAAAACAATGCATAATCTACTGAGTAAAAAGATGGCAGAGTATGCTTTAGGAGAGATAAGAAAAAGAAAAAAAAAATTAAGAGTTACAAAGGACAGGAAATTGTGGAGAGCCATGATCACTTATTTCCTGATGGGATACAGCACATAGAAAAAGAATGAGCTTGAGTAAAAGGATAACAGAGCATGGTTTAGGAGAGATAACAAAAAAAAAAAACAGAATTCCTTAAGAGTCACAAGGGACATGAAATTGTGGAGAGCCATGATCGCTTACATCCTGAAGGGACATGGCACATACAAGAAGAATGGGCTCTAACTGCAGAATAAAAAATATAGGGTGCGATGGATAAATTGTCATGTAAATTATGCAAAAAATCAAAATAACACTGACATCTCATTTTAACAGATATATTTACCAAAATTAAACAAAAATATCTTGAAATACTAAAGACTAAATTTATTTAATAAAATCACCATTGGCTTCAACCACGGCCTCCAGATGACTTTGGAATCTCCTACAACTCTTCTGGATGGTCTCCTTGTTTGAGGTAGTGTATGCTGCAATAATCCTTTCCTTCAGCTCATCTTTCGTGCTACAAGGAGTTTTGTTGGTCTCTCTCTCAACTGTGACCTACACATAATAATCAAGGAGTTGGCAGTCTGGGGAGTTAGGTGGTCAGTAATAAGGGGTGATGTGGTTTCAGAATTTGTCTGATAGCCATGACTGGGTGCTCCTGCTTGAGTAGCATGGTGCAGAGTCCTGTTGCCAGACATAGAGTCTTCCAGAAGACATCCTCTTAATCCAAAGCAGCACTACCTCTTCAATGCACTTAATGTAGGCCTCTGTGCTGAGTTGTTTTCTTATCAGTACAAAGTGAGTTTTCTGAGCTTCATACCTTTTTAATCACAATTAGACTCATCCAACTTTTTTCAAATCTTCTGCACTGTCTTCAAATTGACACCCAAACACTCTGAAATGTTTGTATTGGAACTTTTGGCATGAATGCATGCCGTTTCCAAATTTCTGAATGAGTGAATTGTGTCATGATGTTCTATTTCTCAAAGACAATGCACAACTGACCCTACTGAGATTGTAAAAAACATCACACAGAAAGTCATGACCAAAAGTATGATACTTTAAAATTTATTTGCTCTTGATTGAATTTAATTGGATGTTGAATGATTACAACAGTCAAAGGGAAATTTCTGTTGTTAGTCAATAAGATTGGATTTACAATTGGATAATGTAAAAGTCTCTGTTTAGTTTATTAAGTAAAAAAACAATTTTGAAAAAAGTTATTTGGCATTAACTTTATTCAACAACATATTCACCATTTTCTTCTATAATCTGCTGTTTTCATAATTCTATCTTTCCAGAACATTTTATCTTTCTTGACAAAGAATTGCTCTTTGTACTTTTTGAAGTATTTCAGAAAAGAGAAATTTTTCCATTAAGACAATTCTCTAAAGACTTGAATAAATGCCAATTCAAAGATGCAATATCTAGTGAATATGGCAGATTGAAAACTTCCCAATCAAACTGTAGCAGTTTTTGTTTGGTCACCAACAAAAGAAGAAGTCTAGTGTCATCATCATCATATTATTCTTTTATGTGATTTCTCCTAATTCAGAACACACTGTTCATCAAAGTTAAGCCTTTAAAGATTTGATTTGAATGAGCAATATTCATTTAAATTACTTGCTGGAAGGAGCTCATCAGTGAAGTCTTCCTTATGATCCATCAATATACACAAATAACTTTTTTCGATAAATGTCTGAATTTGTTATGGTTCATGTTGATTTATTTTGTATATATCCTTCTACATTCCATATTATTGTAAAGCATCCACTTTTCAATGCTCAACACAATTGTTTAAAAACAGAATATTTAAGTATTACTTATTTGTTTTGTTTTTTTTTTCATTTATATGGAAGCTACCCATCATAGTGGCAAATATAACCAAGATAGTGAAAATGATTTTCAAATGTCAATTTGAATAATTTGGCTATGTAGAGAAACTGAAAAAGTATTAAGACATAGGAAATTTGCATTTGAAATAAAGAAACGATTACTGAAATGCTGTACAGTGGCAGAATGGGTTGAAAATTTCTACCAGGAAACCTGTAAAAAGGCCCAGTCTAAAAGACCCATTTAATCACAAAACGTAGTCAAAGAAATCAAATAAAAGGAAAGGTTTTAGGCAAATAAAATGTTACATCTCTTCCATATAGTTTTATATATTCATGTTAGACAAGTATGTTTTATATGTTAACCAAAACAAAATTAAAAAATATCCTTAAAAAAGAATAAAAATCTTCATCAAAAAAGGAACTGATGATATCTATTATCTAATGAAAGAAATCATAGCATCAAAAAAGTCTTATTTAAATCTTCCCAGTATTTTTCTTTTTCTCTTAGTTTTTACATTTACCAGTTATTTCTAAAGTGATAGACCATCACTTTTGGGCCCACTGGGAAATTTCCCAGTATCCTGGTGGATCAGTGCACCACTGGTCATATCTATCTTTCAATATGACAGTGAATACTGGGCAATTTCTTCACAGAGAAAGAAGAAACTTTAAGTACTGTAGATAAGGTTCTACTAATGGATGCCGAGAATAACATTGATTGAACATATAAACAAGGAGGAAGATTTAATGAAACTTATGCATAAATTCAGAAAGAAACATCAAATTTTGGTAGCGCATAATGAGAAAAGAGAGATTGGACAATTTAACACTCACAGAACATATTGAAGACAGGAGTGGCATAGGGAAAGAGAAAGTAAACTATGTTATGCATTTATGTGTATTTTAATTTCCTATTGTAAGGTTATTGTTTTAATACACACTCATACTTGGTATAACGTAATTCGTTAAGTATTCTCAATATGTAATGCTTAGATTATTGTCATAACGCCAGTATAGTTCGTATGAAAACTGACTCCAATACAACTAACTACTCATGATCTCATAACATGGAACTATTTATAGTATTGGAAAAGTTCATAGATTCACCAGGGCTATACTCTTTACTCCACATCATCCTCCTTTTGAGATTACTACTATTAAATAAATATATTTTTTATTTCATATTAGTATCTCTCTCTCTCCTCTTTCTGGAGAGTTCACCAATGTACTTTAATTTGTAGTGTTTCCATTATTTTTTTTTTGTTTTGGTACTGGCACATTAAAATTGTCATACAGTATTTTAATCAGTTCTTCAGGTTTTTCATCAGTTAATCTTTTCTTCAGCTGATTTTGGTGCTTTTTATGTTGGAATTTTTTTCCTTTCACCATATAGACCAATTTTTTTGATTCTATCTGCTATTATGCCTTCTTCCCATTTTTCCTTTCCATCCCTGTATGCTCTAAGGAATACTTTATTGCTGACCTTAAAAGTATTGGATGTTGCTTTTATTAACCATTCATGATTTTCAACTTGGAAATAACTTGTCGAACACCAATTTTACCCTTTTGGCAAACATTAATTCCACCAGAACCATGATGGTGTGTTACGGTTAGATGTTAACTGGTACACTCTTAAAAAATTTTGAAGTACCTCCTCATTTAATTTGTCCAGACTTACTTTTTTTTAATGCTCTTTTGAAGGTTCCCATAAATTGTTCTACTTGTCTGTTAGACTTTGGGTGATATGGTGGGGGTCGTAATATGTTCTGTAGAGAACAACTTGCAAAAGTCTTGAAATTCTTTTCCAGTGAATTGTGTTCCATTATACAATAATATATCTTGTATGCCATATCTCACAAACAGTTCATGAAAGAAATTCACTGTCACTGAAAATGTAGGATTTTTGATCATGGAGTGTCTGTTATTGGCCAAGGTTCTATCTTTGTGATAGGTAGTTTTGCTGCTAGAACACAACATTTGCATGTTTTTACTGTTTTTAGGTATCTTGGTCCACTCTGGTCAAATATACAAAATCTGGTTACCCATTATTATAACTCCAGTTATAATGTGGTGCTTATTATACAGCAGTTGAGTTCAAGTTCCTCATTGATAACTATTATAACTCCAGTTCTAATGTTGTAATTTTATCCTGCACTTGTGTTTGAGTATGCGTGTTGTCAACAGTTATAACTTCCTATTGTAAGGTTATTGTTATAACACACACTCGTACTTGGTATAACATAATTCACTAAGTATTCTCTATATGTAATGCTTAGGCTATTGCCATAACACCAGTATAGTTAGTATGAAAATTGACTACAATATGACTGCTCATAATCTCATAAGATGGAACTCTTTATAGTATTGGATGAGTTTATAGAGTCACTGGGAGGTGTACTCTTTATTCTACAGCAATGTGAACTGATAACAGAGCAGGGACAAAAAGAATGGTAAAGAGTCAAAGATCACTTAAAGCTATAAAGGACAGGAAGTTGTGGAAGGCCACAATTGAATGGACATGATACATGAAAGAAAAGCTTATCTAGATTTAAGTTTCCTACTTTCACAAAGAACTGTTGGAGCTGCTTGTTAACCATAACATAATAATAGTAATCTAGAACCTATACTGATAGCAAAACACCTTCATACAGATAGAAAAGGAATCAGTAAATGTACAACAGTAAAAAGGGGTGCAAGACAAGGATGTCTTTCTTTGCCAGACTTTTTAACCTATACAATGGGGTGATTCTGAGAGAATCCAAAGTCCTACCAGGATTATTTGATGACCACAATCTTGTGGTGAACAGAAGCAAGCGAGCCAGAGTGGCTTGCATCTGGTGTATAGGAAAATAAGGGTCTTACCTTAACATGCGGCATGTGACATCAGCAAGTTTGCTTCATGAAAATGGCATTATTCTCCCGTCCAGCCATTCTAGCAGTATGTGCAATGATGAGGTATTTTTTGTACAGTTTGGTATGCTTCCACCAATAGCAAGTTGTGTGCTGATTGGTCAAACTGGAGGAGGCAATTTGCCTGTGTAACTGAGAATAACAGTGTAAAACACTGATTGGCTGGTGAACCGTGGTGTTGGCTTGATAAAAGAGTGCTGGAGTAGTGAAAAAGGGAAGAGAAATGTTGGCTATACATAGTGACGTGTGAAGAAAGCGAGGACGGTGAATTAAACCAGTGATATTGTGACGTTGCAGTAATACAGACTTATTTAAACTACAACATAACATATGCTGATGACACAGTTTGGATAGTAAGTAGAGAAAAGATACTACAAGAACTCCTACAGAATATCATGAAGGAAAGTGAGAAGAACGGACTAAAGATCAGAAAATAGAATGGTTGTCAGCAAAAGGAATGACCCAACATGCAAATTACAAATTGAAGATAAAAAAATGAAACAAGTACAGCAATTTAAATATCTGGGAAGTGTTTTAACAGAGGATGGAAATTGGGACATTTATATCTGAAGGCACATTGGGATACTGAAAGATGCCTTCCAAAAACTAAAGCAAGTATTAAGAAACAGAAAAATTTTGTTAGAAACAAAGAAAACAGTACTGAGCTGTTATCTAATACCAATCCTTCTATATGGCAGTGACTACTGGACAATCTCTGTGAAGATGTAGAAGAGACTTGAAGCGACAGAAATGTAGTTCTACAGAAGGATGTGAGAATACCATGGACTGAACATGTGAACAACAATGAAGTTTTAGAGAAAATGAAAACAAAAAGACATTTATATTAACATCAAGAAGGGATAGTTGAAATTACTAGGGTACATAATGGAGAAAGAGGGCTTGGAAAATGCTATACTCACTGGTGAGATTTAAAGCAAGAGAAACAGAAGAAAACAATGCATAACCTATCTAGCAGGCTTGAGTAAATGGATGACAGAACAAATTTAGAGAGATGAAAAAAAGACAAAATTTATTAGGAGCTACAAAGGACAGGAAATTGTAGAGAGCAATGATTACCAACATCCTAGAGGGACACAGCACATAGAAAAAGAATATTTGGTAAATTTAATTTAACATTAGCAAAGTGTCATCACCATCTTGTTTTGTATCTGTTTTTTTCTTCTAAAGCTTTACAGAAGTATCAAATAATTGATTTTAGTATTTAAAATTCTTGCTAAATAACGATTGAGATTAAAACATTATATCACTGGATCAAGTTCATGAATTTTGTTCAGATACCTATTAAGCAACCATCTACCTTGAGTGGCTCTTAGGTCTTGTATTGGGTGAACAAGTTGTTGAAAGATAAGTAAAATAAGTAAAGGTCATTGTTGACTTACAAACTTTGACTTGAAGATCACAACAGCAAATTGGTATATCTGTCTGTCTGGACACAACTGCTCCACATCTGGTAGCATGGATGTCTCCCAGCTTAGTGTATGACAATTTCTACCCCAGCTCCTGACAATGCTAACATTTCCTCATGTACCTCAAGATCTGTATTAGGGTAGCCTTGATACAACACATTGTCCCTTGAGTCCCGTTTGAGTTTTTAAAATTTTTCTTTAAAATCCCAAAATATCTAACAAGAGAAAAATTTTCTTTATTGACTCTCAGTGTGCTAAGCATCAGCAACTAATAAGATGTTTTATATTTGTATGTATTTTGGTATATTTTAGAACTAAAATGTTTTCTGCAACTGTATTTTGTTTTTTTATTTGTATCTTTAGCAAATATTAAAGCAGCTGTTCTATAGTATGCAGTGTTTTTTAAACCTGACAAACATAAAAATAAGAAACAAAACAATGTGTAGAAAGATAAATAAACCATAAAAATTATAAAAAATAAAACGATGCCTAAGGAAACATATAAAGATTGCAAAATTAATTACCAGTCAAATTATGACCTAATCGATTTATGACTTGTCAGTTATAAACAATCATGAAACCAAAAACCCAATCCTAAACAGAAAGCAAGGGATAAACCTCTACTCCTGTTTGAAAGATTTGGAATGAGAGTTAATCAGATGATGACCAGTTAAATATTTTAATTAGAGTTGGTAAAAATGAACAATTAATACTTTCTCTTTGGAACATTTTCATATTATTATCATTCTTTCTTTAATTGGTAGGGAAATTTATCAAGAGAAATCATGGATTAAGTTATTAATCTAAGGATTATCAGTATCTGAAAATGTTGCAAAATTCTGGGGATTGTTAAACATTACTCTAAAAGAAAACTTTAGAGAAGAAATATACTTTCTAGATCTGTACTTGTAAAATTCTCACCAGCAACGAAGTTATTATCAAGATACAGTAGATTTTATTACAACTTTTGGAAAGAAAGCAAAATCCTAATGAGTGTTATCAGTGTGTATATATTCCGGGTCTGACTTAATGCATACAAGCTAAGTAAGCTGTGTTAACTCACTTGTAAAGATGATTAATTTTGAGTAAAAAGACTGTCTGCTGCTGATAGACAGAAATGAACTGTTATTCCAGTTAACTGCCCTGCTCTGTGAGAAACGTACAAGTGCCCACTTTTAAATTTGTTTCTTATTTTGATTCCTGGGGTGGTCTAGCTTGCTTCTTGGTTTGCCTAGGGTGCTTGATACTAACAAAGTGCACCGGCTCACAGAAAAGCAAGATATTTGACCCTGGAGAATTATAACAGGCAGGCACTGAACAGGAAGGGTGGCTGCGGCAGCAAGGGTCTATATTTCCAACCAGGAGATGATGTAAGCATGACTAAAATAGATTATTTAAAATGATGTTTCAACCCACAGTTGACACATGGCAGCTGGAAAAGAAATGAATAACTTTTATTTTAGTTTTACTAATACAGTGATAAAATCTTCTCCTGAGCTTATCTATATCTATAAAGAATAAAAAGTGATTCAGTAAAACATACCTGTAAGTAATCAACGTATGGTCCAAAAACAAGGTGCTGTGGTAGGTTTGGCTTATTTACTTTATAGTCCAAGGTGTTCTTCTTTCAGAAGTAATGTAAATAAAACATAATTAAAAAAGATGAATGAAGAATAATTATTAAGTAAAAATATATTAGAAAAGATGAGAAATAAATATCAAAAACTAAAGCCACTAGAAATACCTTAAATTATATGAGACATAAAATAATGACAAAAAAAAAATTTATTCAAACAATGTAGCTCTCTTTTTATAATACTTTTTAATAATATTCACACAATACAAGGCTTAAGAGCAACTCAAGGTAGAGTTTAATTAATTACGTAATAGGAATATAAGAGTAGGAAGTGAAGAACCTGGAACGAGGCTCTGCCTTTGGGCAGAGTCTCATTCAGGGAGGTTGACCAACCAAATCCTGTTTATATGGATTCTACGGGCATTTTTTGGCCGAGCCTATGGGATCGGAAGACCCACGTTAAACTCGGCCTTGTGCCACATCTACCCTCATGGGGAGGCTAGTAAATATTGACTAGATGGGATCTGTTTCAGCTAGATAGTCGAACTCTCTGCCCAAAGGCAGAGAGGAACCCGGACGAGGCTGTGCCGAAGGGCAGAGTCTCATTTGAGGAGGTTGACCAACCCGATCCCATTTATGCAGGTTCTATGGGCATTTTTTGGCTGAGACTATGGGCTCGTAAGACCCACGTTAAATCTAGCCTTGTGTCACATCTACCCTCGTGGGGGTGGGGGCTAGTAAATACTGACTAGACTGGATCTGTTACTCAGCTCTTAGTTGTTGTCGAACTCTCTGCCTTCGAGCAGAGAGGAACTTGGATGAGGCCATGCCAAAGGACAGAGTCTTGTCCAAGGAGGTAGACCCAGCTTTATGCCACATCTACCCTCGTAGGGGGGGGGTAGTAAATACCGACTAGATGGGATCTGTTACTCAGCTCTTAGTTGTTGTCGAACTCTCTGCCTTCGGGCAGAAAGGAACTTGGATTAGGCTATGCCAAAGAGCAGAATCTTGTCCGGAGAGATAGACAGACCTGAACCCATTTATGCGGGATTTATGGGGAAGTTTTGGCCAAGCATACAGGTTTGAATTGCACCACATTAAATTCGGCCTTGTGCCACATCCTACCCCATGGGGAGGTTGGTAATATTACTAGCTGGGATCTGTTGAGTGTAACTCAGGCTTATCTGAGAACTACTGACCTTCCAATAGTAGCACCCACTACTGGATTGACTTGTGCATAAGTGTTATCTTCATTCATACTGGGTTTTTACAATAAACCTTTAATTATTTTATCCACCTTGTATTTCAAGTATATGTTCCTATTAGCACAGAATATAACAAGAAGAAAAATACATGAATCACATTTTATCTCTTTATGGTCAAACAAATTTAAGTTACTATTGATTTGCATTATGAAACTATCAATGCTTTTACCCATCACTAAGTCATGCGGCTCATATCTAAGCATAGAAAAACATTCAGGCCTAATTACAGGTTACATAAATGGGATGAAATAAGTTTCAGTATTACAATAGTGTAGGTTAATTGTTGGCAAAATCTTTCGTTGGATTAACAGTGACTGGCATCAAAAGGATTGAAGCATTTATGTGTTATCTAGATTACTACATCAAGAGTTAAAATTTTAACAGTTTTTTTCATAGCAACATTTGTAATTTTAACATCTAGCTCTAAAGGTATTTTCTCAGTCAATATAATTTTCAAGACTCAAATATTGATCAACTGTATTCTTTTTAACTGACCTTTCTCTCTCTCTCTCACTCTCTCTATCTCTCTATCTATCTATCTATATATATATATATATATATATAGATACTGAAAGTAATTTGTGAGGAAAACTGTGAATCACAGTACACATTTCCAATAAAAAAAATGAATCAGTAAAAATTAAAAACAATAGTATATTTTCTCAATATAGATAACAAATTGACTTCAAGAATAGAATATCATATTGAGAAGCCACTGGCATCAATCAACCTTGGCATATATATATATATATAATGAAATGGATTAAGTTCGACTATTTAATATATTTTCTGTTTACACATTAAATAAATTGTATCTATAAAATAACATATAAACAGTAAATATATATATATATATATATATATATATATATATATATAGATAGATAGATAGATAGATAGATAGATAGATAGATAGATAGATAATCATTATTTCAATTCCAGCAAGGTAACAAATCCATGCAAAAGAGAAATCTGAGAAAAAAAAAAACTGTTAGCAAAAAACATATGGTTACATCTAGCCATTTTAACTTTAAAATAATGGGACCTTGTTGTCAATCTAGTATTGTGCTTAAATTGATAAAGTCTAGGTACAAAAGAGGAAAGATCATCAGAACAAATATTTATAGAAAAGATGTAGAAATATTGTGTTTAGTCAGCAATGATAAGAATAGTTTTTGTTCTTACTGTAATATTCATGACAAAAAGATATATATTTTATAAATAAATGGAAGAAACACCCATACTACTTAAATTAATTGAACCACTCATAAAAAACTGGGAAAAATTTTATGGGGAATAATTTTTGTAGATTATCTTCCCTTAGACTTTCTTTTACCTTCTACATTTGTTAGAATAAAAAATATTGATTTTTTATCATTTTAGAAGATGGGTCCTGGTCCTAATATGAATACAGTATTAAATCATACCTTAAAGAGTTAACTGCATTTTGTTTTTATTTACAAATGTCAAGACTGAAACTATGCTTATGTTAACTGTCTATATTTCTGAGATTGGGTATTGTAATTATTTACACTATTTAAATTGCTTGAACTGTTGTCCTCATCTTCATTGCTATATTCATGTTTTGGATGTTGCACACTCCAGCCTTTTTCAGGTGACTGGACTTTTGAACTGAACCCTTTATTTCGTCCACCAGAGTAGACTGTTCTAGTTCCACATGCCATGCCACTTCCAGATGTCTCAATAGCAGTTATCTCCATTTAGCTCAACTAACCAAGTTGTCGTGAATATAGCAATGAAGATGAGGACAATAGTCTGAACAATGTAAATAGTGTAAATGTACTTATGCTATTTATAACTGTGTACTTTAATGAACTGGGAAGCATTGATAGTATTCAGTTATGAAAGATATAAACACTGTTTCAAACTTGATATTTGTAAATAAAAATGAAGTATAGATAACTCAGTCAGAGATTGATTTCATACTGTATTTATATTATGAACAGGACCACCCTTCTAAATGGATAGAAAATCAATATTTTTTCAATTCTGACAAATGTTGTGGGTAGAAGGTCTAATGAATGATAATCCATAAAAAATGCTCAAAAAGAGTTTTCTCTTTTTTCTTTAGAAGTGGACCAGTTAAATTAAGTAGTACTGAAATACCCATCTTGAAAAAAGTTTTTCCCTTCTGTTATATTGCTTTGTGGAAGTAAAACTAAGCAGTTTAACACTTGGAATTGAATTACAGACCTCTCACTCTTTTGCCTCACTTTTTTCCTATGATTCTTTAAATAACTTCACTGAACACAGATTTACTTAATGTTTCAGTGCCTAAAATCAATGACCTAAAGCTACAAGTGTTTTAGTGAAAAATTTCATACACAGATTAAATTATCAGACATTTTTACAATCATAAATCTATTTAACACACTGAACAAAAGACCTACCCAAATTCACATTATATGAAATGTGTTCCAAGCCTAATCTTTACAATAAAATTCAAAATCTTTCTTAGATTCATCATAATACCACTAAATAAAGAAATAATGTAAAATTAAAAATTCTTTAATATTTAAAGAATAACATTCATTTAGACTATTTACATCGAATTAAAGATCAAATGCAGATAAGAATTTGACAGGATGATACAATAAATGACAGATAGGGACCAAATATCAATCTATCATTTCACTTTTATTAAAGTTTCAATAAATTTAATAAAAGTGAAACATGTTAGATTGACATACGTTCTCTATATGTTCTTTATTTTATTGTCCTGTCAGATTCCAATTCATATTTGATCTATATTTGATTTTTAACTCAGTTTGTCTGAACATGGAAACCACTTCAAAGAGATAGCAACAACATTATTTACATTGTTTGTCATATTCACGATGTTTCAGCTGTTGTATGCTCCAGCCTTATTCAGGTGATATAAGTCGGAATTTCAAACTGAACCCTTTATTTAGTCTACTGGGATAGATTGTTCTAATTCCACATGCCATGCCTTTTCTGGATATCTCAGTTTCAGTTAATTCCTTTTAGTAACTCCAGATCTTGTTCACCTCTGTGGCTAGGTATTGAACTCACAACTCTTTGGCTCAAGTCACTGAATTACTTCGACCAATGCTTTTATCCAGTGGGCCATGTGTCATTGGGGATAAAAGCATTGGTTGAACTAATTCTAAAGCGATTTGACCCATGGATTTGTGAGCCACAGCAGGTGATCAAAATCTTGAAGTGTTGAGTTACTAAAGGGAATTAACTGAAACTGAGATATTCAGGAAAGGCATGGTATGTAGAACTAGAACAATCTAGATGAAATAAAGGGTTCAGTTCAAAATTCCAACTTATATCACCTGAAGAAGGGTGTAGTGTACAACAGGCAAAATGTCATGAATATGACAATAAAGATGGGGACAACAGTCTGAATAGTGTAAATAATTACAATACCTCACCACAGAAATATAGACAAATAACATTCAGGTTTATGGATTTATCTCTTCATTATTTTTCTTAAAACTACTGCTTTAAACACATTGACTGTGCTTTTTATTTAAATTACTCTTGAAATTCCAAAGACTGACATCTTTGTTGGTATCTTGTTATATTCATGAGAAATATTTTTTATTCTCAAAACAATTAGGCTTATGTCCCCATTATATGATTTTGGTAATTATTATTATTTATTATTCCTTTCTTTGGCTTTTGTATTGCTTTTTCATTTGCATCATAATTAGTTTCAGATTTTTTGTTGCCCTGTTTTTCCTTCTCTGCCATTTGAACACAATGGTCAAACCACATTTCACAGACATAATGCAATGGAAATCATTATTTTTATATGAAAAGTATAACTCATTAAACATTTTTGATTGAAAATTAGTGATTGTTCTTTAGAAGGTCTTATGTCTCTTTGTATTCACTATCTTTGAGAACTTCATAAAATTATTACCAAAGATAATTAATTTTTCTTTGAAAGCATGTTGAATTGAATAAGGAGAACATGATTTCAGTTTGGGGTTTGATGGAAAGTTGATTAGATGGTCATATTTCTGTGCTAATTATCTATTAATTATGTATTAATAATGTTATGTATGTTGACAAAAAAACAACTATCATTGAGAAAGAACAGGAACCATTATTATCATGTATAGATTATTTATGCTTTTATTTTAGATGAAACTGAATAGATAATACTCAGATTACTAATGCAGAATATTTTATTAAAATTTCTAAATAAATTGATCTATTTTTTAATCAAATTCTTTCAACTTTAGGAGCTGTGAGTTTTTTTCAATATATGAGGTGTGTTCAAAAAGTATCCAACATTTGGGCATAAAAAATCGATGCTGTGTATTTCACAAGTTTTATTTAATTATTTTCAAAATACTCTATTTGGGAGTTCCCACACTTCTCCCAGACGTTCTGCCACTGCTGGTAAAAGACCTCTAGGACATATTCTCTGGAATACTATGAAACTCTGCTGTTGCTTTTTGCATAATTTCCACTTGTGATTCCAGTCGCTTCAATTTCAGCATGGTTTCAAACTGGGAAAGAGCCAGAAGTCACAGTGTCAAATCAGGAGTGTAGGAGACTGTCAAACAAGTAGTCTATTTTTGACCAGGGAAGATTGGAATGTATGGTTTGGTTTGGTTTGTTTTGTTTTACAGCATATCAACACCTCAATGGGTCATTTAATGCCGACAACTTTTGTTTGTTTTCCTGGTAATATTTTATAATGCTTTTTATCTCAGTTTCGGGGTTAACTATTTGCCCATAGCTGGGACCCTAACAGGTGCTACCACTACGGGTCAGGGTGGACCTGGGAACACCAGCAATTAAGAGGTGGTGCCACGCTTCTCAAAACCTCCTGATCAGAGGCCTTGCTGCTGGACATAGTTTGTCATTTTACCCAGGACACGGATGTAGTTTATCATTTTACCCAGGACGCAGATGTAGTTTATTATCAGGACAATGGAATGTATGGGCAGAATGAGTAGGCAAATTTAGCCAACATGCACCACATACACAAATCCCCCATTAAAATTGAATGCACTGATCCTGTGCTTATCCTCACTTCATGAACAATTTCCTAGATTGTTACATGATGATCCCCCATGACAATTCACTGAACCTTCTCAATCAACTCTTTGTTTCAGATTGTGGATGGCTCTTTTCTGAAGTGTGACTATGTTTGAAGCAGTTGTACCATTTTTTAATCTGAGTTTTGCCCATAACACAATCACCAAAGGCCTGATGTATCTGCTGTATGGTTTAGGCTTGAGTATCACAAAGCTTTTGGCAACAATTGCTGTGTTCAGTCATCTATCATGGAAACGAAAGTCTGATGAGTGTACAATACATGTCTGTACTCTAGGTGTAACAGCCAGGAACTGACACAGCATACCAGTGTGAAAAAATTTCATGCATATGCAAGAAGCGTGGCATTAGATCCCACCCAAAGGATTTTTCGACACAGCATGACAGCATTAGTTTTAATGGGAAACACTAGTCATATAATTTTTGAATGCCCTTTGAATATATATATATATATATATATAAAGAAATATAGTTTTAAAGTGTGCTATATTTATGGGATGGTCAATATCAGAGATAGAGTATATGTAAATATGTAAATTATATATATATATATATATATATATATATATATATATATATATATATATTTTATTTATCTTATTCTCCATATTTTTCATCTATTACTGATGGCATAAAGTTGTTAGTTCTTGTTCTATTTGCCTATTTAATTAATCTGTAAATGATATCTCTTCTTATGTTTTAGGTTGCATAATAAGTCATATCTGTTTCTATTTGTCAACTTTATTCTTCAAAAACTAAAGTAAAATTCCATTTTATTCCATTATATATTCATCATTATTTGCACTGACTTGTTGCTACTTATCAGGCAACTCTTTGATACCTTTTGGGTAAAATTCCACAGGTTTTGAAATGAAAAACTTTTCAATGAAATCTTGAATCTAGTTTTCATTAAAGAAAATTGTCTTCATCTAAGCATTCTTGAATGAATGAAAGAGATTAATCAGTTGGTCTAAAGTCAAGTGAATATGGCAGTTTAAGTAAAATAGACCTAAATTTTTCCAGTGTTATTTTTGCTATGGGACCCCGTATTGTCATAGTGGTGAACAACATATTCCTTTAAATCCACTGTGTACATTGACATGCAAAAGCTAAGATATGTTTGTGTAGTCCAATTATTTTTAACTAGACCTATTATATCTGTTTCTAAAGTCTCCAGTTCAATACTAAATACTAGGAAGATACTTTTAAGATTGGAAATCAAGAAAGCTATAATTTCTAGTAATTATTAACAGTATGTTAGCATGAATGTAAAATTAAATGTAAATTCAGAGATATTATTCAGGTTAGTGTTATCTACATTTGTGAAACTAATAAGTTTTAGACTGTCAATGCATTTATTTTTTACAGATTTTATTTGGATTTCATCAGTTGGTACAAGGTCAGATGAATATGGGTGAGATAGAACAGACCAACTGAGTTGCAAAGTTTTTTCTTGTCTTATTCTTGCTGTATGCTACCTTGTATTGTTATGGAGGAAAAGAGTATCTTTCCTTTATGCTGTCATTATGTATTCTTTCATTACTGTGTGTCATATAGGAATAAAGTGTCACCACACATATCACCAGAGAGTAAACACAGGTGATTCCATTTTGAATAAGTAGAACTTGTGATGGCAAAGGAAATGCATAAATGGGAAATAACATGACATCTAAATGATCACTCTTTCTATTCTATCAGCTATTACTATATGGACCACTCTTTCTATTCTATCATTTATTACTATATGGATCACTCCTTCTATTCTATCAGCTATTACTATATGGACCACTCTTTCTATTCTATCAGCAATTACTATATGGACCACTCTTTCTATTCTATCATTTATTACTATATGGATCACTCCTTTTATTCTATCAGCTATTACTATATGGACCACTCTTTCTATTCTATCAGCAATTACTATATGGACCACTCTTTCTATTCTATCATTTATTACTATATGGATCACTCCTTCTATTCTATCAGCTATTACTATATGGACCACTCTTTCTATTCTATCAGCAATTACTATATGGACCACTCTTTCTATTCTATCATTTATTACTATATGGACCACTCTTTCTATTCTATCATCTATTACTATATGGATCACTCCTTCTATTCTATCAGCTATTACTATATGGACCACTCTTTCTATTCTATCAGCAATTACTATATGGACCACTCTTTCTATTCTATCATTTATTACTATATGGACCACTCTTTCTATTCTATCAGCAATTACTATATGGACCACTCTTTCTATTCTATCAGCAATTACTATATGGACCACTCTTTCTATTCTATCAGCAATTACTATATGGACCACTCTTTCTATTCTATCAGCTATTACAATATGGACCACTCTTTCTATTCTATCAGCTATTACTATATGGATTACTCTTTCTATTCTATCAGCAATTACTATATGGATCACTCCTTCTATTCTATCAGCTATTACTATATGGACCATTCTTTCTATTCTATCATTTATTACTATGGATCCCTCTTTCTATTCTATCATCTATTACTATATGGATCACACTTTCTACACTATCCTCTATCTTTAGACTATTCACTATATTATTTCTCTATACGGATCACTATATGGGTTACTTTTCGAGTGAGTATTATTGAACAATACTATTAGTGCAAGTTTTATTTGAAGGTGTCTGACTCCAATATTGTTCAACAGTGTTACTATAGTTGTAATCTGCGATTACAAAGTTTCTACTATAACGAGCATTATGAAAGTGACAGTGTGTATTTGTTGACATTACAAAAGTGGCAACGAGTGTTTGTTGAGCATCACAAAACTGTGCAAAAACTTTTTACAGTGATGTTTGTTAGTATACTTCAAATTTATTTTTAACAGCCATGCATGATTAGTAGTTAGGATGATATATTATTCATCATTACTAATGGTTCCCCAAAAAATGGAAATTATTTATGACTCAACCTCATATTTGAAATGACCAATTTTAGGGATCAATATTCTTTTCTTCTTAAATTAAACATGCTTAGTTATTGTACTATGTTACAATGAAGCTAATCATATTATAAACTTCTTAAAATATTCTTGAAGAGGCTTGTGGGAATTTTAAAAGCCATAAGGTAGTATAAAATTGGATTAGCATTGCATGCACAAGCATATCTAAAAAATAATGTTTAATTTGATAAAGAGTGAAGCATTATTTGAGTAGTTTTATTCAATAAAACCCCAAATCTAACAAGTACATAAATTTCGAGCCCTTTTATACTGTAAATTCCAACTCAAAGTATTTTACTGATACCCTTTCCTCAGAGGCCTTTCATACAATCAGGGATCTGACATGGTGAATACAATACTCTTAAAATTTTCATTATAATCTAATTAAGCTTGATGTCATTCTATGGTTGCTGTGAAAAACAAATGATCACAATAGAAATTATCAGCCAGATCTCTGCATTCTTTATATGAAGCTGCAATGAAAAGTTTGAATCTCACATCTCTTGATTCTTTGAAGATAACATGATTTCTTCTTGTTTTCTATTTTTTTGCATAGGGAATGTCTTCTAGTCATTTTGGTAGGTATTGTTATTTTGGAAGGCTTATCACCTGAGACAAGTAATCAATATAAATATCAATAGCTAATTTTTTAAAATAATTGTATCTTATTGTATTAGCTTTGTGTGCAAAACATACAAATTATAATAATAATTATATTTATTATTTATTATTAAAATAATGTTAATAACAGCAACTATATTATAATGGGATTGATAATGGTGTTGGTAATAACATCAGCTTATATTAAAATTTTATTTATTTAATTTATAAGTCTATAATAATAGACTTATAAAAATTAATAAGTTTACCATTTGTTCATGAATTAATTATTGCTGTCACATCAGATCTGGTGCTTCTGTTAATTATCAAGTGTTCCTTGATAAAATCCAAAGAAGAATCTGCAATGTCCTGACCTGGTATTTCAGTGACAGTCACCTTCCGAGCACCATAACATCACTTCCCTGTTCTGCCTTTTTATAAATACTTTCATGGTAATTGTTCAGATGAATTTTCTGCTTTGGTACCTATACTTTATGAATTTAAGTGTGGTACTAGATTGGCAGCAAGGTCTCATCATTATACAGTTGAAATGGATAGATGTAATTGCAAGTTCTATGTTAGCAGTTTCTTCACTTCTCACATATGGAACTTTCTTCTGGTGTCTTGCTTTCCAGCCAGTTTTCATCTTCTAAAATTTAAATACAATCTTCTTAATTCCTGTTCTTTTATTGTTCTCTCTTCTTAATAATTTTTGTTTTTTCTCATATTCTCTAACACTCAACAACCCCTTGTGTTTTAGTGGCATTATTATTGTGTTTTAGTGGCTTGGTTTGAAATGATAAAAAAATATTTTGTCAAAAACCAAAAATTAATAAATTATACTCCAAGCTGCATTTTATATTTTCAAAATATATATTTTCTTATTAGTTGAGAGTCTTTATAATTTTATTATATCCAAATTAAAAATATTTTTAATTAAGCCAAATGTCATTTTCAAAGATGACAGTGTGAAACAGGAAAAAAAAATCAAAATATAGTCTGTTTGCTTTCATAGTCAATTTTATTCTTATTAGTTTATATTTCTTGTTAACTTTTCTTTAAACATCTATGCAAATATTAAACACTACAAATTATTTGATGCCATTAAAACCAGCATTATTCATAACTCTGATTTATAAATCCCTTCTCTCTTTAGAATTAGTTAGCTACATCGCTGAAATGATAAATCTAAAATGATTATATTCTGCCCACATCAAATCAATAAGATTATTTCTCTCAGGAGTGCAGAAAATTTTATGGCAATCCTGCTTTTTCAGATATGATGGCCATATAAACAAACAAATAAACAAATGTGGGCGAAAAATGTAACCTCCTTCCTATATGGAAATAATTAATTAAATTATTAATTAATTTTACCTTGCAATACCCAAAGGAACAGTTTTAGAAGGTAAAATTGTTAAATGTTAATATAAGCTGTTGTTGTTATTACAATCACCTATATCAGTCCCATTATATTGTAGTTGCTGTTATTATTATCATTATTCTAGTAATAAAATGTTAGGAGTGTCAACCTAATTTTATTATTGGAGCATCATTGTTATCATTTTAAGAGTCAACATCATGGCAATGTTAACACAAACTTAATCATTACCCAGGCATAGTAACTATCATAATGAATATCAATAAATTTAAGATTGATGCAAATTTTTCCAGAAGTACATTTGTATAATGTTAGGAAAATCTTAGAAGTGTAAGCTCTTTATTGTTTTTCTGGGAGTATACTCTTGAAGAACTCTTTTGGGAAACTAAATGCACATTTGATATTGTTTACATTTTATGTTTATTCTAAGAAAAAGTGCAGTCAATACTAGTTAATGGATCACTGAAGCTCATTATAATGAAGCAGTAGGTGCAAGCATGTGTCTAGAATGGTTTCTTCTTCTATGTGTGATATCCCTTCAAGACATCGCTCTCCACAACTTTCTATCTCCTGCAGCTGTTCATTCCGCTGATTTTGCCATCCAATCATACAAGCTTATCAGATAAGCAGCATACTGTCTTCCCCTATTTCTCTTGCTCTCAGTATAACCTGTGAAGGTCATATTTTCCAAGCCATCCTTCCTCATTATGTGTCCAATGAATTTCAGTTTTCTTTTTCTGATTTTGAGTATAAGTGTTCTTTCTGTTGCTATTTTCTTTAATACTTTCTTGTTTCTTACTTGTTCCATCCATAGAATATTCAGTATTCTTCTGTAGAATCACACAATGGTTTACAAGGTTTAAATAGGGGATTTTTAGCTTATGACATCCTGAATAATTATTTTTTTCTAAATTTTGACAATTTAAAGGTAATTAAAATTTAAATGAAATTTGTGAACCATTTACACAATTCATTTCCTCTATAACATAAATATTCCAGCAGGCTTATGCTCAGGATTGATGGTCATGGTCTTCTTAATCATAAACATCTGGTCTGGGCCATTTTCATGGAAATCAAATGCACTGACATAGCTGTCAAATGAAATACATAAACATGACTTACTGTCAGTCAAAAAACTTAAGGGTGTCATTAGAACTAAATTAATTTATTTCCCCTTCTCCAAACTTGTCATCAGATTCAACAATGGTTTGTAATAGTTTGTAAGGTTTCTTGAATATCTGTCTATATTTCTGAAAGGTATTGTAATTATTTACACTATTTACATTGTTCAGGCTGTTGTTCTCCTCTTTGTTGCCATATTCATGACATGGAACTAGAACAATCTACACCAGTGAACAAAATAGAGTGTTCAGTTTAAAATTCCAATCGCCTGATCAAGGCCAGAGTGTACTGTACTGATAAATCATCAGTTATCTCTCCTTAAGATCGAGGACGTATAAAAAGCACCCTTATATCCGTCAGTAGACGAGTAGTCAGAGTAAAGTGCAATAAAGCTTTGGTATAAGTTTATTCACTGGTTCTGTTTTTACTACATGTACAACATCTGAAACATCATGGCAACAAAGATGAGGATAAGATTCCAAACAAGATAAATAGTATAGGTTTACTAGGATATTCATGAGTTTCTACCTGCCTATCTTAAGATAGAAATTTATTCATCTGTTTGTAAAATAAATCATTAATTTCAAATCATGCCACTACTTTTTTTTAATCATTTCACCCCCAAGTAAGCCAATAAAGCCACTAGGATGCAAGGGGGATACTGAGTGTGAAAGAATAAAAAAAAAAAGAGAAACATCATTAAGGAGTGAGTACAATACAAGAGTAATCGAGAAGAGAGTAGATCAAAAATGACATTGCATTTAAATTTTTGAAGATCAAATTTGGCTGAAAAGCATGGCACCAGAAGAGAGTTCCCCCAGTGAATGATTTTCATTACATTGTTCAGATATTTGTTATTCATCAGTTCACCAAAAGCAAAGCATTAAAGCCAATAGGATCCAAGGGGCTACCAAGTGTTAGTGAATATGAGAAAAACTACTAATAAGCAGAGAAAACAATAAAAGAACAAGAATTAAGAAGATAAATCATTGACATTGCATTTAAATTTTTTAAGATCAAAGTTGACTGGGAAGCAAGAAGCCAGAAGAGACTTCCACAAGTGAGAAGTGCGATAGAAGAAACTATTAGCAAAGAACTTATGGTTACATCTATCCATTTGAACTTTAAAATTATGAGACCTTGCTCCCAATTAAGTACTGTACTTAAATTCATAAAGTCTAGGTACCATAGTGGAAAGTTCATCAGAACAATAAACATGAAATTGCTACAACAACTACATGCAAATTACAATGTTCCGTGTGCTGTTTTAGTAGAATATACTCCTCTATAGCCATTTGGAATTTACATTTAGTTTTAAACAAATGTTGCATTTAGCCAGCCACATCTGGCCAATGTCTGATTTAAAACAAAACACTTTGTGAAAAAACTCAAAAATTGAAAATCAACAAATTGGAAGATCATTTTGAATGTCCTTTCATGTTTTGATTTTGAGTAACACACAAAGGGTTGATAAGCCATAAAAATAGATCAATCAGTCAACCAAATCTTTGTTTCTAATGAAATTTTCTTGTTTATTAATAATTTGCTTAACTTTTGGAAGGCATTTTTCTACTCCTATGTGCCTTTGAATTTCCACATCACATTTTCCATCTTCTGTTACTACACTAGTTACACCATTAAATTTCTACCTCTGCTAGATTTTGATATTCCCAATATTCAGGTGATATCTTGGGCTTTCTCCTTTGGTAACAACTATACATTCTATCACCTTACAGTTAATGATTAGTCCTTTCATCTTTTTTATGTTGTCATCTAAGAGTTCTTACAATTGTCTTTTAGAGTTTGCCATCAGCAGTGTGATCATCTGCATTGTTTATGTGGTCTGAATGAAATTTTTCACTGTTATCCAGTTAATATCCACTCTCAAATTCAGTATTAATAGAAATTAAATCAGATGTCCAGTCTTAATTATAAGTTTCTAAATAAATTTGGTATTAATTATAGATTAATGAGTTAAGATTATCTACAAATAATAAAAAGAGATGCTTCAAGTGGAGAATTGCTTGAGGGTTTTAGCAATATTTCTCAGAAGCTTTGGAATAAACAAACAGAATCAAAGGTATAAACCAATATGTTTATTTATTTAACTTCAACTGGAGTGAGTCCTTTGGTTGGTGAAAGTTCAACTTGGCTGGGTGGTTGATAGTTTGTGAGTCAGATTTGGCAGTAGTTAGGAGTGTGGTTACTTTGGAAAGGATTTGCTGATGCCAAATTCTGCATTTTCTCAGCCCTCAAAAAGGGGGAAAAATATTTCAAGTAGTTCTTCACACACTGGGCTCTCTATTGCTGTTTGTCATCTGTCTCTTTATATACACTTAAAAAATGCTCCAGACTACTTGGTGCAAAGCTTGGTTTTGGCTAACATCAAAAAGTAAGTCTCTTTGTTCTTTTGATTAGTCCAAATTCTTTTATTTATTTTTTTTATAGTGGAAATTATGTGTATCCCTTACCTTGGTAGATTTCTAATCACAATAATTAAACCCTGGACCAGTGAGCTTCTATTCTGTAGCAGTTGTTCAGTGTTTTCTTCTTCCTCCTCTTGAGAGAAGTTGCCTTCTCATTAATTGAGAGAGAAGTCAACAGAGAGAAGGAAAGAGAAAGAGAGAGTGAAAGTGATATGTGTTTTTAAAGGAAAGCAAATGCCTTAATTTAAATTCTTTTTTATTATTTTATTTTTATATTCTATTTTATATTTAGTTTCACCACAAAGATTAATCATATGATACATTATAAAAAATTAAGATATAAAAATAATCTTATAATATATTATATACAAATAATAAAAATAAATACTTATTATAAATTGTTAGAAGTTGGACAAACTGTCATTGTGAGTAACTGGCACAATTGAATGTTATAAGAAAAAGACATTTCTTTGGATGAAGTATTCGACTTTTGATGTTACTACATAGAAAAAACCCGTCCAGAAGCTGATATGATACATTTACCATTAGGGAGGGACAATATGGAATTTCTCTCATGAAGGTTTTTGTGAATTGCTGAAAGTCATGATATCAATGTTGGCATCCACCAAGACTCTTTCCTCAATTCTACACACTTTCTGCTTTTCATTAATACTCTGCTTAGAACCATTCTTACATCATGGGTAAAAATTTGTTCAGATGATACCACTTTTAGAAACTTCTTCTATGTACCTTTAGTATCTTAATCATGTCTCTCCATAACTTCTTATTCTTTTTAAAGCAATGTTTGTTTCCTTACTCTCACTCCCAATCTATGGTCTTCTATTTATTTACACAAGCTTTTATTACATAGATTACTTGAGGTTTCCCTCTTTCTTCTTGCCTTAACTATGTATTACAGATATATCTCTTTCTGATTGTAAATACAAATTTGATTTTTGTTCCCATTTTCTTAGAAACTTCTTCATTATATTTAATGATGAATCCTTTCTTCCCACTTTCCTTTTTTACCTTGTCTAGGAGATTCTTTAGTTTTCCATGTATATCATCAGCACAGTCATTCGTGTATTTTTTTTATTGTTAACATTGGGCCCACTGATGAACACACTTTCAAAAAACAAGATTATAAAAGCCTCAGAGCTGATAAAGTCAGGTGAGGAATTGTTTTTTTATGATGGATAACAATTTAGCTTATATGTGGTTTCATTTATTTTATCCAGTTAGTGCATTTTGTGCCCCTGTGGTCACCACTCCCCTCAATCTCACAGTTCATGGTGACATTCAAGGCATAATAGAGTAATACTTGCTGGTTCTTTTTGCACTGGGGATGTTGAAATTACCATGTCCCTTCTCTCAGAGGTGGATTTATTTTAGAAGTTACCTTCTTCTAGCCTTTGCCTAAAGAGGCAGGATCTACAAGTCAGCAAGTGATTTGAATTCAGAGTTTTTCTTCTACTACACTGGTTGCCACCCAAGGCTATAGGACCAAGTTGTGCTATTTTACCCATAGCTGGAGGGAGAAGAGATGGAGTTATACCTTTACCAAGGGTATTAGTAGATGTGATTGTAGTTATTTTCTAAGCATATCTGAGATGTGGCACAAGGCCAAAAGTATGAGGCACCCAGTGAGGATTGAACTCACTACCCAGTTGTAATTATTCTAGCAAGACAAGCTTACTATCCATTACACCACCTTGAGGTCCCCAGTGACTTTCCAAGCGTAGTTTAGATGTGGCACAAGGCTGAATGTATGGGGCACCCAGTGAGGATCGAACTCACTGCTCATTTGTAATTGTTCTAGTGAGACAAACTGGCTAACCATTATTCCACATTGGGGTGTCCAACATAAGTGATTGTAATATGTGGTTTAAGATCAGATAAAGTCAGGTGAACAGTTTAATTGCTGAATTATGAGGCTATGAATTTATTTGCATTGTAAAATTTGTTAAAAACTTTGGAAATTTTGTAACAACCTAATACTGCTGTCAGTTTTGTAACAATAATATCAATAATATCAATAATCAATATAAATTTGTAACAGTAATATCAATAATAACATTAATAATATTGAATGCTCATTATGGCCTCGCGTCATTCTGAGTGGGATTTAATAAAATATAAATAATAAAAAACATGGTTGCAAATCATGAGGGCAAAGTTTAAAGGTGTCTGTTTAACATGATGGTTACTGGTACAAAAAGCAGAATCAGCATGCTGAATTCAAATTCCAGCTGAGTCTAGTGTTTTCACTTTGGACTAATGCCCTTGGGAAAGGCATGATTTTATATCTTCCTATCTCCCAGCAATGGATCAAATGGCAGCATAGACTGGTCTCTCAGTGATATTGACCCTCTGGATCGCTGTCAGTCTAGGGGAAGAACTACTCTGAATTAATAATTGTGGATAGCCAGTGGGAAATTATTCTGCTATCTTTCCCAAAAGTAGTCATGACAATTCACAGATATTGATGCTGTAGAGAGGCATGATTACATCTTTTAATAACATAGCATTCTTAAAAGAATTTAAAAGAAGGAGAAATGGAGAAATAATGAAACAAAAACAGTGCAGAGAAAATTATAAAAGTAGAGAAAAAGAACATCTTAAAATAACAACTTGCTTTTGAGAACTAAGGATTTCTCCTAAAGGAACAAAAATGATGTTGAAGAGAAAAAAAAAAGACCATGTCATCGGATAAACATTGTTCAAATGGTTTCGGATTAAATAAAAACTCGAAAGAAATACACAGCAATATGCTGGATTGATTACAGAAATGCATATTACATGATTTCTCACACCTGCATTGGAGAATGTCTAAGGAGGTTCAACATTGAAGGAAACAAGTTACAATTCATATTTGACACAATGGAAAACTGTAAAGAATAATTGACTGCAACAGAAAAATCTTTAACCAAGGTCAGAATAAAGAGATGAAGTTTTCAATGAGACCCATTATCTCATTTTTCTTTATCATAGCCATAATACCATTCAATAGAAACTAAATTAATTCCAAGGAAGGAAGTTCTATGCTGTGTCATTTCAGGACATGGGTGATCATGGACTCCACAACTTCCTATCTTTTGCAGCTCTATGTACTACTTTTCTCATTATACAGGGAGTGACTGAAATAACTTCATGAAATACCTCCCATATACTGGTAAGACATTAACTATATGAAGACACCATTGCCACTAATATCTTACAATTATGTGGGTGGTAATTCTGGGAGGTATATATGTGAGGTATTTCTGCTGCACCCTCTATCTCTCCCAGTCCTAGTTCTACCATCCATTTACACAAGCATATTTGATAGGTTATTCACTGCTTTACTTATATTCAGTATATCCTGTAAGTGTCAAATTCTCTAAGTACTCTTTTTTTCATTATGTGCCCCACAAATATCAACTGTCTCTTTCTGATTTTAAGGATAAGTGTCCTTAAGGAAGTATAAAATTTCTTAAATTCTATAGAAAGAAGCAGCCACCTCATGATCTTGGGCATTAGAAAAATTATTTCTTAAAAGAGAAAACAAATAAAAAACAAGTCAAGGTAAATTATGGAAGATACTAAGTGATGTAATTTAAATTATGGAGGTTGAAATAATTTAATGACTAATAAAACACAGTGAATAAATTATTGTTGTTAATATAAATCTGCAACCCAAATTTTTTCAAATAAAAGAAATACTCCTTTCCCAAGTCAACATCGATGATTATAAAATTTTTAAAGAAAACTGTTAAATGCAAAACATTCTATTATTTAATGTACATAATATATAAATAGATTTGTAAAACTGAAATGATAATTACATTATTAACATGCTTTGGAGTGTTGTCCTCATCTTTTTTGCCATATTCATGACATTTCAGCTGTTGTATGCTCCGGCTTTCTATAGGTGATTGGAATTTTGAAATGAACCATTTATTTCTTCCACTGGGGTAGATTGTTCTAGTTCCACGTGTCATGCCTCTTCCGGATGTCTCAGTTATATCCCTTTAACTCAACTCTCCATGTCTTTGTTCACCACTGCAATATCCAGAGGGCCAGAGTGTACAATGGCTGAAATGTCGTGAATATAGCAAAAAAGATGAGGACACAGTCTGAACAATGTAAATAGTATAAATAATTATAATACCTCATTTCAGAAATATAGATAAATAATTTCATTATAAAATATATTTCAACAACAATAACAACAACTTTTAATTTGGTTGATTGTTCTGAAATTACAAAATTCTGAAAAACTGACAAGATTTTTACATCTGTTTATAAATACTTGTTGCAAATTAAAATCCTTGCATTTGACTTAATGAAGTCCATCAGAGGATGAAATGTGTCAATTAAGAAAAGTCTTCCTTTTGTTTGATTCATTTTGTCGTTTTATTTATGTTTGAATTTATATTTATATATATATATATATATATATATATATATATATATATATATGTGTGTGTGTGTGTGCATATATATATATACTTATTATGAAGAATTTTCATGCATATATATATATGTGTGTGTGTGTTTGTATATATATATATATATACTTATTATGAACAATTTTCATGCATATATATATATATGTGTGTGTGTGTATATATATATATATACTTATGAAGAATTTTCATGCATATATATATGTGTGTGTGTGTGTGTTTGTGTATATATATATATATACTTATTATGAAGAATTTTCATGCATATATATACATATATACTTATAAAGAATTCTCATGCAGGTATATGTATATACTTATAAAAATTCTCATGCATATTGATATATATATATATATATATACATTTATTATAAAATTGTCATGCATATATATATATGCATATACTTATAAAGAATTCTCATGCATATCTATCTATCTATCTATCTATCTATCTATCTATCTATCTATATATATATATGTATATGACAATTCTTTATAATAAGTTAATTGAGATGGTAAAAGAGAAGCTCATCATTGGTTTGGTGAACAAGAAAATGAATATTGTATATGAGATTAGATATAAAGCTTTGCAAACTAGAAGCAAAGTTGGCACACTCTACATATAAAAACAAGAGAAATAATTTTTTTTATCATAGAAAATTGTGCTGACATAGCAAAATAAAAGGATTCGAATCTTGGATTTGATAAAGAATAATGATGACAGCCAGAAAGTGACAAAACTTAAATAGAAGAGCAGCTTGTATGGCATCAGTGTAAAACTCAACAGAAACAGAACATATGAAGAAATCACAAGTCTGTGGACAAATGAAAGTAAGAGATATAGAATCTTTGGTCATAGCAGTCTAGAACAAGACTATTTGAATTAATCGGTCCTGTAAACTTGCCTGTTAGGTGTTGCTGTTATAATCTCTGTAACAGGGAGGTTTTTACAGAGTGGAGTTGCTAGATTGACTCCCAATTGGTTTTATATTCAGAATTGTCCTTCTCCTAGGTTGGTTGTGAATCAAAGCTAGACAGCTCAGTCTGCCCTGCTATAAATCTTGAATATATTGTGAAAATGAACACAACAGCCTTGGTCAGAATTTGAACTCAATGCACTAATCCCACTTTCTGTACTTATATCTGTTTTCTTTCCATTTTGTCTAAAACTTTGTTGTTACACACATTTGATTCATGGTATTCCCCATATCCTGTAGAACCACATTTCTGTTGCATCAAGTTACTTCTTTATTTGTGAGGTTAGTGTTCAGAAATATCAATGTTTTATTTTTTGATACTAGTATTCTGAACACCCACTGGAATAGTGAAAGAAGGATTCCAAAAGCTAAGCAAAGTATTAAGAAACAAGAAAATTTCATTAGAAACAAAGAAAAGAGTGCTAAATTACTATGTGATATCCATCCTCTTGTATGGCAGTGAGATGGAGGGAACTGGAGGCAGCAGAAATGAAGTGCTACAGAAGCATACTGAGAATTCCATGGACAGAGCTAATATGCAACCAGGAATTCTTAAAGAAAACATTTAGAATCAGAAGGCAACATCTGATATTTTTTAGACACATAAAAATGGAAAAAAATCCTGATGGGGCATATCAAGAGCAATAGAGGAAGGCAGCAGGCTACCTGCCTGACAATATTATGTGAATGGATGGCAGAAAAAGGGATGGGAGGGTTGGTAAAATGAAGAACTATTGCTAAAGGTTACATGAGATAGGAAGTTGGTGAGAACCATGATTGCCCAAGTCTTGAAGTGACATAGCAAATAGAAGTATTCACCAATGTCAAGTGATATCAAATCTCTTAAACACTTCCATGTCTTCTCCTATTATTGCTATCAAGATTTTCTTTTATGAACTGTCCTCTTTGGCACATAGATGCTTTAAATGTAGGTGCAGTACTAGATTGGCAGATAGGTCTTATTTTACAGTTGAAAAGGATAGATTTAATCATAAGTTTTATGCTAAGAGTTTCTTTTCTTGCACTTCTCACTTGTAGAACTCTCTTGCTTTTCAGTCAAGTTTAATCTTCAAAAATTTAAATGCAATATCAATTGCTATCTTCTGTCTTCTTAAATTCAATTCTTTTATTGTCCTGAATAATGTTTTCTTATCTTCCTTCACACTCAGTAACCCCTGCATATTCATAGCTTTATTGCCTTGCTTGGGGTGAAATAATTAAAAGAAAAAAATCCTATTTTCTTCAGAGATTCAGAAGCTTGTACCTAGTAACATTATTATCTTTGTCATTATGAAGTATTCATTCTGACTGCATATATCTGAAGTTCTGTTTACTCTCTCTTGTTAATGGAATCTTGTTCAGGTCAAAACAAATTACCTAAAGTTTTAATGTGGCACAGATTTCTTTGCAGTTATTTCACTTGATTATACCGTATAGAATTTATTAGATTTTTATCAAGAGTGAGAAAGGCTAAATATATTTCTTTCACAATCTGCCCAAATATTTTAATTGAAACTCTCTGTAACACAGTGATAGGAATTGACGTATATTGAAAGATATATATAGAAAAATTGCTTAAAGTCATATTACTATAAATACATTCTTCATGAAAATTACAGAATTCTTGGAAAACATCCAAGATTGATTTTTGTGATCAGAGAATCAATTGCCTATTATTAAAAAAAAAACAAGATGAACTATTGCTATTAAACAAACAACAATATCACTTGGTAAATACTGACAACACAAAATGGCAACCTCATGCTTACAATAACCTGATTTTCTTGTAAAATATTAAGGAAACTCCAATGTAATAAAATAGATTCACAACAATGTCAAATACACATACATAGATGGTTAGAATAAGTAAGTTTTTGTGTCACTTTACAATACATGCATATATATATATATATATATATATATATATATATATATATATATATATAAAAAGTTTCAAATTAAAATTATAATGTTTTATTTTATGAAAGTATTTATTTATTTATATATATATTTGATATTTCAAATTGTCCTCAATTTTTTTCATCAGAAATAACTGTTTTGTTACAAATAAATTAAAATTACTGTTTGTTGGCAAGTAGCGTCCTTCATGAGACCTTGGACGTCACGTGATATGGAACGTCACTGTTCAGATATTCCTAACTTAAATCTAACTGTCATAAATATTTAAAAAAAATATTTTTTTACTATATCTAAAGAAATATCAACACCAATATCAGGATACAGCCACCTAACCTCACCTGCGATACCCATAACGTAATCTATTATTTATTCTGCAACTTATGTCCTAATAGTGGATATATTGGTGAGTTGGAAACAATTTTAGATTTCGTTTTAATAACCATAAACAAACAATACTTCAAAACAACCCTTATTCCCCATAGCTAAACACTACAATCAATCAGGACACACATTAGAAAACTGCAAATGTTTATTAATAGATTCCGATTTTACTTCCACATTCACACGCAGAAAAAAAAAAACATATTGGATTTAAAATTAAATACACATAAATTAGGGTTGAATAGGGACTTAGGTGTTTTAAATCTTTATAAATATTTCAATAGCTAAGCAATTTCTTTAGATATAGTAAAAAAATATTTTTTAAAATATTTATGACAGTTAGATTTAAGTTAGAATATCTGAACAGTGACGTTCCATATCCGTGGACGTCGCGTCTCATGAAGGACGCTACTTGCCAACAAACAGTAATTTTAATTTATTTGTAACAAAAACAGTTATTTCTGATGAAAAATTGAGGACAATTTGAAATATCAAATATATATATAAATAAATAAATACTTTCATAAAATAAAACATTATAATTTTAATTTGAAACTTTTTCTATATATACATATTAAGAAAGTATACGTGGCTTCTCATTATGCTATATATATATATATATATATATATATATAATTTATTCTAAAATTATAACATAAAACTTCTGGTATCTTATCAAGTGATGGTGTTTCAAGCACCATCACTTGATAAGACACCAGAAGTGTTGAAACAAAATGGATATTTTTGTAATGATTTTATAACATATTTATGTTGTAATTTTCGAATAAATTATATTTTCTCTACTCTGTATTGAGCACTCTTTTAAGAATAGTATTTTTTTTGGTTATTGGAATTTATTCCATATACACCAATCCTATACTTATATATATATATATATATATATATATATATATATATATATATATATTATATATATATATATATATATATATATATATATATATATATTTGAATCTGGCAGAATGATAGAATGAGTAACAAGTAGAAAGTGTTTATAAATATAACATATTTCACTTTTATTTAAGCTTCACCAGAAAATGAAAAACATAGAGCAATTACCAATAAGGAGCCTCATTTTTATGTTCCCAGCAGTCATACCACAAGTGTTATATTCTCTCTATTCTATAGCTGGCACAGCTACACTACTACTTTACCCATTGTTCCACACACACATAATCTGGCTGAGTTTATTTTATATATATTATGTTTTCATGTATATTTGATTTGTTGTTGATCTGTTGTGTAACAAAGTAACTTAGAATATAAAAATCTTGACTTATTCCTGACTCTTTTTCTTTCCAGATAATTTTTCTTTCAATATATTGTTACTTATAAGTCCAATGAAAATGATTACAATGAAACAATGTTGAGTAATGTTACTGTATGAGTTTGAACTGGGTCATTCTGCCTCTGAAACATTTTGGAATATTAAGGCAGCCTTTGGTAATGGTATTGTTGAAGTCAGAACTGTATAGAGATGGTTTCAGAAGTTTTATTCAGAAGATTACAGTCTTGAAAATAAACCAAGAGGAAAACCATGATCGATTATCAGACATGATCAATTGAATGCTTTGGTTGATCAAAATCCAAGAACTACAGTTCAAAAACTTGCATCAGAACTTGAAACATCTTTCACAACTATTTCTTGGCACTTGAAAGCAATTGGAAAACTAAAGAAACTGGATAGGTTTGTTCTGCATGAACTGAATGAGACTGAAAAAAACGTCACTTTAAGGTGTGCTCTCTTTTGCATTCCCAACTGAACAAAGAACCATTTTTGCATGGAATCATTATATACGATAAGAAATGGATACTCTTTGATAACAATGAGTGGAGGCCAGTGGTTAGATACAAGTGAATCACCAAAACAATACCCAAAACCTCCCCTGAACCCTAAAAAGTTAATGGTTACTGTACGGTGGTCTTTCAAAGGGGTTATTTATTATTCATTCTTGCCTCAAGGAAAAACAATAACAGCAACCTCATATTGTGAAGAAATTGAGTGTATGCATAAAAAATTGATAAAGAAACATCCTAGACTTGTGAATAGGGATGAACCAATTTTCTCAATATGCAATAAACGGAGGGGTTTGGTGATTGGTTGATTTTTTTTTTACAGCATATCAACCTCAGTGGGTTATTCAATGCCAACAAGACTTTAAGGTTAGGTTTTTATGGATAGAATATGCATTAATTTTTTTTTTCAATAATGTATTGCTGATAATATTCTTTTTCCAAAAATGTATTGCTGGTATTTTTACTATAAAAATCTATTTTTATACTTTCATAGTGTTTTGACCCCCATTTAGAGGTTAACTATTTGCCCAAAATAGGGACCCTAACAGGTGCTACCACCTCGGGTCAGGGTGGACCTGGGAACAACAGCAATTAAGAGTTAGTTCTACACTCCTCAAAATCTCCTGCTCAGAAACCTTGCTGCCATATGTAGTTTATAATCATACCCAGGACGTCAATAAAAGGGTGGGTGGGGGTTTGAAAATTCATTTATAGGATCAAAAAATATAAAATTAATAAATGTTTTTTATACTAAGTTCAGATAGTTAAAAAGTTTTCTAAAAAAATAAATGTCCCCAGCTTGTCTAATAGGCACCTAGGGATAATATCATTGTGATAGGTTTAAATCCACCTTTTTCAATAAGTCAGGCCAGAGTTTACATCTGAGACCATACAATTGATTACAACTTTCATTTTGTAAGGCAAAGATGCATACTTATCTTACATTTTGGTTCATGAATTGCATTGGAAAAATTCTGTGTTTGAAAAATTAGATATAAAAGATTAAAGCAATTCTGCTGCACATTGTCATTAATATGCATTTAACAAACAATCTTTAGCTTCTCAGAAAAGTATGACAAAATGATTTGCTCTTTTAGCAAACAGTGAAGAATAAATTAACATAATTTAGTAACTGTGGAGAAAAAAAGAAAAATATCACTTTACAAAATCATAAGGTAAATGACAACTGCCAACTTATTCAAGAAATCACAATAATAATTTATAAATACTAAAGAGTGACCAGTCAGATTAGGAAGAGACAATGATTTGTAATGTAGATAAAAAAGCAATTTGTAACCAACAAGAAATAATAATGTATAACCATTCTGAGGAATAATTATGACAATTTGCCATATTTGTCACCCAATGACAAACACTTTTCCCCGCAGAAAAGTATCCACTGTGCCTAATGTTATAGGTTAGAGAGAGATCATGGAAAATTCATATTATAAAACTTTGATTGGATATAAGTTATAATGAGTATTTATCTAAAAAATACCTTTATAAGCTATGTATCATACAGAACAGTAAATATAGTAATTTGTTTTCTATAATAAAGGAAGTCTTTCATGTGTTAAACATCAGATTTGCTTTGTATGCAGAAAAAATATTTTGTTTGACCCACTTCCCAAAATTTGACCAAAGAATCAAACATCAGACACTTTTAAAAAAAAAAAACTCCTTTCTTGGATTATAGCTATTCAGTATCCTGCATATATTGTCGAATTATGTATACAAATCAGCCATCATAAATGATACTACTTTATATGCATACAAATCAGCTATCATACATGATATCAATTCTTATATATATAAATCCGACATCATACATGATATCATTTCTTATGTATACAAATCGGCTATCATATATGATATCACTTCTTATGTATACAAATCAGTTATCATAAATATCACTTCTGATGTATACGAATCTGCTATCATAAATGATATCACTTTTTCTGTATACAAATCAGTTATAATACATGATATCACTTCTTATGCATACAAATCAGACATCATAAATGATATCACTTCTTATGTATGCAAATCAGTTATCATAAATGATATCACTTCTTATGTATACAAATCAGTTATCATAAATGATATATCACTTCTCATGTATATAACTCAGCTATTATCACTTTTTATGTACACAAATCGGATATTTTAAGTGATATCACTTCTTATGTGTAAAAATTAGTTATCATAAATGATATCACTTTTTATGGATACAAATTATGTATACAAAGCAGCTATCATAAAGGATTTCACTTCTCATGTATACAAATCTGCTATTATGAATGATTCCCCAAAACAGAAGCTTATTATGACCCAACCTAATATATAAAACATTTTTATATAAACTTTTATAAATTTAATGTTAACCCTATACAATACCCAAGAGCTAAAAGATAGAGAGTTACTAAATGAGGTTGTTGGATGGATGTAAGAGGAGGGACTAAGTACAGATTATGAGGATATGGGGGATAGATAATGATTGAGCCTAGACATAGAAGAGGTTTAAGATTGTAGTGGTTGGGGAAGCATCCATTTAGGAGTCTGTTCCATAAAGTAGTAGTGCTCTGGAAGAAGCACTCTTACTGGAATTTATTTTGTACTATTGAAATATGAAGGGGATGTAGATGTTTTCACCCTGTGTATATGGCATTTAATCCTGGTTTCTTCTTAATTTACCTAAGCAGAATTTTCATTCGCTTACAGAATTTGATATTGATTGTTCTATCACTCTCATTTCCTTCAGTGGTGCCTGCCTACTTAACAGGACTCAGCCAGAAAGGCTAGCGTTTATCATTATGACACTAAATATGTGGGTGCATGTGTATAAATATTTATAAACACCAAGATCAACACAATTCATGGAATGTAATTGAAACTAATGCTAGCACAGTCATTAATATCTGCAACAGTCATATTCAAATACTATTTAGAATTAATTATGTTGAATTAGTCATTCACAGTTTATTTCCAATAATGCCACTCAAACCAGATGATAAAATTGGTGGACTGTCGAATATACTTTCAAGAGTAACTGTCCATTTTATTGCATTAAAATTATGAATTCAATTCAATTCTGTGCCGACTAATTGCCTTAAGCTTTGAACAAAAATATCAGCAACTGAAATTTTCACTGATTACACTAGTAAATATGGCTTCTGTTTAATGGGAAGTCCTAGAACTGATTGCAAATATATTTATAAGTGAGAAACATATCAAGAGACATGAAACTATAATATAATATCAATAGACATCAGACCATAATATTAATAAACATGAGTTTATAACATCAACAGACATGAGATCATATGATATCAATATACATGAGGCCATGATATCAATAATGAGACTATAATATCATATCAATTGATATGTGGCTATAATATCAATAGACATAAGGTTATATGTAATCAGTAAATATGAGGCTATAACAATACACATGTCAATAATATATCAGTTAGCATGAGGCTATAATATCAATAGACATAAGAATATAATATCAAGAGACGTGAGAACATAATATCAATAATGATACTATATCATACCATTTAATATGAGGCCATAATATCAATAGATGAGTTTATAATATCAATGGATATGAGATCATGATATCAGTAGACATTAAGCTATATCAATAGACAAATGACTATAATATCATATCAATTGACATGAGGCTATAATATCAATAGACATGAGACCATAATATCAATAATGATACTATATCATACCATTTAATATGAGGCTATAATATTAATAGACATGATTTTATAATATCAATGGACACGAGATCATATATCAGTAAACATATCAATAGACATAAGACTAATATCATATCAATTAGCATGAGGGTATAGGAATAGACCTGAGAATATAACATCAATAGACTTTAGACTATAATATTAATAGACATGAAATAATAATATCAATAATGATAATATCATATCAAACAGATATGAGATCATAATTCTAATATACATGAGACTTCATCATATCATGAAACAATAATATCATAACAACAGAGATGAGACCATAATTCTAATATATATGAAACTATAATTCCAATATACACAAGAACAATATCTTGTTTTCGCACAGAAAGAAAACTTTCATGATGTTTAAAAATACTTCATATTTTTTTTAATTAATCAAACACGTTTTATAAAAAAATGGTTTTATATTGAGAATATAAGTTGAAAGCATTTAACACAATCTAACTTGATTATGAGATAGTGCTGAATAATTCTTAACCTGGCCTACTTCCTAAAATCTGACCAAACATTAGATTTTTAGTGGGAAAATCTTCTTGGCATTGGACAGAAGAACTTTTCAACACCTCCTCACAAAGTGATCCATGTCACCTCTTTCATTTTAATCTTTCTCCCTTCACTTAGCAGTGATAAATTGTAGCTCTAATGTGTGTCACTTGGCAATTTATAATTTATCTTTTGTTATGAGTTAATATATAAACTCTATCCACAAGTAGCTTCTGCAGACTTATGTTACTGTTTGTCTCAAAATAGATTTAGCCTATATATTTTGAAACACTGGGAATCAACTTGCTGATTGCCCTGCAGAATATTTGAAAATAATTATAAAAAAAAAAGTTCTTTTCTATTCTTTCATCAGCCTTTTGTTACTTTTGTGCATTGTTTGAAAATCTGTCCCTAAATAGATCTAAGATCCTTTATGTTTCAATGTAGAGAAATTCTGATTATATGTCAGGAGGCTAATTAATTAGTGAAAGCTTGCTTTTTATTGATGCTTGGATCAATCAAATTTGTTAATCATTTTTGTTTTCAAGGCATTTAAATCAATTGAAAGCAATGTTTCATTCTTCTCCCCCCGCTTTCTTTATGTCTCTTTTTATCTACAAATAAATAGGTCTCTTTTTTATTTACAAGTCGACTTTGGCAATCAATAATACTCATTATCAAAGTCACCAAAAGAGTTTGGAAAGGAATTATTCATCCAAGTTTTTCTTTCTTTTAATAAAAAAAATGTAAGGAATAAAAACCAATTTATAATTATTTAAACTTTCAAAGTATTATAGATTTCAAGGAGAAACAGTAATGGATGTTCATATCTAAATGAAGATAGCATTAGTAAAATCTGATTGCAAATCAAAATTTATACTTTTGTTCAACTCGTTAACAATATTTATAAAAATACTAGTTTTTATACATGGAGGAAAGACATATGGCTGATTTGTCTTTTGGTATTTATACTATAATTCAGTGTTTCTCAACCATTTTAAGCAATGGCACACCTAGGAGCAAATGAAAATATCACAGCACAATTTTTAAAGGATATACATTTAAATGTGATGAAATACAACAAGGAATGTTGAATACAATTATATGAAAAGAAGGTTAATTTTCATTTATTTAAATACAGGAAAATTTTAAAAAGTTAAATTAATAAAATGAATGAATATTAAAACAAAGTATTCAAAATAACATAATTGAAGAATAAGGAAAAGAATTATTTGAAAAAAATTTAAAACTTATTCATTTATTCAAGTACTAATGTTGCACCATTATAACTACCAACACACACACACATATATATATGTGTATGCTGTGACAATATTGTGTGGCAACACTTAAGAGGATCACACAGCACATTAGTGTGCTGCAGTATGGTGGTTGAGAATCACTGCCATGGTTAAACATGAATAAGAAACTTTACTAAAGGTTACAAAACACAAGAAATTGTGGAGAGACATAATTGCTCACGTCAGAACACAGCACATAGAAAAAAAAAAAAACATTTTTAGATAAAAAGATTTTAGGATGAAAAGCTAATAAACTTTCATATAATAATTTGTGGAATATTTTTTATATGCATCTGTTATGACTAACATTTATAACACATTGAATATATTATTGATATATAAAATATAAACACAATTTGATCTGATAAGATAGTCTTTGAAGCTAATCTTGTTTGAAGAGTGTAAAAGGACTGAATGATATTCAGTGGATGTTTCTTTTGTAGTAATTGATTCAAGGAAATTTTATTAAAATGAAATTGAATAAGTATTACCATATATTTCTGCATATAAGGTGACCTTTAGATAAGACAAGGTCAAAAAATATAACAAATTTTTATGAATTTATCCTATACCTGTAAGTATAAGATGAATGCTTATTGATTATATAAAGATGATGTTATTGGAAATGTCGTTACATACTGTATCCTTAGAAATTCAAAATAAATGAAATAACAAAACAAAATCTATATCATGCTTTTCCTACATACGTCCCCTAAAAAGGCAAGGCTTCTTTTGTTTACATTTCATTATGTGATCTCTTGCAAATACTGATTATTATTATTCTTTTCCTATATTTAAACAGTTACAAACAGCCTGGTGTACTAATGGCCATTTACTCATACTTCATCAACAATCACAAAATATTGCTAATGGCATTACAATAATGAATTTCTAATGAGAAATAAATATTATGTTATCCTAATTTATTTTATCCACCAGGGTAGTGTTCTACTTCCATGTGCCATGCCTCTTCTGGATATCTTAGTATCAGTTACATCCCTTTTAACTCAACTCTTCAAGTTTTTGTTCACCTCTGTTGTAGCCAGGAATTGAACTCACAACTCTTTGGGTCAAGTCAGTGGATTCGGTCAACACTTTTATCATCTGGGCCATGTGTCCTCAAATGTTGTGAATATAGTGACAAAGACAAGGACAACAGCCTGAACAATGTAAATAAAATTTTTTTGATCTGATATATTTTGTTTTCCTTTAAGTTTTTCTTTTTAAAGCTGGCAAAACTAATAATTCTAATGTCTGAATTGTAGACATTCTCACCATTTTTCTGTACTTTAACTCTTTTACTGAAACCATAAAAACAGTTTCCAGCTTGGCAGTAGTAGTTCCTGAGATCATTTAAATCATAGTGATTATACCATTATATTTCTATGAGAAAAATATGAGATATCTTAAATTAAAATTCATGTATCAAGAAGTACATATATTAAAATCAGTTTTGTAAAATCTGAGAAGTAAAATATAAAAAGTAAAAATAAAAAAAATAAAAATCTTGTTTCAAATGTGTAACATTTTTCTGCACTATTCATCCATTTTTTGACATTTTTACAAGAATTAATTATATTGATTTATTGTATTGGCTGAGATAGACATAAAAACAAAATGTCAATATCTATCATGAAAAAGAAATTAGAATGAACTAATTTGTTCGATTGTATTAGCTCAGTGGTACAGCATTGTTTTTTGAGAACCATAAGGTCTAAGGTTTCAGTGCAGGCTATTTATTTTTTTTAGAGGAGGCAGAAACAACTGCTAGGGAAAGGGTAAAGAAAATTAAACTGGAAGAAAAATGATCTTTTGCCTAAATAGATAGATATAGATAACCAAGATATTTACACTACATTTTTTAAGAGATGAATCAGGAAAGATGCCAACTGTAATAAATGAATGAGATGAGTTAATTACTGTTTAGAAGGCTAATGATATTTGGAGAGGCAGTATTTTCTGGGAATAACCTTTTAGCTAAATTCTGAATGAAGTAAACATCTATGAATGCAATGAACGAATTCCCAGGGGAAAATCGTACAATAATAATAATAATAATATTAATGGTACAACCAGAAATAATCATTTGTTTCAATCATTTTTTCAGATTTCTATAGATTAAACATACCAGATCATGAATACTAAAAAAATTCTTTTTTATTAAATTTTATAAAAGTTAATAAGGGGGAAGTTTGCTGTGTAAATTTATTGCAAATTTATCCCCTATGGAAGGCAAAACAAATATGCTCATATGATATGGTTTCTTAAAATGTAAAAAAAAAATATAAAAAATTTTGAAATTCATAATCTGGAGGTTTTTTTTTTCATATATTAATATCAACTAGCACTCCCAATTATGAAATTAAAATTTGAAAAAAATGTTTTTACATTTTGAAGAATCATGTTATGTTTGTCTTCCATAGGGATAACAATTTACAATGATTTACATAGTATATTCATATTCTGGAATGCTTATAATCTACAGTAATATGAAAAAAAAACATATATAAGCTGCAATTGATAAATTGTCACTATGTTATATTTTTAATTTCAAGTACATGCATTGTTACTTTTTGATTTTGTCAACTGCACAGTATAATAGGGTCAGTTGGGACACCATCTGTGAGAAAAAGAACACCATGATGCAATTCACTTCAAGAGAAATTTGGAAACAGCATCTGTGCCAGAAGCTCCAATACAAACACTTCAGTGTGTTTGGGTATCAATCTGAGGACAGTGCAGAGGATTTAAAAAGAATTGGATGTGTCTAAGGGTGATTACAAAGGTATGGTAGCTTGAAAAACTAACTCTGGTTATTTTGATAAGAAAATAACTTCTGAATTTGTTGGTGAGGGCCTCAGACTCAACACAGAGACCTACATCAAGTGCCTTGAGGAGGTAGTGTTGCCCTGGACCAAGAGGGTGTCTTCTGGAAGACCCTATGTCTGGCAACAGGACTCTTCACCATGCTACTCAAGCAGGAGAACCCAGTCATGGCTATCAGACAATTTCTGAAACCATATCATCCCTTACATCTGATCACCTAACTCCCCAAACTGCCAACTCCTTGATTGTTATGTGTGGGTCACAGGTTGAGAGAGAGACCAACAAAACTCCTTGTAGAACGAAAGATAAACTGAAGGCAAGGATGATTGGCAGCATACACCACCTCAAACAAAGAGATGATCGAGAAGATTTGTAGGAGATTCCAAAGTCATCTGGAGGCTGTGGTTGAAGCCAATGGCAATTATATTGAAAAAAATTTACTCTTTAATATTTCAAGATATTTTTGTTTAATTTTGGTAAATATATCTGTTAAAATGAGATGTCACTGTTATCTTCATTTTTACATAATTTAGATGACAATTCATCCATCGCATCATGTATATATTTCTGGTCATAATACCTATTGCAGAGCTCCACTGTCAACTGTATATGATTGCTTTCTAAGATCAATGGTTAAAAATGACATTAAGCAAGTGAAGTTTATGGGTCTTGGTGAATCTTTGAATCTTGTATACTGATGCTATAGAATCACTAATAATTGTACTAGTGAACAGAAATGATATTGAAGACTTCAACAACAACTAAAATGGATAGCATATGTAACTCAAAGAGAAAATAATGATATATTCATGATGTTGATATTCCATAATACTAAAATAAAAAGTTAAGGAACATCCATCAATACTGGAAAGAATGATAACAGTAGACTTGAGAAATCTATTTTCCTGAAAAATTATTCTAAGAGAAATATTTTATAAATTTCTATTGAAAGTGGAACTGGATGCTTGGTCAATAAATGCTGAATGTTTCCTCATAAGGAAACAGCTAATATTATCATTACACAGAAATAAAATATCACTTAATTATTTAAATTTCATTTTTCTGTCATTGTCCTTTTTTCTTTAATATTTTTACTGAAATTTATTTACCCTGGTTTGGCCTTTTTGAACATTGAAATTGGTCCATTGTGATCTTAGTGAGTTGGAAAATATTTACTATACAGAACTTAGTAAATCTCCACTGATTCTAGGAAATGAGTCTATAGATATTTTTTTTGAAGTCCTTTTGAGAAACAAAATAATCAAATTTTTTTTTTTATCAGTAAAATATTTCCTTATTTCTAAATCAGTATATTTGAGGATATTGTTCTTTTATGAGGATTCATTCTGTAAATATTCTCATATTGTTAAAATTCATTAAAAATTACTGATGATTTAAAAATTACTTTCTTCATATTTTATACGGTGTATTATTTCAGGATGAGTACAATCATGGCTCTTCACAACTTCCTATCTTTTTTTGCTCTAGATAACACTTGCCTCTCTTTGTCTTTGTAGTCCTTATTCTGCCATCCATTTATTCAGACTTAAACTGATTACTCGCTTTTCCCCATGTTTCTCTTACTTTCAATATACCTCTTAAATGTTAAATTCTCTTTTGAACATTACAAAATCAAATATCGAGTAAATTCATATATCAATAGCATAATCTGAAAACAGACTGCATGAAACACAGATTGATGAAAAAATACAGACAGTCAATATATATACATACATACATACATATATATATATATATATATATATATATATATATATATATATATATATATATATATATATACATACACACACAGATATATATATATATATATATATATATATATATATATATATATATATATATACAAGGTGCAGTAGGTAAATTGTTGCCATTTTATATTTTTAATTATGCACATTGTTTGTTTTTGATTTTGACAATGGCACAGCATAGTAAGATTAGTTGGGTATTGTCTGTGAGAAAAAGAACATTATGATCCAATTCACCCTGTCAGAAATTTGGAAGCAGTATGCTGTACGGCTTTGCATTCACACCAAAAACTCCAATATGAACATTCCAGAGTGTTTGGGTATCAATCTGAGGAGAGTCAAGAGAATTTGAAAAGATTTGTATGAGTCTAATGGTGATTACAAAGGTATGGCAACTTGGAAAACTCACTCTGATTGTTCCGATAAGAAAAGAACTTCTGAATTTGTTGATGAGGGCCTCAGACTCCATATGGATGTGTAAATCAAGTGCCCTGGTCAAGAGGGTAGCTGCTGGAAGACCCTATGTCTGGCAACAGAATTCTGTACCATGCTACACAAGTAGGAGAACCTAGTCATGGCTGTCAGACAATTTCTGCCACCACATCACCCCTTACATCTGACCACCTAACTCCCCTGACTGCAATCCTGTTGATTATTATGTGTGGGGTGCAATTGACTGAGAAACCAACAAAACTCCTTGTAATACCAAAGATGAAATGAAGGCAAGGATTATGGCAGTATCCACCAACTTAAACAAGGAGACTGCCCAGAAGAGATGCAGCAGATTTCAAAGTCGTCGGGAAATTCTGGTTGAAGCCAATGGTGATTTTATTGAATAAATTTGCACTTTAGTATTTCAAGATATTTTTATGTAACTTTGATGAATATATGTGTTAAAATGAATTTCCAGTGTTATTTTTGTTTTTGTGTAATTAAAATGACAATTTATCCATTGCACCCTGTATGTATAATATATATATATATATATATATATATATATATATATGGGTTTAACAAAATGACAGAATTCAGAAGTAATTAACCTAAAAATGGTCGATATGCTGTAAAAAAATAAGCAACCAAATTAGTTTGAAAAATAAAATTAGCACTACGATGAATTTTTCAATTTAATATACTTCTAAACAGAAAACTTACTGTGCTGTCAAATTCCTACCGAGTTCATTGATCTCTTAACTTTATATTTTATGTTACATTAGAACTAAAATTGGGTGTTTTGTTTTTTAGTATCATTCTCCCAAAACATGATCCAAGAGCCACTCAAGTTAGAGGTTGTTATAAGTGTGCAAAAGATGCATATTATAGTAAGTAGAATAGATAGTGGCTGATGTATTCATTAATATTTCATAAATTTCAGTCAGAGCCACTCGTAAAAATTCATATTAACCCTTTTGGAATGTTATCCATGATCTTTTGTGACCATGTCATTTTTATTTATGTATAAAGAATCTCCTTTCAATAATTATCTCATCAAGCATGGATGGCTGCTGAATACCAAATATGATTGTGTGCTAGAGCAGTTAGGTAATCCTGTTGCAGACGCCTGCTCAGGCAAATTTGTGTTTATTCAATGCACAGATAACCAAACTTTGATTTATTAAGTAACTATACTGAGCAGACCTTAGTTACAGTTTCTGGGAGTGAGTGCATAATCTGCCAGGATTAACAGTTTGAAAAAGCCCAGTTTTCTCAAACTCTTGGTTACAAGGTTTTGTGAATTCATGTTAGCACAACCATTGATGTCTTCTGAACAGTTCTATCTACTCAGTTTCAGTCACAATGCTTAGTTCAACCGATGGTATGGTTTTCAAGCTCTTTACAACAGTACTAGATGCTGTGATTGTCTCCCCAGGCTGATATTAACAAGAAGTTACCTTGATAAACTGACTGTTATTATCACCTCTTTGATAAATTGACTATGGGGAGATTTGAACCCAGATCTCATGGTCAGAATGCTACCTTTGAACCACTTGGCCATGCACCCATCTGTCCAAGTATTAAAATGTCAACAATGTCCATTGTCAAACTTGGTAAATGGAAATTGTTGCCAGATGTTGTGATTGTCTCCCTATGCTGATATTATCAAGAGGTCACCTCCTTGATAAATTGTCTTGAACCTGGATCTCTTGGTCAGAATGCTACCTTTGAACCACTTGGCCATGCACCTATCTCTTCAAGTATTAAAATGTCAACAATTTCCATTGTCAACCTTGATAAATGGAAATTGTTTCACCATGGTACAATGATATTCAGAGGCTTGGTGATATTTGCTGATGCCTGGGGCCAACTCCTTGATTGTATACCACTAGGACTCAAGTCGGGGGTGGCCCTATAGTGCCTAGTACTGAGAAATGGGTGAAAGGATGATATTTTAAATATGTAAAAAAAGATGAAACATGAAATAAATACTTTATTCAAATTAAATATAAACTAAATTTTTATTTCATTCTTTGATGCCCTCCCAATATGGATGCCTGGGGTCATTACACCCACTTCCTTTCTCCTCCTCTGCACACTACTGCTGTGCTGATACAGGAATGAATTTCATCCATCTTGAAAATAAACTGTTCTTCTAAAAATGTCCAAGGGCAATAAGATATTTTAGTATATCTTCATCCTTGACCACTTCATGTGGGTTTTAGTAGTATTGTTTCAGAGTAACCTGTATGATACTTGTTCAAAATTATTTTTAAAACATTTTCGTTTAGAATACATTTGAACCATAGTTTATGTCATCAAGTAATCATTGGGCTACCATAAAAAATGAAAGTAAACTGGCATTATGGGTTTTGTAATCAGCCTATACATGAAAAGGGCAGCAAGCAACATAGCATAATAAGATCAGATAACACCTTGGCAGTAGCAATTCAGTTTATTTCCAAAGATAAACAATATCTTGAAATAAACCACCTGTTCCACTATAAAGTTCCCAAAAGGCTACCAATCTGTTTATTTCTATATTTCTTCTATTTCCTCTTCATTCCTCAAACCCAAGACTAACATTATATCCTATGTGTCTAATTTTGACTCAGACCTTCTTTCCAAATAAAATGACAAGACATAGCTTGATGCTTAGAACAGTAAAGCTAATAACAAGAAAATCAAAGTTCACCATTCAGTTGAATGAGATAGTAGCTGACTTGAATGATCCTCATCTTTTTTTATGTCATGTTCCATCAGGATGTGGGCTATCATGGCTCTCCCCAACCTCTTATCATTTGTAGATTTTAGCAGTGTTAGCAACAACAAAGTTTTATAGACAATAGAAAAAAAAAGAATGCTTATACTTAACCTCTGGTAGAGACAGTTGAAATCTCTAGGGCACATATGGAGGAAAGAGGGCTTGGAAAATTTGATACTCACAGGACAAACTGAAGGCAAGAAGACAAGAGGAAAACAATGCATAAACCTACATGATGAGCTTGAGTGAAAGCATATTGGAGCAGGGTTTGGGAAAGATAGTCAAAAGATAAAATTTTTTAAGAGCTACAAAGACAGGAAGTTGTGGAGAGCCATAATCGCCAATGTAAGGTTTGCCACCTTATATCAGTAGAACAAAACAGCCAGCCTGTACAACTAACATATAATTAATTTACTATAACCCCCTATATATATATATATATATATATATATATATATGACTAAAATGAAATGGAAAACTTATCTTAGCCAACGCATTTAATCCTCTGATAGACTTTTCCATCAGAGTCCATAGAGTCTATCAGAGGATGAAACTTGTTGGCTAATATAAATTTTCTTTTTGTCTTTATTAATATTGGCCTTTTCCAGATATATATTTTAGTTATATGTCTAAAATTTTGCATACACATATATATGTACAGGGCGAGATGGATAAATTGTCATCAAAATTGCACAAAAATGAAAATGACACTGACACCTCATTTTAACAGATATATTAAGCAAAATTATACAAAAATATCAGTAAGAGTAAATTTATTCAATAAAATCATCATTGTCTTCAACCACAGCCTCCAGATGACTTTGGAATCTCCTGCATCTCTTTTGGATGGTCTCCTTGTTTAAGTTGGAGGATGCTGCTATAATCCTTGCCTTCATTTCATCTTTGGTGTTACAAAGAGTTTTGTTGGTCTCTCACTCAACTGCACCCCACACATAATAATCAACGGGATTGCAGTTGGGGGAGTTAGGTGGCCAGATGTAAGGGTGATGTGGTGGCAGAAATTGTCTAACAGCCATAACTAGTTTCTCCTGCTTGTGTGGCATGGTGCTGAGTCCTGTTGCCAGATATAGGATCTTCCAGCAGCCACTCTTGGTCTAGGGCAGCACTACCCACTCAAGGCACTTGATGTAGGCCTCTATGCTGAGTCTAAGGCCTCATCAACAAATCTGGGAGTTCTTTTTTTATCAGAACAGAGTGATTTTCCCCAAGCAGCTTTACCTTTGTAACCACCATTACACTCACTAACTCTTTCTGATTCCTTAGCACTGTCCTCAAATTTATACCAAAACACTCTGAAATGTTTATATTGCAGCTTTCAGCATGAATGCCAAGCAATACAGCATGGTGTTTCCAAATTTCTGGCAGAGTGGATTGTGTCATCTATTATTGATATATTACTAACAAATCCTGTTTACAAAACAAGCAGTAATATCTAATTTGCTTAAGATTTTTTAAAACCAGTTTTTAATAAATATTCCATCTTTATCATTTTTAATTCAAATTTTAAAACAGCCACAAATAAGCAATGTTTCAATGGATAATTATTTTTTAAATTCCTTGTGTTTGTATTGAAAAATTTATATCTGCCTAGTCAAAAATCACTCGTAATTAGAAAACCTGTAGTGTTTGTACTAATAAGCATTGATATTGTCTGATATTTAATTAGTAGAATGGAGTTGAAAAAAGTTTTATTTAATTATCTAAATAAGTAAAAATATTCTGTTTAATTAGATTTTCTTAAAACTGTATTGAATTATTTAAACTGGCAAAATATACTGAGTTTGCTGAATTAATTTTTATTATTGATATAAACATTAGAAACTTATTCCAAGTTTTTCTTATAGTCAGCTCTATGTAGCTATGTATAGAGTAGGAATTTCAAGTGGATATTGTATAATGATAGAAAGAACTTTAGAAAACAGATGTCTTGCTAAAAATGTTGTTCATAGAGAATTTTAGAGTTAAAGTGCATGTTTATAAACTTTTCTCTGATCATAGAACAGTTGCTTGCCCATTTGTAAAAATACAGGTATATTGTTCATAGCAACCATGGCACTTTTTTTATCAGATTTACAATCCAAATGTTGGCACTGTGCAGCTAGTTTAATGGTTATCATTGTGGAAGAGGGAACTAGCCAGTTGAGTTCAAATTCTGGACTTGCCTATTTGCATTCACTTTTACACTGTTAGCCTTGTGAAAGGTATGGATTCATTATTTCTCCATTCTCCCTCAGCTATGGGTTAAATAACAAATTAGACTGGATGCGCCAGCATTGAGTGACCACTAGTCTTGGAGAAGAACAACACTAAATTCAAAACTTTGGGGAAGGTAACAAGAAATCACTATTCTATCTTTCCCAGGGCATCATAGCAAGTCACAAAAAAAATAAAAATAAAAAGGAGTCTGTGGAGAGCCATGACTGCCCATATCTTGAAAGTACATGGCTTTAAAAAAAATCCTGGTAAGGCATTTTGTATATTATACAATAATTGCTTTATACAGAAAGAGTAGCAAAAAGCCTAAATTAAAAGGATATTTTCATTGAATAAGAAACTTACAGTAAATTTTATGAGCCAATGATTTTAATTTATATTAATGAACTTATTTCTTAAGTTGCATTTTTACTTAACTTTCAGTATCAGTTTGAATTCATTAGTTAATTTTTTGTGTCCTCAGGAAAAATGAATAAGAACCTTAATAAGAACCTTACTTTTTATTGTAGATAATACATTTATCTGTTTCCTAGTATTTATAATCTTTTTCACTCATTTTCTATCTTTATTTAGACTGTAAGCTTTGGATGATATAGTCTTCAGGAATGGATAAAGGAAGAAATTTCTCAAATAGTGATCCAGGTATTAACAAAAGTGTGTTACTTAAGTTCGTAGAAGAGCAAATAATCCATACTGATTACACTCACAAAGGAATTATAAATAAAGCAAATTACATTTTCCTTAAAGTAAAATCAGTCATATTAGAAAATTTGATCCAATAACATATAAAAAATCCCCAATATAATTCTGACAAACTCATTTGTTGTATTACAGCTTTTCTTCTGAAATTACTCTCTTTCTCTGCAGTGAATAAACTTGTTTAGCATCTTTTATAGTCACTGACCCAAACTCCATAATAACTATGGGTTTTTATTGTCCCACTTAACAATAAAAGGGAACAAATGGTAAATTCCAAGAGAACAATTCTTGCTTAATTGCATCTGTCAACTTATGTAAATTCCAGAACAAGCAACAAGTGTCCCTTTGGGCCGAGTGCATATCTAGTTTCCAGAGTGAAGGTTTCAGTGTTGGTGAGTTGCTGGTCGACTGCAGACATGACACAGTCTGGTAGCCAGTGATAACATTCTAGAAGCAAAAGGGCAAGCAGCCATCAGCTGATATGTAATTCCCCATGGAATTTCCAATCTTCAATCTATGGTATTTGTTTTAGCCATTAACTTAAACAAACCTGACACTGTTGCTGACTCTTTACCTCTTATGGCTTGCTCGCATTATCATTTATCCTTTAATTCATAAACTTTGCCTTAATATATCTTCCTGACATTTTCATAATTGCTTTCAGGAAAGACCAGGAAAGTGAAAGTTTCTTTCTAATTCCTTTTATTTTTGTTTTTCATCTTTGAATAATTCTTTTGATTAATAACTGCTGTAAAATTTGATAGGTTTTCACAGAGTTCTATTTACATTGTCCTTTGCAAACTGATTATACCCTAGAATGTCGACGAAGAATTGTGATTGCAATTTACTGTCATGTTCAGCAAGATCTATTTAACTTTTGAAGTCAAATAGAGAAATGCTATGTGTTATTCATAGTTCTAAAATAGTTCCTCCTTCAAATACATATTATAACTAATTTGGCTCATGTATATGTATGTGTTCAAATACTTAAAAAAATTCACAAGTGAGAAGTTCAAGAAAAGAAACTGTTAGCATAGATTTTATGGCTATATCTAGCCAGCTCAACTGGTATATATATATATATATATATATATATATATATATATATATATCTTGGGAAGTAAAGTGTTGTAAACAGTGACTATTATTGCTGCTGATGCAAGACTCTTTGTTAAGCCAAACTGAGTTCTCCCAGTCACTGGCATGATTATCTAAAAATGAATATGTCTAAATTCACCTTTATCTCTGCCATGTACCAATGGCTTAGGGGTAGTGTCTCCGACTGATACCAAATGAGTCAGGTTTCAATCATGGCTTGAGGCAAGCAGATATCTAGCCATACTGATGAACTGTGAAACAGTGAAACGGTCTGTGGTTGACAATATATATATATATATGTGTGTGTGTGTGTGTGTGTGTGTGTGAGCTGTATACATAATTGCAAGTATGACCACATTCTTAAATTAAGAAAATACTTGAGATATTATAGCAGTAGACATCTGTATAATATGAATACCACTTTCTGAACATTGACTACCATAATTCAGTGACAAGAAAGCTCAAGATGGTGGTTCTCTAAGCATAACATAGATGTGGCACAAGGCCAGAAGTATGGGCCATCCAGTGATGATTGAACTTACTATTCTGTCATAAGTGATCTATTGAGACCAGCTTGCTAACCATTACACCATGTCCAAAAGAATGCTCAAGATGACTGGTAATAGCTTTTGTCATGGATTTTAATTCCGAGTTGTCCTTTACTTAGACTGTTTACTATCCAAAACTGAAGAGCTCAGTCCTCCCTACTAATTGCCACATTGCTTGTGGTGGGAGAGGAGATGGATTCATAGCTTTCCCAAGGGTATTTGTTTGAAAATGAATATAATGTACTTGATCAAAATTGAACCTGGCTTGCCTGTTTCTCATTCCAAGCCATTATCTATTATACCATTAGCACATTCAATACATACACATCTATGCGGAACTGTTTATAGATTTGATGAGCCTTTTGATTACCATACATACTCATGTATCATATGAATTTTAAAAGCCTAATTTTGAAACTAAGTTGACTACAGAAAAGGAATATATAGTCTGGTCACGGTGTAGCCAGTGCCAGCAGTACATATACTAATTTTATACCACATTCATGATGTGACTCCTTAAAATTAGCTTTAATATTAGGTCTCCAAAATTTGCATGCTACACAAGTATATACAGTATTTTTAGAAATCGTCTTACTGGAAAATCATTGATATAGAAATAAACTTATTTGGAACCACCATTAATCCTGGTGTGCTATAACCATTCAGCCATAGTGAACTTCTGGCTAAGCAAAGCTCAAAGGTGTGTGTTTAAAAGAAATAAACTTATGTTTGTTTGCCTTTCATGACTCACTCATTGAATCACCTTCAGATATTTTAAAAGATAGAATGAAACATTCAGTAATGAATCTATCTTGACTACCATTAAGGTCTTGTACTGGGTGAACAGTATTAAAAAAAAATTGTGGAATGAACTAAAATAACAAGCCCCCTTTTAATGTAAAACAGAGTTCATCTTTGTGAATTAAATATGTTCGGTTGTAATCAGGGAGATTTTCTATTACTCATAGGCAATTTTATATGTATTGATTGACATTAATACATTGCAGAGATTGTAAAGCAAAATCCCTTTTCTTTCTAAATGAATGAAACAAAGTATTAAATGACAGTATCAATAAAATTGAATACACAAAGACCTTCAAATGATGATATTGATTAATTGATTCTTGAATCCAGGAAAAGATATACAGATATATATATATATATATATATATATATATATATATATATATGTGTGTGTGTGTGTGTGTGTGTGTGTGTGTACAGATTGATATCTTCCTTTAATTACTTTTTCTTATTATATCAATTCATAAATAAAAAATAAAAAAAAAAATGTTTCAAAGTTTTAATTAAACTTGCTTCTCTGAAACCTCAAACAATACAAAATCATAAACTTTTATCAAAGTCAGTCTTTTAATTTTCCTTATCAAATCTTTTTTTCCCCCTTAGTAATCATTCAAATTAATATCTTTTTGTTCGTCTCTTATTAGGTCAAGAGGGTGGGTGTTCTCATGATTTATTTCTCAGTTTGCAGAATAGAGAGGCTTAAAAATACAAATTGGAATAGCTTTTATTAATATTTACTAAGCTTGGCTTAGTTTGGTACAAGATCTTATGGAGCCCCCCTAATGGGGATCAAGTTTACTTGAACAGTAATGGTATAGTAGATTATCATTATTTACGCTGTTTACATTCAGATTATTGTCCTCATCTTTGTTGTTGGCATTGTTTTTGGCCATTGTACCCTCCAGTATTCCTCAAGTGTATATCGATCTGGGTAACATACAAAACTGAACCCTTTTTTTAATCTACGGAGGTAGATTATTTCCAAAGAATCTAAATTAGTGAAAAAAAAACGTTTGTGTTTTATGCATAATTTATAACATTTACCTGTACATTTAAATGGGTGAGATTTCTGGGATGGAGACTTATCATTATTTAAACTATTTATATTTGGACTATTGTCCTCATCTTTGTTGTTGTTATCATAATATTTTGGGTGTTGTTTCCTCCAGCTTTTCTCAAGTGTATATTGATCTGGGTAATCTACAGGGAATTCAAAACTGAATCTATGTGGAGCAATAGCTCAGTGGACTAAAGCATTTGTTCAGGTTTTTGGTGACATAGTAATTGTGAGTTTAATCAATGCACTTGAACTCAATGGAAACAGAGTGAGCAACAACTAAGCAGTACTGAATTAAGAACTAGATGAAATATACCTAGATATGAACAGTTGGACAAGAGCAGATTAAATAAAGGGTTCAATTCAAAAATTGTTGTAGCTTATCATGTTTAATATACACCTGATGAAGGCCAGAGGGCTCAGTAGCCAAAACCTTTGTGTTAATAACAGCAAAGATGAGGACAATAGTCTGAATGTATATAATGTAAATAATGATAAATTCAGACAGAAATTAGGTTACTTTTTTATAATGAGGTACCATTATTTAATAAGCTTAAATTTATCCACCACAGATTTCATATATATGTGTTTGAACAGAAAAGTTGATGTCTAGTGTGATCATAGAATATGTCACATCAGATGATACAAGACATAACACATTGTGAAATCACATGACTAAGGACATATCTCTTGATGATGATGTGGATTTGTGAGCATATATAAAACAACCTGTCTACATCTTGTTCAACCTTTTCTCTTTCCTTTTTATGTCAGGATAAAATTTGGGCTATCAACAACAAAAAAGTGATTTTTTTCTTTTACTACTACAACTACAAGTAAAGATCATTGACCTCATCTAGTGAATGATGTTCAAACTTGTTTATTAGTGTAGTAACTGTTTGTTATCTGAGAGAACTAGAGAGCCTACTATGTTTCTAATCTCAGGTTATATCAGAATAGATTTTGCACTCAGATACCTTCCAGTAAAACCAGGTGTAGAGTTGACCTGTGACATTTGACCTCCCAGTACTGATCTACATGACCAACCAGCTGCATGTAAGATGTTCATGTATGGGGAAAAAAACATACGTCAGATAGATATATATATACACACCCACCTTAGAGAGGACAATTTGAGATATCCATACAAGACACAAGAATAAAGAACCCACATTCAGGTAAAGCCCTGGGTCATACACAAATGATAGATAGATATATAAACACCCACCCTAGAGAGGACAGTCTGAGATATTCACATGTGGATGCAGTCTACATTCAGAGAAGACCCTGGGATCATACACATGCACTGGCACAGGAATTAGTTTTTGGCTGGAAGTGGAGAAAATATTTTCCTCATTCTAGATGGGAGAAGGCACACATTACTTGGGGGTTCTAACCCTGCAGCAGTACCTTCCTCATTAGAGTTGGTGTAATATCAATGCTAGCATGACAATGGTCGTGGGGACTGAGCAAAAGTTTTTGTCCTTGGCTTATGTGTTCTTCGCATAAAAATGATGTTGTACATCCTGTCTTAGTTGGAAGGCCAGGTAAATATATCTGGTTGATGGTAATTCATGAAGTCTGGTATGAGACAAAATGTAAGGTTATTTATCAATGATTCAGCCCCATATTACTATTAATCTGTACAGATAAAATATTACAATGGCAAGGCTGGCAAAACTCTACTGATCTGACAACTGCTAATTGTAAACTATTAATATTTCATTAATATTTCCTTTGCAGTTAAATTGATTACTAAATGCTTTTAGCAATCTCTTTAGAAGAAAGGGTTTGTCTTTACAAACAACTTTTTTTTTGGTTAGCACTATTGGTAGGCATAAGTATTAAAACCATTTTACAATTTGAAGTGCTAATCTGCTGCCACAAGATCTTAGAGAATTAAACTAAATTTAAACTGGCTTTGTTAAGACCAACTTATACTTTGATTGTCTTCTATTGAATATATGGTAATGGTAATATCAGGCATTCACTGAATGAAAAGTTGACTTACTGTGTTGTACTAGACAATCTTCCTTGCCCTATTCTATCTTACATATTTATAAGCCTACCATTCATTAATCATTGGAATATTTCTACCACATTTTGTCTGGTGCCCTGTTATATATTTAGAGATTCTTGATAAAATCCAACAAAGAATATGCAATGTTATTGGTCCTGACCTGGCATCTCAGCTTCAGTTACTTTCCTACCACACTAATGTAGCTTTCATTTGCCTTTTGTGTAAATACTTTCATAGTAATTGTTTAGACAAATTTTCTTCTATGCTACCAAGACCTTTTGAATTAAGGTGCAGTACTAGATTGGCAGCTAGGTCTCATCATTTTATAGTTTAAATGGCTAGATGTAACCATGAGTTCTATGCTAACAGTTTCTTGTCTCACACTTCTCACTTCTGGAAATCTCTTCCAGTCTCTTGCTTTCAAGTCAAGTTTGATCTTCAAAAAGTTAAATACAATGTTGTTATCTTCTGTCTTTCTGTTGTTCTTGCTCTTTAATATGTGAAAATGGTGAAATTATATATATATATATATATATATATATATATATATATATATATATAACTTGCCCATACACCCACTGTTCCTCATAACTTCTGCTTTGTCAAGGATTACAGATGATTGTTTTGAAATAGCTAAGTAGATTAACTTCAGATAATCTTTAATTTTTGAAAAATATGGGATATTCTATATCTTGGTATTTGTTTTATAATAGCCAATAATATCAATATATTTTGATTTTTTGCTATAGATTCATTGATTGAGATTTGGAAGACTGTTTCTAAATTACTTCTTTCAAAATTAATTTTTTATTCTCTGCCATTAAAGGACATTGTTTTTTAAGGCTTATAGTGTGTCTTTTTGTCTCAGATATCTGTGGGATTATTACAATTAGTATGTTATTTGCTGTTATTTGGCAATTACTTTTTCTCAAATACCAATCACTTTTCATTGGGGAATATTTATTTATTTTGTATGTATTTTACTACAGAAATAACTCACTGTTTCCTTTATAGGGTAGCCAATTCACCTGTCTAATTTTTAGGATAAAATTGATCTTTTCCTGAAATGTATAAATATGCTCTAATTTTATATTAGATGGTGAACTAATTTATATAGTAAATTATATTAAATTTATATAATAAATTATATTAAATTTACATTATATATTATATTAAATAGGCTCTAAACACCATCGCAGTTTTATTGATTCCTTAAAATAGAGAACGAACACTTTGCAAATATTGTAGTCATTTATGCATAAAAATGATTTAAGTTTGCAAAAATTCAATAATAACAAATGATTTTATTTGCTTCTTTCATAAATGCTTTGTTGATAATGCTGAAAATGAAAACGTTCAAAAAGATCCTGTCCTTTATGGAAGTAGAAGCAAGTTCCTTGCAACTTCTTTGTCTCCAATGAATACTTGCTTTATTCACAACATTCTTCTTCTTCTATGTGCCATGCCCCTTCAGGACATATAGACGGTCATAGATCTCCCCAACTTCCTGTACCTTGAGGTTCACTAAGTAGGTTATGCATTGTTATCCTTTTCCCTGTTGACTTCAATATGTCCTGAGCATCAAATTTTCCAAGCCCCCTTTATTCAATACATACCTTAGAAATTTTGACTTCCTTTTCTAATATTTAGTATAAGTATCTTTTTTGTTTTTATTTTCTGTAAAACTTTGTCGTCACTCACATGTTCAGTCCATGGCATTCTTAGCATCCTTCTGAAGAACTACATTTCTGTTGCTTCTAGTCCCTTTTTCATCTTTGAGGAGATTGCCCAGTATTTACTGCTATATAGAAGAACAGATATTATTTAACAGATCAGTATGCTTTACTTTGTTTCAAATGACATTTTTATATTTCTTAATACATTGCTCAGCTTTTAGAAGGCATCTTTCACTATCCTAATTTGCCTTCAGATTTCAGTGTTGCACTTTCTATCCTCTGTTAAAACACCTCACAGGTATTCAGATTGTTTTATTTTGGTATACCTAATTTGCAATTTACATGTTGGGCTCTCCCTTTTGTCAGCAGCCATGCATTCTCTCTTCTTGCAATTGATTTTTGCTTTTTTTTTACAATAAGGTTCACCCTGTACAAGCTGTATGCACCACTTGATATAGAGGATCACGTTAAGAGGCACTTTGTGCAGATAGGTGGCAAAACTCAAATTATTGCTTTTAAATCCATTTCATGTATGTTGCCATTGTTTATGTTAGGCCATAATTTCAGAGTAGATATGGTAGATCAAGAAAAATCAACAAAGGTGTCTGTTTAAAAGAAGTAATTCTAGCTTTGCTAACCAGAAATTCTCTGTGGCTGAATGGTCATAGCATATCAGGCTTAATGAGAGATCTGTATAGTATACAGAGAACATATATTTTCTACAAAATTTCTTGAATATCCAGGCCGGTAAATGTAATTAATATTTTTTAATACATAGTATTTACTCAAATAAGTGTATCCATAAAAATATTTGTCAGATTTAAACTATTACATATAATATATATATATATATATATATATATATATATATATATATTTTTTTTTTTCTAGCAAGATTAATGCTCGACAAACGTACATATAAGTTTTAGATTAAAATAAAATACTTTTCTTTTTTCATTCAAAATACTCTATTTTAGGAATATGTTTTCACAACATCACCCACGTGACGCTGACGTGATCATATTGTGAAACAGAATGCTGATCTTGAAAAATTTCAGTTATCTGTTTTGATCACTTTTACTCTTATGTCCATCATCTTTTCATGTTGAATTGAATATAGTCTAATGCTAATTATGTTTTATGAATATGTCCTGAAGATGGTCTACTAGACTGAAACATTCGACATTGACATTATATTAACATTAAAACAGCATAATTGCATATTAGGATTTTTGTTTGTTTTTTCCGTATATTTTTCTTCATATATATATATATATATATATATATATATATATTTTAAGTAATTCATATATGATAAGATAAATACATGCACACACTTATTAATATACATTATCATCTGAATTTCATATAGACAAACTAGATTTATTATATACTTACATACATAAAGCAATAGTTACATTTTTTTCCTTTAGGTTTGGAATCCATTAATTTTTTAGAACTTCCAAGGAATGCATCATCTCTCTTTAAATTTGGAATGTCATAAAATATACTAATGTTTGTTTAACAAGTCAAATCAATGAAAATCAAACAACAAAAAAGTAAAAATACCAAAATTTCTTTCTTCTTTTTCCTTGTATTTAATTCTTTGATGAAGCTTTAATAAAAGTGAAACATGTTAGATTGATGAACATTTCCTATTTTCCTATTTGTTATTTATTTTATCCTTCTGTTGGATACCAATCCATATTTGATCTGTACTTGATTCCAATTCATATATATATATACATATATATATATATATATATATATATATATATATATATATATATATATATATATATATATACATATATATATATATATATATATATATATATATATATATATATATATATATATATATATATTTTATATATGTTTATACATATGTATGTGTGTGTGTGTGTGTCTCTCTCTCTCTATATATATATATATATTTGAACAAATCAAAAGGCATGTTTAACACTGCATTACAAACTAAATTCCATTATATTTTGTAATCTAAAAGCTTTTTATACTTTTTTAAGTCATTAAAAACTTCAGGAAGCAAGTGATATAATTTAATAATTTTATGTTACTAATTTTTAAGAACACCCTATTCAATAACTTTAGATATCCAAGACTGTATTTTTCTGTTGAACTTCACAGAAAAATGTTTCTCTAATCTCTAAACTAATACTGGAAGATATGACATAATACTTGACAGATCTTTATAATATTTTCAGAGATATCAGAATGAATTCCAGCACTGAAGCCATATATCAAATCTATTACCTTATTAGATTTCATTAGAATTTTAGATTCTACGTTCGTCATTAAAACTTGAAATAATTCTTATTTTTGAACTGGTTAATCTGAAAAATTGATTTTGATATAATTAAAAAAAATTATGCAAAATAATTCTAACTTTTGCTAGAAGCAGAGCTGGTCACATTGAAATATGCTTTTCCTTAATTAGATTCAATGCTTTGTGTAGTGAAGCTAAAAAAATGTCTGTTGTATTCAGTTAAAAACTAGCTGAATATTTCATTTATCTGAGCAGGACTTAAGGCAACTGAAATTAATTATTCACAAAGATTTTTCGTCATCCTAATTATTAGGGATTTCTTTTGTATTTAAAAAGTTTCACAACATTAACTAGAATATACATGCACATTTGTCTAAGCCTTTAAATTATTTTGGAATTCACATGAGCATATATTCAAAGAGAATCAATGACAAGAGCTTATTTTTAAAAGGGTGTATATGACTTGCCCGAAAGGAAGTCAAACTTCTGAAATCAGTTCTCTGATACATTTTGGTCCTATCAGTAGACCTGAAGAAGATCAACAAACCGGATTATTGTCAAATTGTTCTTTTTAATACACAATTTTAAAACTGATTATTTACTTGTCAAGAGTCAAAAGGTAGAAGAGAAAATAAGAGGGCAGAATAGAGATGAGAACATTTTAGAGCAAGAGAAAAATAAAAAGTGAAATAAGATGAAGGAAGAAGAGGGAAAAATTTAGAAAATAAGAGAGAAAATTAATAAGAGGAAGACAAGAAAAAGAAATTGGTAAAAAGGATGTGGTAAAGTAAAACAAAGTGTGAGAAAGAGATTAAAAAGGAAGACAAAACAATATTTATTTCAAATTTTGTCCTCTGTTTGTCTTTCCATCGAATTCTTAAAATCAAGGATTTTGAAGAAAAGGAAAGAATGAGAGGAAGTGAATAAAAGGAAGATGAGAAAATCAGGACAGAAAAAAACAACAACAGAAAGAGTTAATAAAAAAAATGATAGGAGAGAGGCTGGATGAGTGAGAGAAACTGAAATAGAAGAAAATGGAGGAAAAGAAATGGAGATTAAAGAAGTTCAAAAGGGAGAGAAATAAAGATTATCTTCTTTTTGTCCTTCACTCTAACATTTTAAAAACAAGGATTTGGAGGAAAATGGAAGAGAGAGAAATAGAGAAAGATTAATGAGAGGAAGACAAGAAAGAGAAATTAGAAAATACAGAGGAAAACTTTTGAGAAAGGAAAACGAAATGGAGAAGAAGATTAAACAAAACAATATTTCTTTTTAACTTTGATATTCCTTTACTCTGTCCTTTCAATTTCCTAAAAACAAGGATTTTGAAGAAAATTGATGAAGGAGAAAGTGAGAAAATGAATAAAAAGAAGACTTGATGAAAAAGAGAAAAAAAAGGGAAAGAGAGAAATGAATAGAAGGAAGACAAGAAAAGGAGGACAGAAGAAATACAAAGGAGAACTAGAAAGAAAGAAAAAAAGTGAGATAGAAAGAGAAGAAATGAAATGGAAAGTAAAGAGATTGAAAATGGAGAGAAATAAAGGATTGGGGAGGAGAACTAGAAAGAAAGAAAAAAGTGAGATAGAAAGAGAAGAAATGAAATGGAAAGTAAAGAGATTGAAAATGGAGAGAAATAAAGGATTGGGGAGGAGAACTAGAAAGAAAGAAAAAAAAGAGGGACAGAAAGAGAAGAAATGAAATGGAAAGTAAAGAGATTGAAAATGGAGAGAAATAAAGGATTGGGGAGGGTATATGAATGACAGACACTATTTTTTTTTAATGTAAGAAAAAACATGAAGATATTGAAAAACACATTTTTGTTACTTTGAAGTTTCTTAGAATAAAGCAAGACAAAAGTAACCCATTTTTATTTTATTTTGCATAATTTCATTTTGTCCCAGACCCAGAAAGCGATGTTCTTTAATTGACAAAAATAGAAAGGATTAAAGAATCACTCAATAACCAAATGTCAGCCCAGATTTTCCAATATGTTTACCAGCAGTAAATATTCTATTGCATGAGCTGTCCATGATGAATGTCAATCCTTGCATTGCTTTCTATTGAATTGGTATGGGGTAAATAAGCACCACTCATTCTCACTCTTAGAACATCAAGACTTCCAGACAATATCACAAATTACATGAAATTCTCAGACAATTGGACAAATTACGAGGAATTCATGAAATGATACAAATATCAGATGTGAATACTCCTTACATCCATTTAGCTTGAAAGTATCCTGGAAATTATTTGGGATTTTGTCCAAAATCACTGAATGAATTAATACAAAAAAGATTTTTTTAAAGGACACTAAGCATTAAAAGAAATGTAAGAGGAATTACTGGATGGGCTTAATTCTTTTATTATTGCCATCAAAAATAATTTCATTATTTAAAGCACTATCAGTTTCAAAGAACATTGATCTTTGTAGAACTAATCAACTTTCTTTTTAGACAAGACATAAATAATAGTTAACTACCAGTTAAGTTTTCTCTCCTTATTTAATGTATTTGCAAAATCCCTTGAAAATTATGATTACTTTGCTGGACACATTGTTTTAATCAAGTGTTGCTAACATCTGACTGTTGATATCAGTAAATGTGTTTATCTATCTCTTTACAAAGTAAAAAGACAACAAATATACAAGAGGGTGTTGAAAAGTTCTCAGCAAAACTAAGAAGGGATTCAGAAATATATTCTGGTTTTTGGTCAGTTGGTCAAATTTTGGGAAGTGGGTCTGGTTGGAAACTTTTCAGCACTCCCTCATAAAGATATTTTTATTTCATTGTTTGAAAATATTATATGATAAAAAGTTTATTTTTTGACTAAATATCAATCAATAAAAGTCTAAAGAGTGACTCAGGTTAGCAGGTTACAGTTAAAACAGTGATGATGAATAAGGTGTGTGAAATGAGTGAAATGAAGTGAGGATAAGTAGGATAGATAATGATTCTGTGACTTGATGAAATCGAGATTAAAGCATTCAGGGAAGTACTTATGCAGGTTTCTGTTTCACAAAATGGTAGTGCTTGAAAATAAGAGTGGAATTTCCTTCATGAATCTAGAATACAGGAGAAATAAAGCTACTTGACTCCATGAAGTAAAGGTCTTAACTAGTGGCACTAAAGAATGGAGATTTGTGAAAATTTGCTATGAGAATAGTGATCAAATTGTGACAGACTACATACAAAACAAGTTGTAGGGTGGAGAATAAGTCACAAAATGATTTTGAACTCAAGGTTGAGAAGTAAGGATTGAACAGTTCCAGCCCAAATATGGTACCAATACTCCATTTTTGACCTAATCTGACTCTTGTAAATATAAGTCAGAGAGTGTCAGATACATTTTGGTGTGGGCAGAGTATAATTATTTTAGATTTATCATTTCAGGGATGTATCTAACTAATTCTAAAGAGAGAAGGGATTTATAAATCAGAGTTATGAATAATGCTGGTTTTAATGGCATCAACCAATTTGTAGTGTTTAATATTTGTATAGATGTTTAAAGAAAAATTAACAAGAAATATAAACTAATACGAATCAAATTGACTACGAAAGCAAATAGACTGTATTTCTTTGAATTATTTTTCTTGTTTCACACTGTCATCTTTGAAAATGGCATTTGGCTTAATTAAAAATATTTTTTAATTTTGATATAATAAAATTATAAAAAGTCTCAACTAATAAGAAAATATATATTCTGAAAATATAAAATGCATCTTGGAGTATATTATGTTATTAATTTTTGATTTTGATAAAAGAGTTTTTAATTGTTTCACTCCAAGCAAGGCAATAAGCCTTGCTTGGAGTAAACACTAATATGCAAGGGGGTTACTGATTATGAGAAAAAATACTATTAAGGACAGAGAACAATAAAAAACATAAATTAAGAAGACAGATGATAACAATTGATGTTGCATTTAAATCTTTGAAGATTAAACTTGAATTGGAAGCAAGAAGACAAAAGAGAGTTCCACAAGTGTGGGAAAAGAAATTGTTAGCAAAGAACTTACTGTTACATTTAGCCATTTCAACTGTAAATTTATGTGGGCTTGTTACTAATCTAGTACTGCACTTAAATTCATAAAGTGTAGTTACCAAAGAGGAAGGTAGTATTTATTTTGTTTTAATAAAATAATGTGGAACAAGGTGTGGGGGGTAAGGCTGGCGTTCAATCTGTCTTATCTTAAACTTAGCTAGCCATGATTACTGATCCAAACATATTACAGTATTCCTTACACCAAAACAACATATTGTCATCATTCTTACTACAGTCACTATAATACCTCAAAGTCTCTACGCAATCCTAACTAGTCTCCATATATACTGAAGAGGAAAGTTCATTCAAACAGTTATGAAAGTATTTATAGAAAAAGGAAGATATGCTACGGCATTTGTAAATTCTTTTTGGTGTGATATAGGGAGCTAATTATTTTTCCAGCTTCTTTAGCAATGTCTTTTATATCTGAATTCTAATTGAGGTTTGGAGTGAACTTAATGCTTAAGAGGTGTTCAAAGCAGGGAGCCTCAGTTTATAGCAATTAAAAACATGATTTGTACATCCAAACCGAATAAGATAACTTTAATGAAAATAAATTATAAAATCCTGGGTTAATATTCTGATAAAAAGTTTTACACTTTCTCAGAAGAATGTGGGACCTGTTGGTGACCTTGGATCTCAAGAAACCATGGATCAGTGCCTAGAAAGTTATGCCTCAGCTAGTGATGGCAGTACAGATTCTTTTATATCTGTACAGGCCAGCACATGAGTGACAGTCTCGATTGCAAACATTGCATATGAAGATGATCTCCTCTGATGTCACTGTGTTGTTTTCTTTCCTTTGAGTGTGCTACACCTGGCAGCAAGCCTCTGTTTTTTTTTCCTCACTCCAGCCCTTGGTGCAAATCATGTTTCCAGCATGAGTGATGGTTGGCGATGTCTTCCCACTTCTTGATATCCATGTCCATCACCCTCATGTCATGTCACTTTTGAAAACATCCTCTTGCCAGTGGCCAGTTTCACAAAAGTGTTGCTTTGGGATTAATGAGAGATCAACACTTGCCCATGCAGCATGTCTCCCCTCTCCTCTTCACCAAGATTGTCCAAGGGAAAGGTAGAGTCCAATACAGCTTTGGCACCATTGTTGTTGCAGGAGTTGCCTGAACAAAGTTGAACATAACACTAGAGTATCTTAGGGACTCTGGTTCCAGATTTGTCCTCAGGGTTTACTTCCAAAGTCCTTCCCATAATTGGGTTTGGTTGCAAGAGAGTGGCAGTTTAAATTCAAAGTTTTCCTTCTCTAGGTTCAATAAAATACACAGATTATTCATGATTTAATTTTTGAATCTTGTTATATTTAAGACAATCAGGTTTAAACCTTCTACTTGCTATTAATTTTGATTTTTTTCTTTATTCTTAATCATTAATAATATGAAAATTAATAAAGAATATTTCAGACATAATGAAAAGGAAACTATGTAATTTTTAAAAATTTTTGTAGCCTTTGTTATATCTTTTGATTTGAAAATTCAATTAATTTTAAATTTAAGCCTACTTCTATGACAATGAAGAGAATAATTTAAATTTAGTTCTGATTAGATTAATTGGATCTAAATTGGAATTAATAAACAAATGCAAAAAACTAAAAATAGAAACATTTTTAACAAATTTATTGACTAAGGTCAACAAATTTAACAAATTTATTGAATAAAGTTATTTAATTAGAGTCTTTGGTTTAGTGAAAAATAACATTTTTATAAAAGACATTTTATAAAAAAATATAATAAAGTATTTAATCCTTTAATTTTAGTATCCTAATTACAATCATAATTGTTCGTTTGTCAATGTCTATTGAAGCTGAGATTGTAAATAATCCAAGTTTTATTCAGATTGTTTTATACATTACTTGATTTCATTTGGTCTTTTGTACAAAGTCAAAGTTATGAATAGAGTTGAGCTTTATTTGCTTCTTCTAATCAAAAGCTATCAGGACTTTGATTCAAGATAAAGTGCAGTCTTCATCATAAAAATAGATCTTTTGAGCAATAAATGTGATTAAATAGAATGCCTTTATAATCTATAATCTACAAGATTGAGAGAGATGGAAAGAAAAGAAAGAAGAAATTTCTGGTCCTTTCCTTAGCAAATTACAAAGCAATAAGAATCTCCAATGATTCACAGAAAATATGGAACGATCCTATTAAATCTCTGACCAATTTACTAGCCAAGAGAATTGAAAGTCTGAAGACAGATTATGTTGGTGAATTTGAATTATTTGTATTATAAGAGAAAAATACTATACTTCTGAAAATGGCACGAGCTTTGCATAATGTTACATGAGAATTCATCTTTTTGTCTATGAACACAGACGCTGTCATTCTTACCAAAAATAGATATATATGGTTCTATATAGAGAAATATCAAAGATTTCTTTTGCATCATTCTCTGTGGCCATTAAGAGAAAAGAAAATGAGTCTGTCATGAAGGAATCCATGAAAGAAAATGAAGATCAAGTGGTAAAAGAATTGAGTAAATTCATCAACTAAGGCAAAAAGGAAAAACTCCAGACACCTTAACAACTTTGATTAGCATAAAAGAGATCGTCTATTATCACAAGGTCATATGTAAAATATCTTTCATTTTTTGTATATTTTTTGTATCAACTTTAGATGTCAAGGCTTTGCATTTAACCCAAAGAACACAACTTTTTATTTTTCTCCTAAATCTTTTGAGACTCTGTTAAAGTTCAGTCTGAAGAAATATAAAACAGATCTTTTAACTTATTTTGGGAGAAAAAACATTGATTCATTATATTTAGCCTGAAGCAACTTAAAATCTATATATGTGTGTCATTTTTGGTATCTATCTGATTAGAGCTAGCACAAAAATAGTTTGCTTACAATGAGATAAAGTTTAGTCTTATCTACTTGATTATGGCTACAAATTGTCACTTAACATGACAGTTCAAATTGAACATGACACTTCTATTCTGTAGATAAATATTCTAACTACCGTGTATTCTGTTTAGAAAGTGATTATAATGTAAAATGCGTACATAATTTAATTAGTTCAGTGAGTTGCAAATTAATATTGTCCTCTAGTAAAATGCTTACACATACTTTCAATTTTAATCATTTTAAAATAAGATTCTCTTTTCTTTTTGCATTTTCACAATTCAGTTGTTACTAATGAAAATATATTAATATTCAAACAGGTCAAACATTTTAACCCATTAATACCAGACATTCCAAAAATGGGATGGTGGGCATTATTATGTGCACGATCATTGCTCTCCAAAACTTCCTATCTTTTGTAGCACTTAAAAATATTTGTCATTTTACTATGCTTCCCACACTTGCTCACACAAGCTCATTAGGTAGATTACACGCTGTTTCCCTTTGTCCCGTTTGATTTTAGTGTCAAGTTCTCAAAGCTTTCTTTCCACATTACATTTTTTAAAATTTTGACGTTGCTCTCATGTTATTCTCAACATCCTTCTGTAGAACCACATCTCTGTTTCCTCATGTCTCCTTTTAATCTGTCAGGTCCAGTATTCACTGCCATATTTGAACTGATATTGTGTAACTGTTTAATACTCTGTTCTTCGTTTCTAATAAAATTTTCCAGTTTCTTAATACTTTGCTTAGCTTTTGGAAGACACCTTTTGCTATCCGAGGGCAGCTTAAGATTTTGTTTCTGCACTTTTCACCATCTGTTAAAACACTTCTCAGATATTTAAATTGTTATACTTGCTCGTAATAATTTGTAACTTGCATGTTTGGCTGTTCTCATTATTCTATTTCAGATCCTTCTATATTTTTTGCTTTGTTCCTTTCACTGTCATTCCATCTGTGAGATACATTTTTTTTTTTATTTTATGCTCCCTATAATTAATGCTGAATTTTTAAAAACCTATACAAAGATTGGCTGAACAGTTCATAGACTGACCAAAATATAAATGTAAAATGCCAAAGTAAAAGTACCAGAATACAACAGTTGGTTGACCAGCAGTTGTACCTTGGAACACTTGGATATCTTTTATTCTACCAACTGGTATGTCTACTTAAATTTATATCTTGGTCAGCTTTTGAACTTTTCAGCCAATCCTTGTAATTAACAGTGGCGTAGCTAGAGTAAATGTCACCCAGGACGGTCCGCTCAAATGTCACCCCAATGACCCCGATTCACCCTATGCTGAATGGTTAGCTGTAGCTAAATTTTCATACATGCTCTACCTCTACTTTACTCTACTGACCGGTGCGTTACTGTTTACATGTATGATCCAAGACAAAATCGAATACAACAAAATAATCAGTTCAAATCAAAAGCTGAAAACATTGCTATTTTTCCTACTCACAAATTTCTCGACAATTTATTAGAAAATTTCTGACGGGAGGGACAAAACTGGGGGTGTCATAAATTATTTCTGGCAGTGGTCATATGCCAGCCTGCGAAACCCTGTGTTTCCACCACTGTTTTCAGACTATTTTTGGCATAGCCTGGTTGAAAAATTTTGTTGGAGGTGACATTGTGTCACCCCTCCTGTGCTGGCACCCAGGGCGGTTCGCCACCCTCGCACCCCCCCCCATCCTTAGCTACAACACTGATAATTAATACTATATTTTTTATGAGCCTATAATTAATCTTTTGGAAATACTGGATTTTTCAGAAACTTATAATTAATACTAGATTTTTTATTTTAATTTTTTAAATTTAATACTGGATTTTACTGTAGGCTTCAATGGATTAAGGTAGTTTTAGTTTGAAGAGGAATCATGACTCATCTGGTAAATATTTTGGCTATTTACCAAGTAGATTTGAATTTCATCCAAGGATAATAAACTTTGAGGAAGACTTACACATCTGATGTTTTGTTTCTGGGATAACTAAATATTTTAATCTTTTACTTTAAATAAGTCACTGTGACTATGATAATTATGATAATTATGATTGTATAAACATTTTTTTAGAGAAAAAAGAAGTAATACCAAGTGGTGCATGAAAAGCCATAGAGAAAATTCTTGCATTATATATAACAGTTAGAAACAATGCATTTAACTCTGAGATAGGCATTAGAACTCACTGTTTCCTAATCTTTATAAAAATAGGTGAACCCTAAACTGTGCTGCAAGGATTAGGGTTGTTCATTAATCTGAAATGCTTGCAGAATATTTGTATTTGGTTTTGATTGGATATACATATATAGATGTTTATGATATATAGCCTGATTAGAGGAGCAAATAGTTTTGTAATTTATTGTGCAAATAGAGAGTGTTCAAGGTTAAGAGTGTATAACAGGATTTTGGATGAGGATTTTTCTGGTTATCTCTTTTTGGAAGCTTGGCATAATATAGTCTAGTATCCATTTCTTATTATTTTGCTTTGTATATGACAAATATCTATCTATAGGTGCTAAAACATTATTGTCCTGAGTCACTTCCCAAAATCTAAACAAGAGATCTTTTGGAATGTTTTCATAATCAAACTAAGAAGTTTTCAGTACCTATTCGCACACACACACGCACGCACGCACACACACACACACACACACACACACACACAGTGCAATAGGTAAATTGTCACCATTTTATATTTTTAATTCTGTGCAAATTTTTTTGATTTTGTTGACTGCACTGTATAGTAGAGTCAGTTGGGAACTGTCTATGAGAAAAAGAGCACCATGATGCAATTCACTCCAATAGAAATTTGGAAACAGCATGATGTACTGCTTGGCATTCGCACTGGAAGCTCTAATACAAACATTTCAGAGTGTTTGGGTGTCAATCTGATAACAATACAGATGATTTGGAAAGAGTTGGATGATATATCCAGTCAACAGCATGGTGTCTGGAGTGATGGTGATGCTATGCTTCCATTTATCTTCCCACAGGGACTCAGACTCAACATGTAGGCCTACATCAAGTGCCTTGAGAAGGTAGTGCTGCCCTGAGTCAAGAGGGTGGCTGCTGGAAGACCCTATATCTGGCAACAGGACTGTACCATTCAATACAAGCAGAAGAACCCAGTCATGGCTATTAGACAAGTTTTTGTGACTGCATCACCCCTTACATCTGACCAGTTAACTCCCCAAACTGCAATGCCATTGATTATTATGTGTAGGGTGAAGTTGAGTGAGAGACCAACAAGACTTTTTGTAACACCAAAGATCAACTGAAGGCAGGGATTATGGTATCATTCACCAACTTAAACAAGTAGACTGTCCAGAAGAGTTTCAGGAGATTCCAGAGTCATCTGGATGCCATTGTTGAAGCCAGTGACGATTTTATTGAATAAATTTACTCTTTAGTATTTCAAGATATTTTTGTGTAATTTTGATAAATATATCTGTTGAAATGAGATGTCAGGTTTATTTTCATTTTTGTGTAATTTAGATGACAATTTATCCATCGCAACCCGCATATCCATAATAATAATAATAATTCTGAAACAGGTATATAAAATAAATTGCCAGAACTGTTTCACACAATACACTGGGGAAACTTGTAGAAATTTACAAAAAACGTATCTATGAACACAAAAGGGATCTTATACACAACAGTTTATCAAATGCATTAGTTATACAAGAAATAAATTTGATCACAACTTTGATTTAAAGAATGCTACACTATTTAAAAGGGAAACTAATTTTATTAGACAGAAAATTCTCGAATGTGCTGCTATTGAATCTTATTAAAATATAAATTTGCACCATAAATTTATTAAAATATCTCCATTCTTGAAAGAATTACTACTTTTCCAAGTGTACATGACTAAAAATTTTAAAGTTAATAGAAAACCGTTCACCCAATTAATCCCAAACTAAAATAATTTAAATACTAATTTGCATTAAAACAGTTCTAGAACATCATTTAACTTTCATTTATTAAAAAATGAATTGTGTCACTTGGCATCCTCTATAGCTTGCTTAGATATTTTGTCTAATCTGATGAATAATGAACATTATTAAATTTAAAAATTTTGGAAATCAGTAATATTTTTGCTTTTCTATATAAATACTTGTTACAAAATAAAATCCTTACATTTGCTTTCATAAAGTCCCTCAGTGGACAAAACACTTTGGCTAAGATAAGTTTCCTTCATTAAAAATGACTGACACATTACTATGATTAAGTTTTTGTTATACTTTTAGCCATTATCAAGGATGCTTTTATTTTTATTTTTAGCTGAAAGTATGGATTGTTTTATGTATGTATCTAGAGATATAGGAATGTTTTATTTTACAAATATGGCCAATACTTTGTGGCCATGTTCATAGTTGATATTATTGAGTGTTGGCTTTTTCTTTTTTATTGATAATGCTTCCATTATTTTTAACCATTTTTACATGTGGATGAAGCTATTATATTTGTATTATCAATGATTATATTGTGGATAGAGGTTGGTAGGTCTCCATGTATATTTAAATAAGACCTAACTAAGCTATGGTCAGAGAGATGTAACATGCATCTTCTTGTTAGGCATGTTGTAGTATATCCAATATATTTATTTATGAATTTGGAGAAAACACAGATCCTTAAGGAGAATGTGAATTCATAAATAGTATTAGTTCTCTGTATGTATACTTGTATGTATGTGTGCATATGTATGCTTTTCTATTGTTTGTGGGTATGTATACTTGTATATATGTCTGGTTATATAAACTTGTATATGTAGGAATACAAAAGACAATTTTTTTCCTTTCATTGAGATAGTCATGAGGGTTATGTGATAGCTGGTGAGTGACATCAGGGGATAGAGTAACAAAGGGCAGATGTCATATAGAGCCCAGAGATGAAGGATGTCCCTAGCCCACAGCAATAGATTTTACAGGAAAAACCACATGGCCTCACCAGGTTCATAGAGAAACTGCTTTAACTCCATTTTTTTCCTTTGGTTCCCCTCTTTTACACAGTGTTTTTTTCTTCATATAGGTTATAATTTCTCTGTGTATATATATATATATTTGTGTATGACTTAGTGATATAAAAGTCTAATCTGGGAACAATACAGTGTTATTATATCATGGATATAATAATGCTTGTAATAGGGGGAAACGTAAATGGGAGAATATACCATTCTTCCAAGCTCTCCTATATTGGTTCACAATGCGATATTATTTACCCAACATGTGATATTATTCCCACCCATTATATATATGTGTGCATATGCATATTTATATATAAGTAAGCATATTGATACTTGTTTATATATGCATGTTCGAGTGCAACATATGCTCGGCTTAAATGTTTCATTACGAGTTGTAAGCATTTTTCCATCCTTATATCATTTATCAACCTAGAATCTGATTATGGAATAATTACCAAAAATTAACTACCATAGGTTAATCATTGTACTGATATAAATGATGCTCTAAGTAATTCAATCTTCCATTTTTGTCTCAACTATAAAAACGTATGAACAAATGGTACAACATTTTAATTCCAGGCCACTTATTAAATGAAATTATCATCTTTGATGATAATTTTTTGGCATTGTCCATTTTGCATCATATTGTTACCTAAAGTGGTAATCTTGTATTTCCAGGATAAACTCATGTACAAAATTAATTAATTGATTAATTACTGGCTAATTATAGAAGACAGACGCCTCTGGCAGGCAACACACTAATTAGTTGATCCATCAGTCATTAAATTTCCAAGAGGAAAGAGAATAAATATTTTGATGCTGTATTAAAGATAAAATAGTGTGGGATGCTGAGAAATATCTCTTCTTTCTTTATTGTTGTAGGATATTTTTTGTTAAGTGATAATGAATGATGAACAAATGTTACAACAAAGTTTCTTGTTACTGGTATGCCATGATATTTAAGAGAGAAGAAAGAGGATAAGTGAGCACTTAAACCACTCTACCTAAATATCTTACCTATTCAGGCAGAAGCAGCAAAAAACTGTTACATCCATTGTCTATCTTGACAAGGTCCAATTAATCAAATATTGATAGCTTAATTCTTTACCCAGGCTAAAATGAAATTCATAATTACTGCTTGAGTTACTTACCTTCAGTGGCAACAAGTTTGGACAAAAACATTTAAAAGAATGATCTTAAGCTTAACATAATGATTGGGATGCTCAGCCATGAAGGATTTCCTAATGCTGGCCTATACAATAATAGGGTTGTAGTTGAAACAATATATATATATATATATATATATATATATATATATATAATTGTGCATTTAGGTGGAAATTTCTCTTTTATACAAGTTTCATTAAAGATGACTGACAAGGTACTGTGATTAAACTATTTATTTTATTTTTCTTGTGTTAATTTAAGAGTTTCTGGACATATTGTTCAGTCAGCACATTCTGGCTGATTTTCATAGTTGATGTTATTGTGTGTTAACCTTTTTCTTTTTTTTATTATTAGCACTTCCATTACTTTTAGTCTTTTTCCACATGTAGATGAGATTATTATATTTTTATTTTTTACAAGTATGTTGCTGATGGAGTTTAGTAAGTTTCCATGTGTGTTTCAATGAGTCTGAATTGATCTCTGACCAAAGAGGTACAACATGAGTTTTCATAATAGGTATGTAGTGGTATATCCAATATAATTATTCAAGTTTGGATTGACCAGGAAAACGGTTCCTTAATGGGCATGAGAATTCATAAATAATATTGGTTTCCTGTAATTTAGATTTTGCAGGTGTGCAATATATATATATATATATATATATATATATATATATATATATATATATATATATATATATATATCTTTAAAATGACAGATATTTTGTGTTGAGTAATTTTAATGATCAGCTTTTACAAATTACATACAATCCTTCTCAGACAAGAAGGAAATTTCCTCAGAAATTGTCCGAAGTTCATTATCAATGAAAAGTACTGGAAATATGTTCCTAGCTTTTAACTTTCTTAAGTCATCATCAGGGTAGTTAGAGACATTTGGTGTATTCAGTAAAATTTTGAAATGATGTAACAATGTTTTTTTAAAATATGTGATGAAAGCACATGGGACACATTTTGGGATCTAAAGTTGTAGGACTAATGAACATTTTGATGTAAGCAACATTTTTACTATTTGATTTTGCTTGTATTTTGGTATTGTTTGTTATTAGCTGTCTAATGCTACTATGGAAAAGTCAATCATTAAAATCAACTGACACAAAATATCCATCATTATATTAAATTTCACCCACTATAAGACTCAAGGGCCACTCATGGTAGAGCGTTTCTCAATGAGGTGTGTAATATAAATGTAAAAGGAGGTAAAAGGAAGTGAAGGTTATTAGGGTAAAGAGTATACATAACAGTTGACTTTTGACTTGAGAAGGTTAAAATTGTTGTGTTTGAGGAAGCATCAATGTTGGAATTTGTTCTTCAGAATAGCCTTTCTCATGAAAAAGCTGTTTGAATGGAACTTTCTTTTTATAAATGGAATACGGAAGAAATATAGGTAATTTTACCTTGCACATTTTATTGTACTGATTTTTTTAATCATTTCACCCCAAGCAAGGTGATAATGCCACTAAAATGCAAGGGGTTATATAGGGAATGAAAGTGAAACAGAATGAGAAGACTGAGAATTGGGAGGATTGAGGAAAGGACAAAAAAGGAACAGGGTTTTAGAAGAGAAGTTGGTGATTGATGTTGCATTTAAATTTTTGAAGATTGTAGTTATCAAGGAAGCAAGAAATCGTATTAGAGTTCAAAGTTGCGAAGTGTAAGAAAAGAAACTGTTAGAGTAGAAGTAGTGGTTGCATTTGACTTGTTCAAAAGTAAAACAGTGAGACCTAATTGCCAATCTAGTAGCAGGCTTAAATTCATGTAGTTGTGGCACCAGGAAAAAAAGCTCATCAGAACAGTTGATATAAAAATATTTGTAGAAAAGACAAGGAAGCCATGACATATTGGTGAGAAAATGACTAAAGTCTAGTAAAAGGTTAACCATCAAGCACAATCTTTCAAAAGAAAACCAATTAATATAACTCTTCTTCTTCTGGATGTGTAAGTGATGTAATGGATAGTGGCTTGGAATGAGAACTTGGAGATTTGAGTTCTAATTCCAGTCAAGCTTGTTACATTCATTTACATGCAAGTAGCCTTGGGAACAGTATGAATTTATCTCTCCTCCAACAGCTATGGGTTAAAAAGTAGGACTTGTATTTAGAAAAAATCACTCCTTTCTCAAAAAAATTTTTAATGCAATATTTACTTGCAAAAACAAAAGAATTACAATCCAAAATATATTTCAAATATATTGTACAAAGGGTTGATAAATAAAAAAATATTGTACTAAGGGTTGATAAATAAAAAAAATATTGTACAAAGGGTTGATAAATAAAAAAAATATTGTACAAAGGATTGATAAATAAAAAAAATATTGTACTAAGGGTTGATAAATAAAAAAAATATTGTACAAAGGGTTGATAAATAAAAAAAATATTGTACAAAGTGTTGAAAAATAAAAAAAATATTGTACTAAGGGTTGATAAATAAAAAAAATATTGTACAAAGGGTTGATAAATAAAAAAAATATTGTACAAAGGGTTGATAAATAAAAAAATATTTGTACTAAGGGTTGATAAATAAAAAAATATTGTACAAAGGGTTGATAAATAAAAAAATATTGTACTAAGGGTTGATAAATAAAAAAATATTGTACAAAGGGTTGATAAATAAAAAAAATATTGTACAAAGTGTTGAAAAATAAAAAAAAATATTGTACTAAGGGTTGATAAATAAAAAAATATTGTACAAAGGGTTGATAAATAAAAAAAATATTGTACAAAGGGTTGATAAATAAAAAGTATTGTACAGGCTAGTATTCACTGTCATAGTAGAGGATTGATATTATACAGCAGTGCAGCACTCTTGTCTTTGTTTCTAAAAAGATTTCTCTTTATTCTTTGCTTAGCTTTTGGAAAGCATCTTTGCCTATTCCAGTTGCTGGATATTTTGATTCTATTCAATTTTCTCTGCTGAAAATAGAGACCAAAATGGAATGTTTGGTTATAATATAGATTGATTATAAAGTAAGTTCTTTTATGACTTGAAACATACCAATACCCATTTGTATTGTCCTGAGAATCTGAAACAGTAACTTATGTTTAAATGAATAAAATTATTTATCCATTAAATTTCCGGCTATTCTGAAATAATAAAATATTTCTCTTATTATTCCATGAATGTAAACTGTTTAATATGCTATAGGGATACTTCCTATTAATACTGTATTCATTTAAATTTTTCAATTTGGTACTGTTATTCAAAATCCACATGTATATAATGTCTATATTCTGTTATATTCTCTTTGTTTCCATTTAACTTAATATTTTCTTAATGCTCATTTTCTACATCCATGCCATTCCCAGCATCCTTTTGTAGAATGACATCTTTGTGGCTTTGAGGAAATAACACATGGTAAAAAGGATAAATTGAAGATTATATTCAATGTTTTATAAAAAAAAAAAAATATCAGTGTGTTGAAATTAAACATTTGAAAAGCTGTTAAATGTCCCTAATTTAAAAAAAAATAAGTAAAAAAAAACACTTCCTAAGTTAATAATGTACTGGATTAAAGCATTGGTTTGTGACCTTCATTACACAGTAATTGTGTGTTCAATCTCTGGTCCGACCAGTGCAGACTTAGACTCTGTGGAAACAGGATGAAAAGTAAGTGAGCAGTATTAAATAAAAACATGACAAGATATCCTTAGACATGGTTAAGGAAATGAGGACAATCTTCCCCATAGATTAAATAAATGGTTCAGTTCAACATTTCTTGAAGGTTGCCTGGATTGACATACACCTGAAGAAGGCCAGTGGATACAATGGTTGAAACATTGTTATAACAACAACAATAAAAAGGACAATAATGCACATGGAAATAATGTAAATAACCTCTTGATTTATTAGAAAAAAGTTTCATGACCATTTGCGTAAACTTTTTGTTCCTCATGATTTTTTGTTCCTCAAGAATCACTAAATAATATATATTTGATAGTTTTCTTACTCCATACATTTTTAGTGAATTCTCATATTTGAAATATGAGCTCCATGTTTTTTTTTTTTTTATTTTAAACAGTGCATATTAGTTCCTTCAGACTGTGCACTTGAGAAATCATAAAAAGAAAATGTATTTTTTCGCAGGGTTTGAACCTGCATTCTATTCTTTAGAAGTGTGTCTTCATTTGATGCAGTATGGTTTATAACTTTTTCCTCAAGTGTACAGTAGACATAATACACTCTGTTGAAAATTTAAAAAAAAACAGGGCTTCTATTTGAAAATTGAGAAACCACTAAAAATAATATTTGAAGTAAAAAAAATCTCAGATTAAAAATAAATCCATTAATTCTTTAGAAACTGCTTTGTTTACATTTTGGATATGAAATCAAACAGATATGGGCTTTTGACAAAATCTGAATGAGTAAATGCACATTCCTTTAAAGGTTAATTAGAACCTTACTGAGCTGTGATGCTTTCTGTGGCCAATAACTCTGAAGTATGCCAAATCAAATTGTGGTTAATCCTACAAAGAGAGGCACAGGTTCAATGTTAGAGAGAATATTTTCTTTATTAATTTTTTTTGAGTGCAAAAGTTTTTCTTAAATTAAAACAGAATTGGAATTCAGAAAATCAAGCAATAACTCTCTCTTGCTCTTTCATTAATAATAGATATGTATATATCTATACATGGTTTTTAAGTATACATAAGAGACTACTGAAAAGTCCTTGACCCAATCTACTTTCCAAAAATCTGAAGAAAAGATCAAAAATCAGAATTTGTTGAAAATTCCTTTTTTTTCAGCATTGACCTCAATATACATACAAGGTTGCTCTGAAATTAGTGGAATTGGTGTCACAAAGAATTTATTTCAATTCCAAACAACAAACTACTTGGTTTCCCCTTCAAAGTAATCCTCTTTGAGTCTAATGCACTTTCCCATCTTTCTCCGTCATGCCTTATGCACTGTTAGAAGGATTCTTCTTGGATACTTGTTATGGTGAAACATACCTATTCTTTAGTTAATAGACTCCCCCACCTAATATAATTAGGAGTAGTAAGAGAAACAAGGGTCAGTCAATGTCGGACGACAATAGTCGACAGTTAGTCGAATATGAAAGTAGTCAGGGACCACAACAAGATTACTTTGCGTAATACCTATTATATCAAGTTCCTAACGTTTTGTACGTTGAATTAGTCGAATATGAAAGTAGTCAGCGACCACAACAAGATTACTTTGCATAATACCTATTATATCAAGTTCCTAACGTTTTGTACGTTGAACCTATTTTAGGACCGCATTAGTACAAATACAAGCCTTCACTGCAAAATAAATCCACAAGAATACTCCTCAGCTCCGTTGTTATGGCTGTCTTGACGGCCTCCAAGACTTCAAATCAGGTCTCTGTGATGTTCCACTTGAGCTTGGGGAAAAGAAAAAGTTACATGGAACAAGATCAGGTGAGAAGGGTGTTGTGAGCAGGTGCATTGTCCTGGTGAAGCAACCACCATTCATCCTGCCACAAAAGCACATAAAATAAAATGTAATGGTTCTTTAAACCTAAGATTACGGTTGTATACTCCCCAGCTATCATATTAGATGATAACACAATCTGCTTATCTCTCTTTTTCGCACACAGCTCACACTGCATACCCATTCCAGTTACTTGACAGACAGACTTTGTATATATTTGCAAAATACCAACATAGTTTACAAATTCAAGTGCCCTTTGGGAGATTGTATCCCCAATGAATTAAATAATATTTATGTTGGTCACACCACAAACTCACTTTCACGATGCTTGACTCTACACTTGAATGATAACTCTAACATTTTTAGGCATTTAAAACAACATGCCTAGATACAATTCTGGAAAATGCTTGTTGAAAACACAACTATACTTAAACATGAAAACAATAAACAAAAACTAAAAATTCTACTAAAAAAGCTATATACATAAAGCTGTTGAAACATAACCTGAACAAAATAAACTATGAAATCTCCACAAATATTATTAAATGCCCATGATTGGTAACAGAAACCATTGGTTTATACCAACAGCTTCCCATATTTAATACTTGTCGTTTTCACTCTCACGTGGTCATGTGTGATGTCATGAGCTGCAGTGCGATTTTCGCTTCCAGTGTCTTGTATGCATGAGTTTGTCGTTGCTTGGAAATCTTCCATGTAAACAGAAACAGACTATCGTTATTGTGTTACCCATGTATTGCTTAATATATTGTAATGTAATTGTCATCTTTGATAATGGCTTATGTAAGCCGAAAGCTTAGATAGGATTAAAAAGATGTATCAATATTGTGATTTTCTTTCTTTGTTTAATGATAATGTTATTAAGCTTATCAGACGATATGAAAAGAATTTACATAAAATAAATTGATAACACTTGTCTGTATTATTTAATGAAACATGCATCAATGAAAAAATGCTGCCTAAATACACACAATATATATATATATACAAGTTTCATTAAAAATGACTGTATTGTGGTTATGTTTTTTATTTAATTTTTCTTGTGTTCTTATAATTTTCTTCTTTTCTGGATGTAAATTATGTAGAAATTGTTCAAATGTTTTGTATGTCTGAGCGCTACTACTTTTCAATAAAAAGGCAACACTCAATAATATCAACTATGAAGACAGCCACAATGTGCTGACCATGTTTGCAGAATAAAACATTCCTATAATTCATGATACATAAAACAATCCATAATAAAATATAGCCAAAAGTGCTTGAACATACCAAATATTTGGACAATTTCTACATAAAGCAGTAGGATGTTTTGATTGGCTATTTCTTATTGATATAGATACACGTCACATGTAATGAAGTATCACATAATATTCAAAGATATACTTTAATAAAAAATGAAACCAAAGAAAATTTTTCAAAACATCCTGAATTGTCTCACTAACTTTTACACACTTTAACATCAAAAATGTTTGCCAAACATATTTGAGTATTATCTGTTTTACTTCATTACACATGTCACGTATCTGACCAATAAGAAATAACCAAACATAACATACCATTAATCTACATCTCCTAGCTTTTTATCATTTCCACCTTGTTTTCTAATAAAGTGAAACATATTAGATTAAGACCTGTTTCCTACTTGTTCTTTATCCTATCATTTTGTCAGATTCCTATCCATGCTTGATCTATATACATATATATGTTATAATATAAGTTTGTATTTCGAAATTTACAGTTTGTTCTGTTGAAATGATTTATTGCCAAATTGAAAATTGAAAATTAACATTGCCTCCATCTCTATCAGAGCCATCTGCTCTTATCATTATCATGAAACTACTAACCAGATTCTTTTCAGTCAAATGTCTCAAAACAAACTGTTGCTTTCAGTATTGTTCCTGTATTGTTTGATGTTTTGCAGAGAATTCTTAAAATGATCCATCAAATAGATGAATAATGTTCTTTGTTCTTTCTTTCTTTCTTTCTTTTGTGGTTCTTTTTTCTTTCCTACTTTGTTAAAGACTAATTCCTTGAGTAGAACATTATGCTGTCTCTCTGTAGCAGCACACCAGTGAGCTGTCTTGGGGCCACATCTTTTCATACTTATATGAATGGTGCACCCTGCTGGCTTTCTGATGAGATTTGATCTGCCTTCATTATTTCAGCAATCCCAATGAGCAGGGAAGAATTCCAAGAAGCTCGATGACCTCTTCACAGCAGAATGGAACAGAATCAGAATCAGAATCGATGGAATCGGAATTATTTAGCAGAATAAAATAAATAAAAATAAGAAAAAACAGAATAAAATCATATAAAAATAAAAAAAATAAGTAAAGCAATCATAATATATTGCAAAGAACAGAAATAGAATTCAGAAAAATCAAACAATAACTCTCTCTTGCTCTTTCATTCCTAGTAGATATGTGTGTGTGTGTATATATATATATATATATATATATATATGGTTTTCAAGCATATACAAGGGAGTGCTGAAAAGTCCTTGTCCAAATCTACTTCCTGAAAATCTGAGAAAATAACGAAAATTCTAAATTTCTTGAAAATCCCTTCTTTTTACCACTGACCACTATACATATATATATATATATATATATATATATATATATATATATATATATATATATATAATAGCTGGCCACTCATATTTGAGGATACCTGTCTATTAGAGTGGCTAGCCAATCCCTACTGTAGGTGCTGATACAGGCACATTTGTGTTGGTTCAACACCCACAGAGCCAACATGGGGTTTATACTGCAACTATGCTGAGCAGACTATAGAGAGAGCATGTTATCTAGCATGAACAACAATCTGAACAAGGCCAGCACACTCAAACCCATGATGACTTGTGACTTTATGCTAGCAAGGTTATCAATGGCCCCCCAAGCATTCCATCTATGCAATTTCGCTCACAAGGCTTGGGTCAACCTTTTGGTAGGCTTTCAGGCACTTTCCAAAGGTGCCGCATGCTGGGATTGCTTCCTCCAGACTGATAACATCAGGAAGTCTACTTCCAGACAAATCAACTGTGGTGAGATTCAAACCCGGTTCACATGATCAGAAAAGAAATGTTCTAACCACTTGACCACACTCCCATAATATATATATATATATATATATATATATATATATATATATATATATATATGTGTGTGTGTGTGTGTGTGTGAATTTATTGAAACAAAGTATTTATAAAAAACAAACAAGATGTCATTAGTAACTAGATGAATTTAGAAATGTTTTTGTATATTCATATGATCAACTGGAAAATTATGTCAATTACTTTATGTTTGAAGAGAATATTTTCAATATCACCTTTCCTAACAGAATCACTACTCTCCCAAGTCAGCATATACAAGAAATATATAAAAAAAAATGGTTGAACAGAACAATACAAACAATATTTCTACATGTGAAAATATTCTCTTCTTAACAGGACAAATACACATGAAGCCTGCTTAATCAATGGAAAGCAATCAACAGAAAAACAAAAACATCATAATTTTCATTTCTCCTTCATACTTTATTTTCTGCTGAAGCTTAAATAAAAGTGAAACAGAGAATCTAATCCATATTTGATCTATATTTCATCCCATTTCATATATATATATATATATATATATACAGAAAGAGAGAGAGAGTGAGAGAGAGAGAGAGAGAGAGAGGAAGGGAGAGATTTATATTTATATACATATGAATATATATATATAAATATAAATCTCTCCCTATATATATATATATATATATATATATATACAGATACGATGAGAACAAATAGAGTACAATTCCAATGTTTGTAACATTTAACTTAAAAGATATTTACATGTTTTCGGTGGCAAATATCTAACTATATACACATGCACACACACACACACACGCACATATATATATATATATATATATATATATATATATATATATATAGAGAGAGAGAGAGAGAGAGAGAGAAAGATACACACACAGAGACAGAGAGAGAGATAAGTATGATGACTGTTCTGAAGATCACTCAGTGTGAAATATAGAGTACTGATTTATGTTTTTATATAATCTGCAAACTTTTTTATCTACATATATATATATATATATATATATATATATATATATATATATATATATATATATATATATATATATATATATATATAATGTTCTAATTATCATTTGACTATTTGTCTTTTGAGATTTACTAATTCATTACTTCCACCCTAAAAATTGATTTTATTTTGTTGTTGTTAATCTATCCATCAATATATATATATATATATATATATATATATATATATATATATATATAAAAAATCAGGGATAATTATCAAGAAAACACAATGTAGACAAGCTTTCCCCACAAGATATATATTTTCTTAGATTCCTGACATGATAGTAACAATGTAAAAAAGAAGACAGTAAAATATAAAGGAGAAATAAAAGCAGTATAGAGATAGCTCGACATTTATATTATGTTTTTAAGCAAAAAGCTTCATTGAACAATAATAAATTTCCAATATAAAATTAATTATGATTGCAAAGATAAATATTAAATCAAAGGGAAAAAGAAATAATAAGAAGTCGGTGAAGATATGGAATTTCACATTATTTTGGCAGAAAGTTTTAGATTTCTCCTTTAAGATAAAGAAAAACAGATTATAAACTCCTATATTCACAAAAGGAAAACATTGTATAATTTTTCCTTAGACACTGAATAGCCATGGTCTAGGACTTTATAAAAAGATTTTTACATATATTTAATTACTTGGTACTGTGGGTTATCCCCACATAGGTTAGTTTTAAAGTCATTAAAGGATGTTGAGGCTATAAAAATGAGACAATTCCTGTTCTCTTTTTCTATAGCATGCTTTAGTGACAATGCCAACACAAGATCTTCTATCAGACATGGGGAAATCTTTCTCCAGTTGACTTAACTTTCTCAGAAAAATGTATATTAAACTTTAATGTTTTTTTCTTTTGTGTGCAGACTCATCTATTTTCTTTCGTTTTTACTCACTTAACTAAAAACAAGAATATAAAACATCACTTTGTTGTTACCATTGCTGTTTTTTATTTTAATCAAACTACTAGTAACTGCAACATTTGGTAACTATGACATGATTTCAACATGCATCTACTACAACAATACATTATACTTATCATGACACTGAATAGAGCCAGTTTCCATGAATAAAGGGGAATCTATATTTAAAGAGAATCTTTGCACTATTTACATTGACTGTTGTCCTCATATTTATTGTCATATTCACAATGTTTCAGCCATTGTAAACTCTGACCATCTTCAGGTGTTATACATTGGAATTTTGAACTAAACCCTTTTTTTAGTCTACTGTGATAAATTGTTCTATAGAGTTTCACACTTATCGATGATCTCTGAGTCTTGGGTTCTTTTCTAGCTGAATTCATCTTCATTCTCAAAACTGGGAAATTGGTTTGTTTTGAAGATGGGTTCTTCCTGATTTTTATACAGTCTTCGTTTGTGGCTGAGGGTTGTTGCTGCCTTTTAGCTTCTATTTTCAGATTTTGCTGGCTAGCAGAACAAAAAGAAAAGCATGTAAGAATTTTCTGTTGTAACAATCCGGCATTGCAAATCTCCCCAAGAGATAAAGGAAAAAACTATTTTGATTTTGCATGATGAAATATATATTGCCATCTTGCTATAAAGGAGGCGGAGTCAACAACAAACATAAAGCAAACCTTCCCTCCTATGTCTAAACAAAAGGAAGGGGATGAGGAGTGGGTTTTTGTTTATATATTTTCTGTCTTTCTTTCTTTTTACTTACCTTCCCCCAGAATTGTGAAAATCCTGACAATCTTTACAGTCTGTTTTGAAAAATGGTTGCAGATTAATTTTTAAACAATTTGTTTTTATAAAGATAACTATCTTTTCTTTTCTTTTTAAATATTTTAAAATAAATATCTTTATTTTATTTATAAATAAATACCTTCTATTTATTATTTTACTCATAGATTTTATTTAGAAATATAACAGATAATAAAATTGGTTTCTCATAAAATATATATATATATATATATTTATATATATATGTATATATGAATAAAGACAAAAGGATATCTTATCTGATGGACTTTATCAAGGCAAATGTAAGGATTTTATTTTGCAACAGTATTTATAAACAAAGTAAAAATGTTGTTAGTTTTTCAACGTTTTTAAATTTAAGAGAAGCTCATAAATATTTATCAGGTTAACTGAAACGTCTACTTAAATTATGGAGGATGCTAAGTGATGTAATTTGATGTATAATAAATGAAATATTGTCCTTTTACAGGTTTTAGTTAAATCAAGAATATATATATTTTAGTTATATCTAAATATTTATACATATATATATATATATATATATATATATATATATATATATATATATATCACTCTGAAATCTTTGTATTGGAGCTTCTGGTGTGAATGCCAAGTAGTACAGCAATTTCTGGCAGAGTGAATTGAGTCAGAGTGCTCTTTTTCTCACAGACAGTGCCTAACTGACCCTACTATACTGTGCAGTCAACAAAATCAAAAGCAAGTAATGCACATTTGCAAAATTAAAAATATAAAATGGTGAAAATTTACCCATTGCACCCTCTGTGTGTGTGTGTGTGTCTGTGTGTGTGTCTGTGTGTATGTGTGTGTGTGCCCAAGTGGCTAAAGTGTTCACTTTCTGGCTATGAGGCAAATGTAAGAAGAAAGTTACACTCTGACAGCTTATTTCCTAAGACCTACAACTGGGAATGCTTCCCTGAACACTACAATCTTAATCTCTTCATGGGTCAATCATTATCTATCCTCCTAATCTTAACTTCCTATCTTTACCACTTAACTTCCTATCACATACTTCATTCATTATCATTTTAACAGTAACCCTCTACTGTGAGTGGCTTTTGAGACTTGTATTGTATTGTATTTTTAAAAATTTTGTATAACGGTATAAATACATATATTTAGTATGTAGATCACATCAGATGATACCAAAATATACTCAGTGTCCTTCTGAGAAGCCAGGTGAATTGACAGATTGACTTGAAAGATGACCTCCCAGCTGCTTCACCCAATGCCATTGGCTAATGCCACATGTAAACATGTGGTTTAACTCAGCTGTGCCTCGGATATGCACATGTGGGAAAAACATATTGCTGACAGATATATCTACTCCTGAGAGAAGAGAGTTTCTTTTACATCCCCATGAGAATGTAGAGTCCCTGTTTGGAGAAGGCTTCACATCCACACACATGACAGTAATTGTCAAAGTTTGGAGGGGATAATGTGTAATGTTACATATGAGAAATTTAGTCATGTGTTTACCTTAGCATGTATGACAATAATGCATATGTCAGTACATAATCTTCAGGAAGCTGATATTATTTGCTCTTACTGGTTTCATATAGCAACCAGGGTAAGCTAATATCTTGGTTAGTCAGTATAGAGACTAAACTCAAAAAGCACTTTTAATGGCTATGTTAAGGTGTTTCTTTTGGGTGTTTCAATTGCAATTTTTTTATGCTAGTGTGATGCATTTCTGTACCCATGACAATGAGTTTGGCCAATATGCTGACAACCCGAGATTTGACATTGTGGGTTCACACTGGTGGCCAGGGCTGGCTCAAGGTAGTGGTAACTTGGGCAGTTGCCCAGGTCACCATCAAGGCTGAGGGTACCATCATGCTGGTATGCCATGTATTTGGGATTTTCCAAACAAAAAGAAAAAAATGTGAAAATAATAAATAAAATGAAATGAAAAAAAACAAAATATTAATGACAATTTGATTATTAATTCTTTCTGTTATAGTGTCTGATCAGTTTTTCTCCTTGTGAAAATTTTAAAAAGTTATACTTGTAAGAGCACCAATATTCAGCTTGCCCAGGGGTACCAGCAACACAAGGGCCACTCCTGTTGGTGGATAAATAAAACTAGTATAATGAAAAAAATATTGGTTAAAAAATAGTGACTGAACAGAAGTGACACCTTTTAGGGAATAATATATTTGCCCTTTCATGAGACATGAAGCAATTACTTTCTCTGCAATGTCAATTTTCCATACCATAATAAGTAATATATATATATATATATATATATATAGGAATGTATGATATATAAATTTTATATAACAGAACAATATTATGCAAATGAATTGCATATATATATATATATATATATATATATATATATATATATATATATATATATATGCAATTCAACCCACCCCTCATTACCCTCTCTCTTAAATTACAAAAACTTACACTACCCATCAAAAGTGTGAATTTTCATTTCATTCTTCATTTCATGTTTTGGAAGTGCTATCTGATGATCCAGTGTCCTTTAAAAGGGCTCTGGTGAATTAAATTATTATAATGGAACCTTTCAAGTGGTCCATTTTTCTTTAAAATACATACACATATATATATATATATATATATATATATGTGTGTGTGTATGTGTGGTGTATAAATATATATGTGTGTGTGTGTGTCTATATACACACACATATATATATATGGGAGAGTATGGTATATATATATATATATATATATATATATATATATATATATATATATATATATATATATATATATATATATGAGAGTATCATTTTCTAGATGATGTATGTGCACTGTAGCATTGGTAATGGCTGGTAATGGTGTCTGCTTTGATAGGTCATCTGTATAATCAATATCAGTCACTTTTTTTGCAGGATATCAACTTGAGAGTCTTGGTGATAAAGTAAAACCTAGATGATGATGTTTGTTGAGGAAAGTTATCAGTATGTAATCAAGGGTGATAACAAAGAGGAAAGGTGCAAGGTTGTCACCCTAAAATAACCATGCTTTAATGTCAAAACATTTAGTGTCTCCATCTGGGGATCTAACCAAAGATTTGGTATTTTTGTATAACATTATTATAGCAGGTACTGTTTCGGTGAGGATGCTATATACTTGAAAGATTTTCTCCTTTTTTACCCTATGTACAGAATTGACAGCTTTAGAGAAATCTGCAAAAATAAGGTAGCCTGTAGATTAGTTGTCATGATGGCCTCAATAATCTGTTGAACTATATTTCAGTGCCTCTAAAACTGAATTCATAGGCCAGGCTCAATACAAACTGTCTCTGGTGAATCAGTAGAATCTGTTGAATCTTTTATATACCTAGAGATAAATTCTACTGAAAAGGACATGAAAATTCACATAACTAAAGCCTGGTCCATGTTGAATAAAATGGATGTAATCCAGAAATCTGATCTACCAGAAAACCTCATGAGGAGATTCTTTCAAGCTATAGAAGGCAGTGTTAATATATGGTGTCACTGCTTGAAGATTAACTAAAATTCTATAGGCTAAGCTTGATGGAATCTATGCTTCGATGCTGAAAGCTTTCCTAGAGACAACATCTAACTAAATCACAGTTCTATAAAACCATCCTTGATATTTCTACAATCTTACGCCAATGCAGAATGCACTTTACAGGAAACTGTTGGTGAGTAAAACAAGAACTTGCAAGTGATCTACTGTTCTGGACACTTAGTCATGGAGCAAGACCTATATTGACCAGCTATATTATGACACAGAATACCTCTGTAATAACATTCTGACCCTGATGCAGAACCATGATGATTGGTGTGATAGACCCATGAATGTCCAAGTCAACTTGACCAAATAAAATGATATATACATTTTTTCATCAGAAGAATATTTTGTGTAGTGCTTTTTGTCCTTGAAGATTTCATCAGACATAAGCAATATTTCTGTTGATGAAATTATAGGAAGGAAAGGGGAATATAAAAATGCAGGCATTGGTTATAATTATGCAGATAGAGTGTTGTAGCATACCTATGGACAATAATGGGAGTGTCCCTATTCACACAAATACAGTAGTAAATACTGTATGTTGGTCTGAAGAGGCAGAGAGGATCCCCAGACAAAGTTATGTCTCCAGAAACTGCTACCCAATCCCATTTTATACCGGGTCTGTAGGCAATTTTTGGCTGAGTCTACGGGCTTCGATACCCCCACATTAAATTCAGCCTTGTGCCACATCTGACCACGTGGAGCAGTTGGTAGATATCCTGCAGCTAGAGATTAATTGTGGAATTCACTTGACTCACTTCTAGCAGTTAGCTACTTCTATGTGCTGCTGGCAAATCTTATATGTGTTGTTCTTGTCCTAAGTATTATCGTTCATTACCAACTTTCATTTGATTATTCTATTCAGGAATCTTCCCTAGGTTACAACATACAGGAAACACTGAAATTGTTGGAACACTTAAATTTTATTATTTAGAATTAAAATTTCATTTTTCTCTTAAATGTGTCTGGGCATGTACCATAGCCAATTTCATTCAGTCTCCTTATATTTTTGTTTTTATCACTTTTATTGTTAAGTACCCAACATCCCAGCTCAAATTGAGGACTCAGAGAGCCAAGTTCGAATTCCAGTCAAATTCATTACATTCTCTTATGCGCTAATATTCTTGGGAAAGGTATGAATCCTCTTCTTCTCTCCCCGGCTATGGGTAAATAGCAGGACAGATCCGGTTTTATAGCCTTGGATGGCAAAGAGAAAGAAATGGCAATCTACTGTGGGAAAAAAAATCTGCCTCATCAGTCATGTATCGAAAGATACATGATCGCCTAAGCGTGCATCACGCATGTCACATAACTGACTGAGTGACCCCACATTGTGATAATAGAAATTCTGCCAAGAAAGGTGAAATGTTGTAAGAACCTGGATGCAAATTTACTGTGGCTGATCTAGTGATATACTCACAAAGAGTGAGAGTGAAAGGGAGAGAGAGAGAGATCTTAATGACCCATAAACCACCTAAACTAGAACCAGTTGCTTGCTTTAAAAACCAGTTCTTATGTGTATAGTTGGCCTCAGCAGAACTTTGAAATTCTATCCATCTTCTGACTGCAGCAGATGAATAATATATTCATACTGATGACAATGTTATGATATTGCTAAGTAGCTAGTCTTATCATGTGTTATTAGCAGGACAATAAATGATGAATAAAGATAGCTTTCCCTTGTTTGCATTACTACTATTCTTCATTATCACTTGATTGAGGATTAAGTGATGGCATGCCCTTGTTTGCTGGAATTAAGAGGTCATTCTTGCCAGTATGTCTCCCTTTAAAAAGACTTGTTAATGATGGGTTCAACAACACAGCAAATGAGAGAAAATAAGTGAATTCAATCTATCACATGGATGGGTGTGTCACATTGGCCCAAAACCTTCTTATAAAATAGGAAAGTTTGAATGTCATGCAAAATGTTGATCCTTTATCACCAGAGAAAATAATAGCATAAAGCAGTCATAGCTTCTACCTTGGTATTTTGTAACACTTGTCTCATCACAATATAAAATTAATACTATAAAGGCTTTAGATGGAATATTATAAAACATACCCATATAAAAGGAAGTTACATGTGTCTGTTTTTTACTGAACTCTGAATAGATAGAATTTCCATCTTAAAAGGACTATTTTAGAGTTTGCAAAGAAGGCAATGCATGGGATACAAGATAGATTGCTGGGCTTCAAGAAAATATTTAATAAGACAAGCTTGAGCATCTTTTAGGACTCAAATTCAAAGAGCACTTTTAATGGGCATGTTGAGGTATTTATTTTGGGTGTTTCAGTTGTAATTTTTATGCCAATGTGATGCATTTCTGCACTCATAACAGTGAGTTTGATCAATATGCTGACTACCTGAGATTTGACATTTTGGGTTCACTCTGGTGGGTATATGAAATGAGCATAATGGCAAACAATATCGACTACCTGAAGGTTGCATACTGATGTAGGCAGGAAACATATAAAGTCATGGCTGGTTAGAAGAGACAATATTTTGTGAATAATATATTTTCTCTGTTATGAGACATCGAGCAATTTCTTTCTCTGCAACGTCAACTTTCCATCACACAGTGGGCAATATTTATTGCTGTTCTTGTTCGAAGATTTTATCTTGTTTAAGGGTATTTAGGTCTTTTGACAAGTTGTCCATTTATTCCACCAATGGTTTTGTTTTTGTTTAATATATATATATATATATATATATATATATATATATATGTATTTTGAGAAAATAGTATGACAAATTGGAAAAAAAGTTTTTGTGACATGTTTCATCCATTAGGACTTCAGTGGACTGGGTTTGTTGATATTGCCACAACTACATATGAACATGAACAAGAAAGGGTGGTAATTTAAAAATTTTGAAAAGAATATGTTTTTCTAAAATAATTTTTTCCACCTAACTAAATTCATGTATATTCTTTTTCTTTTCATCATCATTATTTTTAACTATCTTATTGTTATTGTAATAACAAAAAAATCTGTCAAGAATGGTGACATATAAGAGCCTAGCATAAATTTACTGTGGTTGAACTAATAATGGGCTAGTAATATATATATATATATATATATATATATATATATATATATATATGTGTGTGTGTGTGTGTGTGCATGTATATATATATATATATATATATATATATATATATATATATATATATTTGTTTGAATAAAAGCAGACCACTTTAAGGTTCCATGTCATAAGTTATTTCACCACAACCCTTTTAAAGGCTCTGGATCATCAGACTTTACTTCCAAAAGTTGAAATGAAAAATGAAAAAGAAACTTACATTTTTGACAGATCAAGATTATATGTAAAATTAACGAATTAATTATAATTATAATTAAAATTCATTAATTTTACATATACTTGGTGCAGTCCGTCAAAAATATGTAAGTTTCTTTTCATTTTTCACCACGCATATGTAAAATTAATGAATTTTAATTATAATTATAATTAATTCATTAATTTTACATATGCTTGGTGCGGTCCATCAAAAATGTGTAAGTTTCTTTTCATTTTTCATTTCAACTTTTGGAAGTAAAGTCTGATGATCCAAAGCCCTTTAAAAGGGTTGTGGTGAAATAACTTATTACATGGAACCTTAAAGTGGTCTGTTTTTATTCAAACATATTTGCTCTGAATTTACATTGAGCTCTCTGGATATCATCCTCCTTGGGTCTACCCATACAGATTACCTAGTTTTGCATAAACTAAATATATATATATATATATATATATATATATATATATATATATATATATATATAAAGAAGAATTATTTAGCATGTGTTCATGCATTTGTTCATAAACATAATTGTTTATCAATTGTATATTTTGTAATTCATAAATGTAATTGTTTTTCAATTGTATATTTTTCAATTATAATTGTTGAAATAATAATAACTTTCCATTTAATAATAAATATCTAATTAATAATATGATATATAAAGCAACTGCATCCAATAACATTAATATGGAAGAAAAAATGTATATAGGATCAACTGAAATATCTTTTAAAGAAAAATTATAATCATAAAATGTCATTTAAAATAGACAGGTATGCAAATAACACAACATTATCAAAATATATATGGAGTCAGAAGGAAAAAAATATATCAACTAAAATTAAATGGGAAATCATAAAATGGTACCCCCCATATAATATTAATAATAGAAAATCTAGACTGTGTTTAGAAGAAAAATTTTATATAATAAATTTCAATGATCAAATTAAATTATTAAACAATAGAAATGAATTAATGGGTAAATGAAGACATTTTAATAAATATTTACTTTGTGACTTAAATACTAATATAACATACTATAATAAATACAACAGAAACTAAGATAAATTATATAATATAACATAATATAATAAACACAATACAATACATACATATATAAAAAGAACAACCAAAGATATACATACAAACAAAAATAACAATGGAAAATGAAAATTACAAAATATGCAATTGAAAAACAATTACATTTATGAATTACAAAAAATAGAATTTATCAGTGAACACATGAACATGATGCATTCATAACAAAATTAAAAAAAAGACCCAAATATGAAAATTGAAAAAAAAAACAAAAAAAATCTGTATATTCATTAAAACTGGAAATATTTAATATACAGGTTAATCCCTTCAAAAGTTGTCACAGTACCATGAAACTGCAGTGTTGGAGACATAACAACAAGGATTGATATGGATAATTACAGTTAAGTAACTCTTCCATATATATAGAAAAATAATATTATCAATGCTCTATTTTTAGTGCTGAGCACTATATCAAAATATCTGCTTCACTTTTAAATCTTAAATTTTATATATATATATATATATATATATATATATATATATATATATAGGTAACTGTACTCATTTCGAAAAACCTTTGAATTTTTGATTTGCCAACAATCAAATCAATCTCGAAGGAAAAAAAAATGTTTTAATAAAAGAAAGAGCTAGAAACATGAAAGTCGGTCGAAAAAAATCACCCAGATATAGGTTTAAAGTCCAAAGAAAAAATCCTGACACAAGTAAGCAACTAACTAAAGAGCTCAATACAACCATAGTGCAGACCTAGATAAATCTAGTGAGCCAGACAAACCTACCCAGGTTTCACCTAAGCGGATCATCAGGGAAAGCCAGCGGATCATCAGGAAAGCCAGCTTTCCTGATGATCCGCTTAGGTGAAACCTGGGTAGGTTTGTCTGGCTCACTAGGTTTATATATGTATATATATATATATATATATATATATAATACATAAAAGGTTAATGGTCAGAGTTGAATCAGACCAGGAAACACTAGTATTAAAAAGTGCTCAACACATGTGTGAAAAATAATAAAAATAAAAAATAAAAATAACATGTTGAGATTTTAACTTTAAAAATTAAGAGATAAGTTGAATCTGCTTACCTTGGTTTCAATCTTATGGTATCCCCAAGCAATTTTATCAATTGACCTCCCAATGCTTTATTTTTTTTAAAAAACTAATGAACACTATATTATTTTAAGCAATAAATAAACAAACACATGACGTTGGGTTGATAGAAAGGGAGGAGGATATTAAGAATGAAGGAGAAGAAGAAGAAAGGGGAAGAGCAGAAAAACAAGAATATTATAAACGTATCAGTAGGGGAAATAATTGAAATATCCAATTTTTTTAATCCAGCCTCATATGTGCTTAAGAGGAATTTTTCACTGTGTATGCAAGGACTCATGACTTCAGAATTCTGGTTCAAAAGGTTTTTTTGATCTGGAAATATCATTACTGCTAAATTTTCCTGTTGGCAGAGGTTGCAAATATTGTGGTTGTTATAAGGCTTTGACTTTTTAAAAAATTTCCAGCTTACAATCAGATCTTTGCTGGTTTTTTTTTTTTAAGTTCTACACATGGTTAGCTAGTTTGGTAGCTATCTAAATATTTTTGGTATTTGAAAGAAATGAATAAAACACCTAAAGTTAAATGGAAAATTATAAACAAAACTAGAACTTGTAAAACTTGGGATGACCCATGCCCTTTATGCCTACATGAGAAACTACACATTATTAAGTTTCTAAATAATAAAAATCTATTAAACAATAGACATGTGTTAACGGTTTTTTGCCGACATCATCAAATTTTTGCATTGAATAATTAGCATAAAAACAAACAAACAATAAAATAAATTTTATAATCCACAGCCCTAATAAATAGTTTAAATACCCTACAAAAAAAGATAACCCTTTATGAAGTCGTCAAAAAACAAATGTTATGGCAGTTTTTTTATATACACAAAACCCTTTCAGAAAGAAATAAAATAAAAAAATAAATAAATCTTCATAGACACGTAAACCAGACTAGGTGAAAACATCTTCCGTTTTAAATTTAGACACCCCAACCTTACCCTGACTTGACATCTATGAATGTAACTCTATACTGATACAAATTATTAACACCCAACACCCCCTCCTATTTAAACAATCGCTATGGGCTTTACCATGGAAATTTTGATTTCAATAATGGATAACACGTAAATTTTAGAAATAAGTTATTCCCAAAAATTTCGCTTGAAGATGGAACAGAGCTTACTTTAATTCACTTTAATTCAAATAATTATATTGAAGTTTTCGGCTCTTGTTTTGAAACATGAGACCTCTTACGTAGCGTGTTGGAATCATATTTTTAAATAAATAATTATATATATATATATATATATATATATATATATATATATTCAATTTAGACCTCAAGTCAAACTCATATGTATGAGCCATCACCAAGAACACTGGAAATTTTGGGCTCCTTATACTATTCTAAAAAGTACCTGACTCTACCAGCCAAGCTCTATATTTACAAGATTCAGATCAGACCAAAAATGAAGTATTGCTGGCATATCTGGGCTGGAGCTATTCAATGCTCTTTTTCCAGCCTTGACAGAATTCAAAATTGTTTATGCAGCCCTGTAGATAACAAATTATTTTCCACCCTAAAATCCCCAAAAAGCCTCTCACTATTCTATCATAATTTCCATGGAAAATGTTCAGATGAGTGATATTCCCTAGTTTCACCAGTTCAGACATCTACAGCTAGGACCTGCCATGCCATATACATAGGGACAAACTATCCACATTCCTTACATATTACATTGGTAAGGAGAAAGAATTGGAATCTAAACAAATGCATAGCACAGATTAAGGGCTGCTTTATCTCAAGAGCTTCTACTTTATGGATAAAAAAACTCCTGTTCACTATAATCTTAACCTCTTCAAGTCTATGGTCAACTATTATCCATCCCGCATATCCTCATAATCTGCACTTAATTCCCACAACTCTGTCCATACAACAACCTTATTTGGTAACTCCCTATGCTGTCTGACTCTTTATTCTACACTTTATCCTATAACCAACATATGCATATAAGGTAAAATCTGATTTGCCAATTCCACTATAGTTTTCCTTCTGCTTTTTATACTAAAGGGATATCTTGTATCAGTTAATATTCTCCAATCTATTCACCTTTGTGCCGATTGTTCATTTCTTCTACTAAACCTGAATATATGTACCTTTTCTATGTGGGTGACACCTTCATACTTTCAGTCTACCAGAAGGATTTGTAAGCATCACTCAACCACATGGTTCAGAATGGAAAAGGAAAATCAACTGGTCTTCCTGAATATGCTCCTTGTGTATTCTTTGTTTAGCTTTTGTTTCCCACTGACATGAAGTGGATTGACTATACCAAATCATTTACTTCATAAGTCTGTCATTCATCCCTACATTGAAGATTGCTGCCATATTTAATCTAGTGCTTCTGCTATGTATCTAGAAATTCTTGACAAAATTCAAAGAAGAATCTGCAATTTTATTGGTCCTGACCTGTATTCATAGCTTCAGTCACTTTCCCAGTGCCATAATGTACTTTGTTCTTTTCCTCTAAACATTTTCATGATAATTGTTCTGATCAGCCTTTCTCTTTGGTACATTGACTTCATGAATTTAAATGCCGTACTAATTTAAATACTGTACTAGATTGGCAACTAAGTCTCATCACTTTACTACTAAGAGTTTCTTCTCTTGCAGTTCCTGCTTGGGAAATTCTCTCTCTCTCAGTTTCTTACATTCATATCATCTATGACCATTGATAATTTAAATTCAGTGTCAGTTGTCATCTATCTTCTTGAACTCTGTTCTTTTATTGTCCTCTCTAATATTTTTCTCAGATTCTTTTACTCTCAATAATCCCTTGCATCTTAGTGGGTTTATTGTCTTTCTTGGGGTAAAATGATGAGTTAAAAAAAATAATAATTCATACAAAATATGGGTTCATGATGTCCATATATCATAAGCCTGCATTTACTGGAAAATATTCAATGCAGAAATTACTTAGGCACATAATGAGGATGTAGGGCTTGGAGAATTTGACAAGGACAGGACATATGAAAGGCAAAAGTGACAGGGGAAAGCAGTGAGCCAACAAGAAATGAGTGAATGGATCACAGAATTGAGGAGTGGCAGGTTAGCAAAGAGACTAACATTGCTAAGTGCTACAAGGAATAGGAGATTGTGGAGAACCATAATCCCCATGTCATGAAGGTTCATGTCACTTAGAAGAAGGAGGAGAAAGAATGTAAACATTCAAAACATTATGAGAACAAATGTTACTTGAAGTGAGATAAAAAACAAAATATACAATTATCAAACCAGCTTACATGAAGTAGTGACACTTCAGTTACTGCTTTTGAAACAATGGGAATGTTTATGAGTCAAATTTTAATAATACTAACAAAAATGGAGTCATTCAACTTGACATGTCAAGGACACATGCAACTAAGTAATAAGCTTGGACAAACTATCATAAAGGTAAGGATCAATCAAAGGGAAGATTTCCTTTTCTAAGGACAGCTAAAAGTAGGTATTCTGATAAGAAAGAAATAATGAAGTGATTTGACATTCACAGAAGCAAAACCTTAATGCCAAGCTGCTTTGTCATGAAATGAATGGAATCTTTTATGACTTACACAATAAATTGATTGATGATTTTGAAACAAGATGGAATCTAAACAAATGCATAGCACAGATTAGTCTTTTTGGCTGCTATATTGTCTTTTAATTTTCACTTTAAAATTTGCATATTTTCATTTGAAATGACACATTTCAATTTTTTAAATACATAGAGGTTGTCATCAACATTTAGAAATATTAATAAGCTTTCTTTACTTTTTCTATAGAAGGTCACCAAGTTTGAAAATTTATAGTAAGAAATTGTATTTCAAGATTATAGTTTGTTAGCCTAAGCTTAGTATAAATAGTTAATATGAATGTAATATAGCAACAACTCTAAGTAGAAACTTATGAAGCTTTATTTGACTAATTCAGCTTTAAACATTTATTTTATTATAGTGGATGGTTACACGGGAGAGGGGAGATGGGATGTCCTTATTTTATTACCGCAATTAAGTTATAGTCATTATGAGGAAAATAATTTAGCTTAATAAGTTACTGAATCATTCTGAGGGATTTGTTTAAGATCTAGCATCATAAAATAAATATATAAACTCAAATATTTTAATATTTAAATAGATCACCCTATTAAGAACAGATCCAATCATTGTAAGCAAAGAAAAAGATTATCAGATAGCAAGCATGGCTATTTATAGAGAGAAATTGAATAGCTAGGTGAATTCATTCAGTTTGTTAGTGGAATGGGATATGAAAACAACATTGTACCATTGTTTGGGTTTATTTGTTTACTGATATATCAACTCTTCATGGGTCATTTAATGCTGAAATTTCATTTTCTTGGAAGCATTAGTAATTTCATTTACCAAAAAAAGTATTGCTGCTATTTTTTCTATAGTGTTTTCATAGTGTTTTGATCTCAGTTTGGAGGTTAACAGCTTGCCCATAGCTGGGACCCTAACAGGTGCTACCACCTTGGTTTAGGATGAACCTAGGAACAACAGCAATTAAGGGGTGGTTTCACACTCCTCAAAACCTCCTAATCAGAGCCATGGCTGCTGGATGTAGTTTATTGTCATACCCAGGATGGGACATTGTATCAATCATTTACACTGTCATTTAATGTTAGAAAAAGGTTACCATTTTAGAATTTAACAATGAAGGAAAATGGGAAATTAAACAAATGCTATATTTCTAAATTTTATATTTTTAACATTGTGATGTTCCTGCTAAACTATGAATTATTATAAACAACAAATCTTGATCTATCTCTGGTGGAATTTCTAAGAATTACTGCATTTCAAGATTGTTCTACCCCATCACACCACCAGCGCTAAATTGTATTGCCAACAGCTAGATTGCATGTACAACAAACTAAAGAAGGAGTATCCTGCTTTGGTCAATTGAGGCTGGCCTTTCTTTCAGCAAGACAATGCAAGGCCACACACTTCCAGGTTGACTAATGAGAAGTTCAAACAGATGGATGATGTCAAGACTCTTCCACATCCACCATTCAGTCCTGCTGCTGTTCCAAGTGACTATGGCCTATTCTGCTCAATGGCACACTTCCTTTGTGACCAGCAATTCAACACTTTTGATGAAGTGAAGGAAGCTTGTTTAGAATTTTTTATTCAAAGGCAGTGGAATGGTATCTGGGACAGATTCGGATGCTAGCTGATTGCTGGCAAAAGATTGCCAAGAATGATGGACATTATTTTGAAGAATAAATGTTGATGTTGCTCCATAAAATTTTCTTGTTTTCTTTCCACTTCCTAAGTGAGTCAGGACTTTCTGGCCAACATAATATGTAAAGCCAGACAATATTTTTTAGACTGTAATGAATTTTCTGGAGATAATAATAATTTACTGATATCTGTGCATAAGTGAATCTAATGAACCCAACTGGAATTGGAACTCCAAACTGTTATTCATTACACCACCCACACATCCAAGTTTAGAGCACCTAGTATTTCCAAGTGATCACCCATTTAGATACTGACCAGTCAAAATGATTGATTTATTTTTTACAGCTTGTCAACCTTTTGCAGTTTATTTAAAGTCAGAAAATATTTTTTAGATTGTATGAATTTTATAGAGATAATAATAATTTACTCTATACAAGTCCTACTAATTAATGCATAACTTGGACAAAAAACAGTGGATTCATACTCATTTAGGTACTGACCAGGCTTGACATTGCTTAACCAGTATGAGAATTGGTGTTTCAACATGATATGGCCATAAGCATGCATAGCCAAAAGGAAATATAAATAAATCTAAAATATTCCAAATTTGACATTTCATTAAAAATAATTTGATAAACTTAAAAATTTGCATCAGTGAAACAGCCGCTATAAGCCGACCAAAATGTGAAATTTATATTTTAGTTATTGTCAATGAAACTTTGTTTATGACATTGAGTTGAATTTGCATCTGTAACCTTGTTTTGTCCACAGAAATGAAACTCACATCATCGTTCATATTACATCATTCAAGACTATTTTTTTTTAATTGTTATTTTAAAGTAAAAGAGAAAGTGTAAAGAGAGTGACAGAAAGAAGAATTATTACTGTGCATATTCTAACAAAATATATTTTTATTGATCTTTAATTCATTTGATTCAGATCAGGGTAGCAAAATATCTTTGACTCACAGCTTTGCTTTAAATTGAATGAATATTTCATAGATGTTTCTTCTTTTTTTATTGAGTTCTAAACCAACCATATTTTTGTCTTTTCACTAAATTGATTTTTTTTACCAATGATTTTTTTTTTCCGTAGTTTTGATGTAAATACTTCAATTTGATATTAATTTCATCTCATTCATTCATCTCTGTTTTTGGAACTGGGCCATGTTTTTAGTTTGTTGACTCTTATAGAGTGTGTATATTTATATGTACGCTATACATACATGTCATATTGAAAATATGGAGGTACTGTGCAATCTCATAATTTATGAAAAACACTTTTCTTTCTTGGCTACTTATGTAAACGGACAGATTACATTACATAGGCTTTTACGTTAATGTTTATTTTATGATAGCAGACATATTTCAATTGAAAATATGCATTTTAATTTGAAGCTTAATCACTTTTTGTGAAATAAATTGATGGAGTTTTTAAAGCTTGGTTTTAATGGAAATAATTTGTTTTTATACAGATTTTTATTATGATTAGCTATGATTTAGGCAAAAATAAGCCACATTATATTTGTTTTGTGCATTTATGTCAACTTTATGCAAATTTGTACATCTTTGATTATTTTTTAAAACATTTCAAAGTATCAAACATAATCTAATTAGGATTAGGAATAGGGATTAAATCTTAGATAATGTAAGAATTTAACATTAGAAAATATTTTGAAATATATCATTGAGATATTTGCACATTATATTGGATTTTAATTTAACCCATTTGAGTCATAACATTTTAAATTAATAGTGAAAGTTTTAGATTAACAAAAAGTATTCTGATACTAGAATAATGGCTATAAAAATGGTAAGATTATTTGTCTATAGGTTATCATTTCTGCTTATCATCCAAGTAACAATGTTTTCTGCTACATATCAAAATGTCATTCTCTGGCCACCAGCATAGGATTAGCATGGTATCTGTGCACAAGGATAAGTTTCATAATATGGTGATGGCAATGATATTATTAGCTGTTTCTCTACAAGGAAAAATTTGGCATTCATTGACCAAGCAGCCAGTGTTACTTTCAGCTGAAAAAAAAAAAACTTAAAAAAAAACCTTTCTCTTAAAACAATCTTTCAGAAAAATAGGTTTCTCAAGTCTAGTAGCTGTTATTACTTTTTATAAATTAGTGGGTGTGTGGGTCCTTCCTAACCCTTTATTTGAAATAGTGTGGAGTGTCAACATCTTGATTATGTCATTATTTTCTCTTTTAGTTACATGTATTGTCCATTTTAGACGTTGTTGCTGTTGGTAGTCCTCAAGTGATTTGGATTCTGTTATTCAGCAAAGTTCTTTTTTGTGATTCTGTAGTGCCTGTCCACAAAGTTTGAAGGTGGATATTCTCCACCAAAACCCACAGGCTTCACTCACTCAAAGCCATTTTTAACCATTGATCTTAGAAAGTGATTGTATACAGCTGAGAATTTAGATATTTCTGAACGGGTTTGGCGCCATGCAAAACATTCATATGAAAGTCTTGAAAAACAAGAAAATAAGAAGTGAAAATGTATAAATCAAACATTTCAAATTTCTCTAATTATATTACTTCTTTCATTGATTCAGTTTTTCTTTTTCTGAGTCAGAATTCCAGTAAAACTAATGGGCATCCTACATCAAAACTAAAAATCATTAAAACATATGAGTTACTTGAAAACAGAAAATCAAATTTCTAACAGTTTATATATTTCTGAATGGGTTTAGTACCATGCATAACATCAATATGAAAGTCTTGTTTTGATAAGGCTATTTAAGAACATGTCTTCAGTATTTAGTAATCTGATTAGAAATGCAATGATTGTCTATAATTTATATAATTTTCTTATCATTTTATTACAAGTTATAAAAATAGGGATTTGATAGTCAATGATTCAATATAGTCTTAGGTATCATTTATAAATTTGTATTACAAGACACAAAAGACAGTCACTAGAAAGTCAATGAAACAAAGTAATTTGTCAGTGTCTTTCATGCAGTTGTATTTCAAGTTAAGAAAATTGTCATTATAAACACAACACATGATTCTAATTTGAAGTATCTTTTATGCAGTTGTGTTACAATTTTTTATGAAATTATATTAAAAATTAGGAAATTAATGATTATAATGGTAATGAAACTATGTAATTTGTTACTATCTTTTGTGAAATTTTATATCAATATTGCAAAATTATGATTAGAAATTTAATAAAACTATGTAATTTCTTGCTATCTTTCATGAAATTGTATTGAAAGATTCAATTAGAATTTCACAAATCATTTTGGTTCCTATGATATTTAAAAAAATATTTCTATCAAATCAAATTTGCCTTTTAAGAATTAACAAAATTTGAAATGCAATGAAATAATGTAATTTCTTACTATTTTTCATGAAATTATATTACAAGAAAGAAAATAATGATTATTATAACAATAAAACTAATTTTTAAGTATATTTTATGCAATTTTATCACAATATAGGAAAATTAAGAAATTCCATGAATGTATATAATATTTTAGTATATTTCCTGCAGTTGTACTATAAAATAGGAAATCAATGATTAAGAAGGCATTGAATTTATGTAATTTGTAGATATTATTCATGTAATTGTATTACAAGTTCTGGCTAGAATTACACAAATTACTTTGATTCCTTTTAATAAATATAATTTCTATCAAATCAAATGTGCCTTTGAGAATAAACAAAACATATTTACCTACAACCCCTCCAACATATGTATCTATATAAATTCTGATAAAATTCTGTTTACATTCTATATCATTTACTAAACCTTTTCTTTATTTGAAGCTCTGAATTAAACAATTGCATGTGTAGATTTTTGTTTCAGATCTCTTGTCTTTTATTCAAATTTTTTATCTCCATTATTTATCCCTAATAATGCATTAATTTTTGGAAGATTTTGTAATGTTTAAACTTTGGTCTTTTTTCAATATTTGTATATGTCAGTCTTAGTTCTAAGATGATTTGATAGAACATCATTATTCAGCTTCTCTCTAAAATGTTCTTGTTAAGTCATAAAACTAAGATCTTTTATTTCCATATTTTGCACTTTGAGCATCACACACAAAAGCTGTAAAATTATATTTTTTTCTTTCTTGTTTTTACAATAAGACAGATTTGGACATAATTTAAAAGTTTGATTACTCTTTTTTTCTGTTAGAATTGTTTCCTGGGAATTCTTGTCACTCTCTTTTGTTCAGCTAATAACTTTTCCATTTTATTATTAGACGAGAATAATTGAAAGGCAATGCTTAGTGGTTTGTGCATTGAATTTAAAGTTTCTGGTTCAACCCTTCAGGCTATGTTGGAAGATCATTATTTTGTTGTTTGTTATATAGCTTAGGAATTAATTTTTTTTCCACCATGATAATTTGAAATTTAATTTGGAAACAAATCTTTTCCAATGTTGCATGTTTCTTGAGAGTTAACTATCTTTTGTTGAGCTACATTTGAACTGAGATAAATCAAAGACAAGCAAGAAAATTGGTTCCAGTAAAAAGTTGGTTCAATCCTTACCGTTTTCATAGTGAGCTATTTTCTATCTTATTGCTTTAAACTTTATTGATTATCGCTAATGATATTACAATTAGTTTCTACTTTTTTGATAATTTGAAATTTTAATCTAAGAGAAATTCATTTTTTTATTAAATTATTTCCTTAAAAAATTAAGTACTTTCTGTTCAGTTACTGGAAAAACATTGGTTTCATTTTATTTGTCGGGTTATTGATAGCAAATACAGAAAAGAAAATGCAGGAACTTTGACAGAAAGGAAAGCAATCAGAAAGGATATTTATTGTGGTTGCCAGCAAAAAGAACAACCCAAGATGTGGACTATGAATTGGAGACCCCAAAAGCTATCTAAAGTGTTAAGAAACAGAAAAAATTGTTAGAAAAAAACAAAAGAGTACTAGACTGTTATGTCATATTGGTCCACCTACATGGCAGAAAATGCTGGAAAATCATCTCACAGATGAAGAAGAGATTTGAGACAAAAGAAAATCTGTTCTACTGAAGAATGTTAAGAATAACATGGATTGAACTTAGCATCAGAAAGAAAGAGTTAACATTTCTAGGGCACATAATGAGGAAAGATAGCTTGGAGAATTTGACACTCACAGGACATATTGAAAGCAAGAGGGGCAGAGGAAAAAACTGAGTAACCTATCTAACAAGGTTGTGTAAATGATTGGCAGAACTGGGATTAGGAGAGATAGCAAATAACACAACTTACTAAGTTTTACAAAAGATAGGTAATGATGGAGAGCCATTTTTGAAGGGACATTGCACATAGAAGAAAAAAGAAGAACTAGGGTTCCTGATATTGTAAAGTGTAAGAAACAGTTCTTTGTGCTGGGTTGAAGAGTTTCATTTAATAAACTAAGCAACTCATAGGTATCTCTAATTTCAAATCAGCATTAAGTAGACTGTGTGCAAAACATTTAGCCAGGAATAATGGAATGATTTATAAATCCATTCTTTTAGATTTCCAAATCATAAAATATAAATGAATAAAATACACAAATAATATAAAAGAAAATTACCTTCAAAATTTAGATTATATTTTGTTGTTCAAACAGCATAGGATTACATATTTAAAAAAATAAAAGATTTGAAATGAAAAAATAAGATAATAGTTTAAAATATTTATATTATTCCATTTTATCATTTTTACTATTATTGTTTTCTCTCATTTAATCTAATATTATAAACCATTCAATTTAAAAACAAGGTTTAAATGTGTCATTGTTATTAAAAATAGGAAATATATCTGTGAACATGAAATCAATAAAAATTAATTGCCTTACCTTATTTCTTGAATATACAAAGCTCTCTCCAAAAGTAATGCCTCCTATTTTGTTATGTTGGCTCAAGAGGTTGTATGTTGGTAGCATGGCAGTAGTGGTTGAACCTTTCTATTAATAACTAATAAATATTTTACTTTGTTACATTCTGACAAAATGGGATCTGACATGAAAGTACACAGCAGAAGTGTATCACTGAATTCCACCAAGGAGAAAAAATTGGCATTCATGAAAATTTACTCAACATTTATAGAAACCAAACAGTAGATACGAGCACAGTTAAGTGGTGAGTAAGGTATTTCAGCAGCGGTAAAATGTACAACAACCCATATTACAGGTGTGGCTATGCATAACTTTTAACCCATGAAATGAAGAGTATCCTGAAGATACATGGCCAAAGGTGAGGGACAATGTGAAAATTAGTTTTGTTCTCTATTGATTGGTGCCCCCCCTGTATCTATGGTATTTTCCATGCAAATATATAAAAGGTACTACTTTTGAAATGTCTCTTTTAGAAACAAATAGTTTATCAGCATTTACTGAATGACATAAATGAAAATTTACTAAACCTAATTTGTTAAGTATATAAAGTGAGACATTCAAGATTTTTTTTCTTTTTAATCATCTCACTCCAAGCAAGCCAATAATGCCACTAAGACACAAAGAGTTACTAGAAGTGAAAGAAACTGCGAAGACTTTAGTAAAGAGCAGTGTGGAAAAAAGGCAATAAAAGAACAGGATTCCAGAAGAAGATGGTGATTGGAATTGCATTTAAATTTTTGAAGATTGTAGGTGGTAGGGTAGCAAGAAATTGGAAGGGATTTTCACTGGCAAGAAGTGTGAGAAAAGAAACTATTAAAATAGAACTGATGATTAAAATCAAGTTATTTCAGCAGTAAAACAGTGTGACCTGGTTGCCAATCTAGTAGTGTGCTTAAATTCATGCAGTCAAGACACCAAAGAGCAAAGCTCATTAGAACAATTGCCATGAAAATATTTGTAGAAAAGACAGAGGGAAGCCACATCAGTAACTGAAGTTCAGATGCTAGATCAGGATCAGTTAAATTACAAATCGTTTTTTGAATTTTGTCAAGAATCTTGAAATATTTAGTAGGGGAACCAGACCAAATATGGCAGCAACATTCAATGTGTGGATGAATGGTAGATTTAGAAATGTGCAAGATGGATTCTGATGAGAAAAATTGTCTGGTATGACACAGTGAACCAACTTGTGTTCAAATTTATAATCAATTCCTTACCACAGTTAATCACTGATTAGATGTCCTTTTCAGATTTCTGTTATTAATACAAATATTTGTTTGAAACTTAAGCAGTACAAATTATTGAATTTTGTTGATATTTTAGTGCCAGTGTATTGAACCAAAGAATATAGGGTTTTAGATTCAACCCTAATCAATTCATAGGTGAGTTATATTAGCAATAATTTTCCTTGAAGGAAATTTGGCACTAAATGAAAAATGCCTTGCCCTGACGATCAGTTTAGAATATGTACATCTTTTTCAATACAGTCATTATTATTGATATATAACATTATTGATATTATTATATATTGATTTTGAGAAAATGATTATCTCAAATGAAAAGTTTTTTGCTTTGTTTTTATTGATATTCTATTCAAATTCTTGTTTTGTATTTTTTTCATTTTTGTCATTTGTATTTAAGTTTTCATTTCTGATATTTTATTTGCCAGAAATGCCTTTATTAGTAAAACAAAATGGGGAAAAAGTCCACTTTTTTTATATGCCAGTTCTTCTCAAATTTGATTTGCAGCCATTTGAGAAAGTGCCAACTGTACAATTAATTACATTCACTGCTCAGTGTTTTTATGTCATAAACAAAGACTATATTTTCTGTTTGTTTTTTTAATGTTTAAGCTTTGAGTGAATCTATTCTGCTTGTCCAAAATTGGAATCTATGTTATGAAATATTGGTTACTTCATGGTTGACATTATGTTTTCAAGGTTATTGCTTCATTACAATTGTGGCTTTAATATATATCTATATCTATATCTATATATATATATATATATATATATATATATATATATATATAAATACATACATATATATATATATATATATATATATATATATATAGGAGCAACATTATTTATGAATTTACAAACCCCAAAAAGGAACTGTATTCCTGACAAAAAACAAATTCAGGAATAATAATTACATCAGACAAACAACTACATGCTTATCAAGATTTACTTTGCATCTCTCAGATCATAGCTCTATTAGAACCTATTTAAATACACATAGAAATTTATCAACCTCTGTCTGCATCATACTTTAGGAAATTTCTAAACTCATCTACATGCAAAAAACAGTTCAAAATAAGTTGGTATTTTACTCCATTCTTCTTTGCATATTTTCTTTAGGTCTAGGATGTTTTTTGAAGCCCTTTTATTAATTTGAATTTTTAATAAATGCCACAAATTCTCTATTGGATTCAAGTCTGAAGACTGTAATGGCCATTTGAATGTACTGACATTGTTTCCAGTAAACCATTTTTTTGTAGATTTAACCATATGTTCAGGGTCATTATCTTGTTGCAAAACCCATTCATTTGGGGTTCTAATCTTTACTACTGACCCAAACAAATTTGAGCCCAAAACATCCTGTTATATATTTGAATTCATTCTACTATTTATTATCTCTAAATTATCTGTACCATTAGCAGAAAAATATCCCCAAACCATGATATTGCCACCACCAAATTTCACCATTGGGATTGTGTTCTTCAGTTGCAAGGCTGTGCTGTCTTTTCTCCAAATGTGAGTCCTTGAATTATTCCCAATAGATCAATTTTTGCTTCTTCTCTCCATAAAACACTTTCCCAAAATGAATGAGGTTTATTTTTATGCTCACAAACAAATTTTAACCGGGCATCCCTATGTTTCTCCAATTGGAGAATGCGATCTTAGTTGACTTCTATGAAGTTTATTGCTTATTGTTCACTTTGTAACAATAAAACTGGATGCTTTCTTGAATTTTGTGCTGAATTCTTTTCATTGATCTGGGAGAAATCTTGCATGTTTCACCAAATCTTGATTTGATCTCAACAGTTTTCATCATTTTATATTTAGCAATAACGGAACTAATAGTAGTAAATGGTATATTCAAGATATCTGCTATTTTCCAATATCTTTTGCTTTCCTTCCTATGTTTGATGATCAATTCTTTTTGCAAATTTGATAGTTCTTTGTCTTTAGTCACGATGATAATTATTGTGTATGATTTGTGTGCAAAGATAACCTTATATAAGAAATCGATTGTGAAATGTTCCAGATTCTTCCGGTAATATGGTAATTGGAAGAATCTA
>CAHIKZ030000746.1:5945000-5970000 GCA_903632075.3 Acanthosepion pharaonis | reverse complement strand
CAGTGGGAAGATGAATAGAGGCATAATGTCCCCATCATTAATGATCACTTCAAATGCCTTTGTAATCACCATTAGACTCATCCAACCCTTTTCTCAGATTGACACTAAAACACTCTGAAATGTTTGTATTGGAACTTCTGGCATGAATGCCAAGCAGTACAGCATGCAGTTGCCAAATTTCTGGTGGAGTAAATTATGTCATGGTGCTCTTTTCCCACAGATGGTGCCCAGCTGACCCTACTATACTGTGCAGTCAACAAAATACAAAACAAGCAATGTATATGCATGAAATTAAAAATATAAAATGGCAGCAATTTACCCATTGCTAAGCCTGTACTTTTTTAAAGAAGGCATAGAGAATTTTTGTTCACACCTAATAGAATTAGTTTCTTTGCTGGTTAATTGATTAACAAATGTATTTTTTATAAAATTTACATATTTAATTTTCCTTAATTTTCAAATATGATTTTTAAAGTGAAAATTGGTTATAATAAATTAACAATGTTAACATATATCTGCAGATATTATTCATCTTTATCAAATATCTGACCCTGATGAACAGTTCACTGTAAAACTCTTGTATTCACTAACCAGATAAGCCATTTGAACTTTTTTTAATTAATTGTATTTAGCAAATATAAATTATGAATATTATAAACTTACAGATAATAAATGTTAAAAATAAGATTTTCTTCTATGATTTATTTTCTTTAAGGTTCTCAAGAGTAAAAGTTAAAATAAGATAAAAAAGTACAAAAAGGTACCAAGAATAAAATCTCATTCCAACAGATTCCTATTCAGATTATGGGTAGCAAGGTCTATTATATTATACTAATGGTTATTGGGTAGGCAGTAATGGTTATATTTCAAATTATACTAGAGGCTATTGAGTAGAAATATTTGTCAATCTGAATATGTTTTTTTCTCACTATTTATAATGTTGTTCATTAACTTTTTACTCATTATTTATTATTGATTACTTAATTATTTACAGTATTTACATTAGTCGGACTATTGTCCTCATCTTTGTCGCCATATTTGTCACAACGTTTCGGCCGTTGTACGCTCCGGCCTTCTTCAGGTGGTTGGAATTTCGAACTGAACCCTTTATTTCGATCACTGGGGTAGACTGTTCTAGTTCCACGCGCCATGTTTGATGGATGTCAGTTATCAGTTATCTCCTGCTAATTTTCCCTCTGAAAGTTCTCCACTGCCTTAACCAGGTATTGAACTCACCTTCTTTCGGTCTGTCACTGGATCTAACCAATGCCTTTATCCACTGTGCCATGTGTCCATGGCGACAAAGATGAGGACAATAGTCCGACTAATGTAAATACTGTACATAATACCTCATCTCAGAAATATAGACAGACCTAATTATTTGTTGTTGATTATTATTATTACATTTAGTTGTATTTATGTGTTCATTCGTAGTTTCTTAATTTGTTTATTATTTACTTATTTATTTATTTAGAGATTTTGTTTATTTTATTTATTTGTTTACTTTTGGCAGCAACGGGCTTGGTTACATAATTTGTTTAGTTTAAAGTATTGGCTTTCTGATAATGAATACATGTATGTTACATCATCTAAATTGTATATAATAACTATATTTAGAGAAACCCCTTCTTGATTGTCCATATTTTTAGGGGTATAACTGCATTCACCACACTTTAATCCATAGATGGAGGTTTTGAATTCAGTGTTGGCCTTCTAGACCAGTTGTTGCACTAGGCTATAGGGCCAAGTCACACCTGCTATGTACTCATAGCTGATGGAAGTAGAGATAGGTTCATACCTTTTCCAAAGGTATTTGCACATAAGTGAATGTAATGAACTTGACTGGAATTTGATCTCAGCTTACTGATTCCTCAATCTGAGCCACGATTCATTTAAACCACTATACCTCTACAAGATAAAAGGAATTATGTATAAGTAGTGTGTTATATTTATTATTTGGTATTATAAATTTATATTTATTATTTATTATTATAAATATATTTATATTTATATTAAATATTATTTATTATTATAAATTTATAATTATTTATTATTATAAATATATTTATATTTATTATTAAATATTATTTATTATTAAATATTATTTATTATTATAAATTTATATTTATTATTTATTATTATAAATATATTTATATTTATTATTAAATATTATTTATTATTAAATATTATTTATTATTATAAATTTATATTTATTATTTATTATTAAAAATATATTTATATTTATTATTAAATATTATTTATTATTAAATATTATTTATTATTATAAATTTATATTTATTATTTATTATTATAAATATATTTATATTTATTATTAAATATTATTTATTATTAATATTATTTATTATTATAAATTTATATTTATTATATATTATTATAAATATATTTATATTTATTATTAAATATACTTATATTTATTATTTATTATAAATTTATTTATTATATTTTTATGATACATTTTCCTCCAATTACTGGTGTGCGCAATTGAAACATGTTGCTGCAGATAATTCAAAATACATCATCAAATATTATGCTCTTTTCTAAGATTTTACAAACAAGCAATTGTGCATATATGTATGTATGGGGATGTAGAAATATCTAAGTTGGTATCCAGGTGTGCTGTAAGCCTACTGATAATGAATACCTCCTAGTTTTTCTTAAGACATTTCTCAGAGAAAGATAACTCTGATATGATATGACATTAATATCCAATGACATAAACCAGTTCTTCCTTTTGGACAAATGTATTCAAAGTTCAGAGAGTAGAATTGGCTATGTGAAAAGTCTTTCTTCACTTAAAAAAAAAAAAAACTTCAAGCACAGGTATCACTTGATCTTTTTTAGTAGCTTTAATGAGTGTTGTAATTACTATTGTGAGAAGTGCTCGAAAATTGACACATCTTCACAAGAGAATGTAAAACCTGAGCTTGACTAAAAGTCACATGCATGCTGCGCATATTTGAATATCAATCAAGCAATGGCATTATTCAAAATCAAGTTGCAGCCATCATGTTAACCCTGTTAATTACTCTCTCGTGAAGACACAGGTTCACCTTGATATGTGCTGCTGCTGTGGTTTCTGTAGGAAGTAGGTTATTATAAAATGGAGTTTCTAGCCACATGCCCAACTGGTTTTCAGCACTCCTTCTCCTAGACTAGTTGCCAGAAAGTTCAGTCTGCCCTGCTATTAAACCCTAACCATATAAGACATGGGTTCATATTTCTAAAAGTATTTGTGTAAAAGTGAATGCAATGATGTTAGCAAGAATTTGAACACAACACACCAATCACATTGTCTGCACCAGTAACAACTAGACAATGCACATGTTCTACATATAGAGACATACTGTTTGATTCATATAAGAGTTCTCTCTAGCAAAGATTTTTGTTCTCAAGTGAACCATACTGTACTGATATGAAGATTAACTAATTAGCATATGCAGAATATCCAGGCTATATAATGACTTTGATTAGTAGGATGAGCTACTATGCATAAGCTTTGAGTAGTAATACAAAGGACTTCACAACACATACCTTAAGCTCTGGAAACTTAAAACAATTTCTGTTACTTATCAATTGTTCATATCATGTCCCATAACTCATTAAGATTTTAGGGACTTTGCATGCATCTGTAACAGTAGTGGGTGTGTTTAGAGAAATTTGAGGCTGGTTTTGATTTTAGAGTGTTTTTTCTCCTAGACTGGTTGCCAGCCAAGGCTTGGGAGTCCAGTCTGTTCTTATATTAACCACAAGCTGAGGGGAGAGATGGAGTTATACCTTTCCATAAAAGCAAACATAACAGCCTCAGCTGCAATCTTAACTCAGGACATCAATCCTACATCCACACAGATAACCCATATGCTACACATACATTCCATTAATAGTTACCAGAAGGTGAAAGAAATGCATTAGCATTAACAATATTACATCATCCTTTTAATGATAGAGTTATGTATAAGGCATTTATTAACATTGCTTAGTAAAATTACATCATAACTCCAAATGGCATGGACTAAGATTTATCCAACCTTCAATCCTGCTCATTAACTGACCATGTTCGTACTAATATAATTACTGCAAGAATCTACTTTATTAGATTAATCTTGACAGACACCAGATATCTCTATCATTAACCCTAAGTTTGCCATAGGTACTTCTTATTGGAAAGCTGTAATTTAATCTTGGACACCTGGAGAAAATCTACTGGTTCTAGATATACGGTCAAACTCTTTGATGGCAGCAGAAACACTTAGGTTCATGATTTCATTCTTTGTTCTGTTTCCTGTTAATAAGATATCAAGAAGAAGCTATTGTTATAGAATAAGAATGTTTTACCGAAAAATTTCTCTTCATTTTATTTCCCATTTACAAAGCAAATAAAAAATAGTATTTATTTCATGGTTGGTCAATTATAAAGCTAAGCATATAAAACCTATAATGGAAGTCTATTTTTATATTCTTAAGAAACCGTTTTCAGGGTTCAGTATAAAACCTACATTTTCTATGGTGGTAATTTCTTTATTATAAGTAGGACAAAGCTGAAATTGGTACAAAGCCTCATTCATAAAGCACCAAATGTAGATAGAATTCAGCAACAATGTGAGATTCATGCACTAACAATATCCTTACCAAAGCAGCTCTTTTAATACTCTTATAAAAGATGTGAATTTTACATATATTTCCAGAGGTTAACAGCTAATATTTAGAAAAGAAATATGTGTAGTTTACATAAGCATGTCAGGACATCTGGGTTGACAATAGCTGAACATTTGTTAAATAACCATTTGTGAGACCAATCCAATAGACAAGACTAGTTGTGGTACAGAGTAAGAATCATTCAGATTTTCGCCTAAAGGTTTTAGAGACTTTCTGCCTTCGTTCTGTAAGCAAAAGTGGCTTTTAGGCTGTAAGGTTATCAGTATTTACTGAGTATTTATTTTTTTAATAATTTCACCCCAAGCAAGGTGATGAAGCAACTAAGATGCAAGGAGTGACTTAGTGTAAAAGAAAATGAGAAAACCTGAGTGAGAAGAAAGGAAAATAAAAGAACAGGTTAAAAAAAACAAACAAACAGATGACAATTGATCTTGCATTTAAATTTTTGAAGATTGTAGTTTACAAGAAAACAAGATGCTAGAAGAAAGTTCCACAGGTGAGAAGTGCAAGAGAAGGAGCTATTAGAATAAAACTTACAGTTACATCTAGTTACTTCAATAGTAAATTGATGAAAGCTTGCTGTCAATCTAATGCTTAAATTCATGAGATTGAGATACTAAAGAGAAAAGCTCATGAGAAAATTTGATTGAAGCCAAGATACCAGGTCAGGATCAAGAACATTGCAGATTCTTCTTTGGAATTTTGTCAAGAATCTTGAGATATATAGCAAGAGCACCAGAAATATGTGGAATCAATATTCGATGCATGAATGAATGGTTAAGATATAAACATGCAAGGATTCTGGCAAGAAAAGTTGTCTAGCACAACACAGTGAACCAACTTTCCTACCAGCAGACCTTCCAACTGATTCAGTATAAATGTTCTACTTCATGTCAGTGGAAAATATGAGAAAAAAAAGGTGTAGTGACTTGCTTTCTTGGAGGTTGGCATCAGCCATGCTGATGTAAATCCAAAAAAGGTTTTCTAAGATGACTGAAACACAGTATTTTAATATATATATATATATATATATATATATATATATATATATATATATATATATATTTTGTTTGTTTAAAAGCAGGAGGTCAAATATATATATATATATATATATATATATATATATATATATGGGATAACGTTATATAAATTTTTATATATCAAAAATAATTTTAGAGGAAAGGAGTATCACAAAGTGGAAAAAGTTTTTGTCTGTTGCATTTCATCCTTTAGTACTTCATTGGACTTCCACTGTGTCACATTTCTTTCTGCTAAGATATATATATATATATATATATATATATATATATATATATATATATATGTTAAGAAATGGACAAGGTCCGACAATTTATTTATTAAAGACATTTTATTTATGTTTAACGTTGTTATTTTATAGATATTAAATGTCTTTAATAAATAAATTGTCGGACCTTGTCCATTTCTTAACATATGACGTCATTTGTTTACATTCGATACGCCAGAGCAGTTATGAATGTACGAGATTCATGGAAGATTGTAGTTTATAACAGTAAATTCGACCTTGTCTACCATAAGGTTCATGGTGGCCGAGTGGTTAAGGCATGTCAGCGTATATGACAGTTCCATTATAGGATGCAGGTTCAATCCTGTCTATGAACGAATATTTTCTATGAAAATTTCTCGGACATTCAGGCCGGTAAATGTTATTTAATACTGTTTATCTTAAACAGAGCATTTGCTTAAATACTTGTATCTATAAAATAACAACGTTAAACATAAATAAAATGTCTTATATATATATATATATATATAATATTAAAGAAAAAGAAAAACAGAAACTGTTGATGGAATAAAGTTACAAATGAAAACAACAATACAATAAAAAAGAAAAAAGGCCTGAAGGTAAACTTACTTAGTAAAGTGCTTGAAGGCTATATTGCCTAGATTGAGCAAAAGACACTTTATACATTAAATCCTATTAAAGGATGGCTCTAGTAGTAAGCCAAGTTTCGTGCTTATGCAATCTTCAGACAACTTGAATGGCTGTTCAAGTTGTCTGAATATCGCATGAACATGAGACTTAGGTTACAACTATATATATATATATATATGCCAGTTGTAAAAGCAAAAGTATCTGTTTGTTAAATTAAGCTTTGAACCACTGTACCTTAGAAATGATTAAAGTTATCTTACCAGAATTCTCTGAGGTGTTTATGGCATGATTGGACTCTCTTGTGAGCACTAAGAATGTATAATTACTCTTTAAGCTTAACAGAAGAATTGTGATGAAATAGATCATAAATGAAAATGACTTGTTCATCATTAATTAATATCATAGCTAAGTATCAGAAGGGCATGAAAGATTGAAATAATGTTCAATGATATATATATTATTCCAGGATCATTTTCAAATTCTTCACCCTCTAACCTTCTAGCCTTCTGTCCTGGAGTAACAAGGTGCCTCACAGGTCTCAGGTACAATTTAATTTTCAAGTCTTTTCACTTCTCTTTAGATTGTCATAGCTGGAACTCCTTTCTCATGTGCCAAACATCTTCTCGATTGAGTTGGATCTTTTCTAACTGATCTCATTAGCTCTAAGTTGCAATGATGATTCCTCTTCCTGTTGTGACCTCTTGATCCATTTTCCCTCTCTACTGCTTCTTCTTTTTTTAAACTTATTCACTATTCTCTTGATGGTTAATGGACTTTGAAGATGGAAGCCAGAGAGTATGAATGTTGGGAAGACAATGGCGCTGACACAAAATGGTTTTAACCTGTTCTCTTTCTAGTGGAATAACTAAAAGGGTTTTTTCAGTGATTCTTATGACAAGTGTCATGATGGCTAAACATCTTACCTGAAAACCTGTAAAAAAGAAACCCAATTAGTTTTGTGGTTTTTAGATATTAAACATTTTGTGGGCTGGCCAATTATGCTGTTATATGATTTGGACAATTTTGCTGTTACATCCAGGCTATATATATGCTTGATTCTAGAGATCTTATGAGAAAGACATCTTAGTTTTTATTTTAGTTCTTTTACTACTTTACAATAACTATAAAACATTTTGCTATTATTTCATGTAATAGGATTTTAATTGCAGTTGTTAACATTAATTGTCTATTTTGTGTCTGAGATTAGTACAATCAATTATCTTTTTTCTTCTAAAAGTAATTAATTAACCATACGTAATGCTAATAAATTTACCTATTCAGCATAGGTAAGGTGAATTATAAGTATTTGCTACATGATGGTCATTTGTTTTTTGTTTTGTTTTTTAACAAGCATAAATGCTTATTCATACATATTCCTTCTCAACTTTTTCTCACATAAATAATTTCAGGATACATAAAATGCACTGTGTACATATATACATAAAGTGTAGCATACATGGATGCATGGAAAACTTGAATATGCATAAAATATTGTTACAAATTTTCATCTTTGAAAGGGATTAAAATGTATGTTCCTTTGGGGGATATTTCAAAGGAGATGAGGAACAAATTTAAACAATATATGAAATATATTAATCAGTGTAGTAACAGTGTAGTAACAGTGTACTTATTTTAAAGCCACTCAGTCGACTTTTTTATTCCACTTCATATATATATATATATAAATTATATATATATATAGAGATATATATATATATATATATATATATATATATATATATATATATATATATATATATATATATATATATAATCAACTCACCCAAGCAAAGGTGATAATGCCACTAAGATGAAAGCAAGAAGCTACTCAGAGTGAAAGGCAATGTTTTTTGTTTTATTTTAGTTTTTTGTTTTATTTTAAAAAAAAACAGTGGTCGATTCATAAGTAGAGTCTATATTATAATTAGCAATGGAATCATATTTTTAAAATATATATACGTATATTTATGTATATATATATATATATATATATATATATATATATATATATATATATATATATATATATAAATTAAGTAATTCATTGAGTCTAGAAGAAACCTCAACAGAATGTAGAAAGCACTGGATAGCACTATATTTGGGACTCACCAGCAGTGCGCATACACTACCAAGACTTGAAACAGGGACAGTTACATTATCAGGTAAACATCATACCAAATGTACCAATGTGATGAAGAGGTAGTGAATTAGACTTAATATAGTACTGCTCGATCACATATTCTGTGGTGTAACTCATCCGTGTTTCCCTTACCAATAAGACTGTGCCCCCACAAGCCATAACTAATATCCCCAATCCACTCCATCCAGAGCATTAGAAGCCGGTTCAAACAAGTATATACAAGCGATAGAAATTATTAGGAGGATTTGAAATAGGAATTATAATTAAGTAATTCATCGTGTCCAGAAGAAACCTCACCAGAATCCAGAAAGCACTGGACGGCCATTTCATCCTATATTTGGGAATGAGTGGTGCTATATCGAGTCTAATTCACTACCAGTGCTTTATATATTTGTATATGTATGTTGTTGTTGTTGCTATTTCCTGTGTGAAGTGTAGGACCACAGCTTCACCACAATAGGTGTTGCTGCTGTGGTTTCTTTAGCAAGTAAGTTTCATTTATTTGCTTAACCCATATCCAAAAAGTTTTCAATTCTGTGCTGTTATTTTCTTAGACTGTTTTCGAACCAATGCTAGAGTGGCCTGTCTGTCTTGTAACTAGAAGCAGAACTGATGGATCTGTACCATTCCAAGTGTATTCATGTGAAAGTGAACCCAATGGCCTAATCTGGGATTTGAACTCAATTTTTCTGCATTGATAACCACTATACCAAATGTAGTTGTTTTGTACTTTAAATAAGACAAAATTATTATACATGGTTAAAAAGAAAGGGAGACTTGATTTTTTTTCATAAATTTTATTATGACAAAAAAATGTATTTTATGGTTAAATTTTGCTCTTGCCAAGATATCCTCCTTTAGTCTTGATTACTGCAGCACAATTTTTTGGCATTTATTGCAAAAGTTTCTCAAAAGTATATGTTTGATAATTGATTCCATTCTTTTTTCAATGACTCTAGGAGCTTCTATCAAGTTCATCCCATGTTTATTCTGGGGGTTGCTTCAAACTTTTGAATTATTAGTGTTCACACACACACATATATATATATATATATATATATATATATATATATATATATGCAAATGTAAATGGATATAGATCCGACAGAATGAAGAAAAATTTGGAAAAAACAAACAAAAATCCTTAAATGCAATTTTAAAACAACATAATTGCATTTAAAGGATTTTTGTTTTGTTTTTACCAAATTTTTTTCTTCATATATATATATATATATATATATATATATATATATATATATAGAAAATCATTATATAAATTTTTATATATCAAAAACAATTTTAGGAAAAACTATGACAAAGTGAAAAAGGTTTTCATGTGATGCAAAACGCAGCCTTTATGACTTTATCAGTCTAAATTGATGTTTATGTTGATGTAACTAAATATGTGCATAAAGGGAAGGAGATACTGAGAATTTTAAATTTGATTTTTTTTTAGATATATGTTTTGGGTATATAGTCTAGCTGATTTCATTTGGTTTCATTTGGTTTCATTTTTCTTTTTGTTCATGTTTCCATGACTTTTGTTATTAAATACCCCATATTCTGATAATAAAACATCTGCCATTTTGAATTGTAAGAATAATTCTTTTTCTGCATGTCAATATATTAATGATTTTTCAGTTAAAAATGCTACTATTTGACCCATATCTGGGAGGAGGGGATGTATTAATACCTTTCTCAAGGGTATACGTGTTTCAGGAAATTGTAATGAACACAAATGGAATTTGAACTCAGCTCTCTGTTTTCTCATTCTGAGCTGCTATCCATTCTAACACCCAACAACGACATTGAAAAAAGCATGAATTCATTTCTTCTCTCTGCTCCTAATTATGGGTTAAATAGCAGAGTAGATTGGGTTGGAGGAAGATAGCTCTGAATTCAAAGTCAGGCAGAAGGCAAGAAGAAACAACTTCCTATCCATTCCCAGTGAACACTCACAGCAGTTCACAGATGAGGATCATGATCCATTATATCTTGAAGGGATATGGGATTGAAAACAAAAAACATATCAAAGTCATGATAGTTCAGCAGATGGTTATGTTAGGAGGTAGTTTATATGGATAAGAGGGGGGAATAATGGTTAACCTTAGATTTGAACAACTTAAGATTGTAGTGATCAAGGAAAAACCTCCTCTTGAGAGTTAGTTCCACAGAGCAGTGCTTCATGGGAAGAAGCTGTTCAAGTGAAACTGACTTCCCACCAATCAAATACAGAGAGAATGTGGGTGGTTTGCTACAATGTAAGTGGCATGGTGGTCCAAGCAATTTCCATGTTAGTAGCAATAGAGCAGATACCCAACTGTATTTGGATATATGAGGAGATGTTGGAAATTTCTTGACTTAACCAAATATGGATTCCACAAATATTTGATTTTTGGCCATTTCATCAGATTTTAGGAAGTGGGTTGTGTCAAGACTTTTTCTTCCCTTCCTTGTATAGTAATTTTCAAAAAGAGATAATACATCCAATTCAAGTAGCAAACCATAGAAAGCATATTAACAATTAAAATTATTATAATTTGGAATTTACACTAATTGTTAATTTTTTATGATTACAGTATAGACTGAGCCATTAAATGTACATTTAAAAAAATTGCTTTAAAAATAGATTATTTTGGAAAAATAAATAGCACAGGATTTTAAATTCTATTTCTATTCAAATGTTGCAAAATAACCAATATTCACAACAAAAGGTTTATAACCATAATCTTGGTGGCATGAGAAGCATCTTAAAAGAGATTCTCCCTTACAATTAGCAAAGGAAAATTAAGTGAAATTCTATTGAAATAAATATTCTCTGATTCCTTTGAAGGCTTGTGCTTTGAAGATTTCTCTAATCTTTCATTTTTATGCACATCTATTTTTTTTTAATAAATTATTCACAGTATATATTTTTATCAAAATCTGGTTTTTCAACTGTTTGTCTTGCATTGTAATTTTCATGAACTAATTAAGTTTCCTTTTTGCCACCCAGAAAAAAAAAAATATTGTCCATTTTTCGTTCTTGTCTTTCCAAGCAGAAACACTTACTTTCTAATTAATATTTTAATTTTTCTTCCCTTTTAGTGCTGCAATCTGTCTCTTAGTTTCTCTGTCATTTGTTCACATGTGCTGATATTCATTATTAAAGAACTTCCATGCCATTAGAACGGTTGGCAGATGGTCGGGCACTGCTGTGATTTTTCTCCTTTTGTTTAAATAATAACTAGTGGAAAATTAGCATGAAAATAAGATCTTTGTAATTGAAAAATAACAATGTAAATTTAATTCTAGGGAAAGACAAGGATTAATTATGGTTCTTAACTGAATGCAATTCTACAATGTCATAACGGGAATTTTTCCAGCTGTTATTGTTTTGGATCTTCATAATTTTCTTATATCATTTCTTTCCTTTTTTTTTAATATACTACTACTACTAGTAGTAGCGGTAGTAGTATTAGTAGTAATAGAATTAGTAGTAATAGAGATAGAAGAAGAAAAAAGATTTTACAAATTCTATTGACAAGCAATGAGATTTGTTCCAGTAGAAGTTCCCAAATGGTTTATTTTTTATCATTTAGGAATGATGGCATTATTTAAAATCAATCATATTTACATGACAATTCTTATCCATTCTTGTTTTTTTAATGAAAATATTCAATAGTAACCTAATATAAACATATCTCTCCTAATATGTATATTTTTATTTGATTATGGTTAATTAATAATAGATATTTTCATCATATTTAATTAAGAGGAAAAATTTTAATTTCATTCTATTTTATTAATAAAATTTAAAGAAATTGTAAGCCTAAAGTCAGAACTCTGTATTTATTTTATTTATTAAACAAAAACATGGGATCTTTCTCATGGTTTTTCAGGCTTATTGCCCATGTTTGTTTTTTTAATTATTAAAGTAGCAATGGTCAATAATAGCAGGGATTCTATAATAGTAATTATTTTAGTTCCTGCTGATTACTATTGATAATGATTGGGAAATCTGGTGATATTTGAAAAGAGTACTGATAGTATTTAATGTTGTATCTTTGGAACATGTAATATTAGAAATGAAAAATGAGAGTCTGCCTATATCTCTAAAGCCAACTCTATGGTTAAGGTATGTAGATGACACCTTTATACTCTGGCCACACCAGGAAGATGTTCAGGTACTACTGGATCATGTGAACTCAATAAGACCTTCGATACAGATCATGATGGAGAAAGAGAGTAACAACACCCATTCTTGGATGTTCTAATATCTTGAACAGAGCATGGGTTCAAGACATCAGTATACTGTAGCCCAACATTCACCGGACAGTACCTCAATTTCAATTCCCACCATCCATACAGCATAAAGAAAGGGATCATTTGCTGCTTACAACACTGAGCAAAAGTCATAAGTGGTAACCCAGAGACATTAGATAAAGAATTGGTCAGTATAAGTAGTACCCTACAACATAACAACTACCCTGGGTACACGGCAACAGCCCCAAAAAACTGGGATAGGCAGGTACAAGAGGAGGATAACAACACTCAGAAAACAGTCTGCCTGCCTTATGTGAAGGGGTTATCAGAGAAAATACAAAGGATCTGTGGTCCATATATCATCAGGACGACCTTCAAAAGCTGGACAACACTTCCCAGATATCTCTCTCAAGTAAGACCCCCCCCCATAGAGGAGAACATGACTAAAGACTGTGTGTACACCAGCCTGTGCAGCTGTGAAAAGAAATATAAAGGGGAGAAAGGCTGCCCCCTTAAGGTAAGGCTTCAAGAACACCCGAAAGCTGTAACATTAGGGGAGGTGGAAAAATCAGGTGTAGTTGACATATATGGAGAGAAAAGGGAGATCACCACCCTCTGTGGGATCAGGTTGAGATCATAGACAAAGAACATTATTGGAAAATTTGTGAACTTAAGGAATCAGCACATATACTAGGCCACAAAAATCTCCTGTGCCGACCAAGCATAGAAATGAATACAATATGGGAACCAGTAATAAGCAGTGCCAGAAAAAAGCGATAATAACAACAAAAATTGCAATATGAGTTCTGGTAAAAACATGAATGATAACAACAAAAATTGAAATATAAGCACAAAAAAAAAAAAATGGTTGCTGTAGACATTAGGTTAATAATACCCAGAAATTCATACACAGATGTCCTCAAAGACACATGGCACAGTGGATAAAGGCATTAGTTAGATCCAGTGACAGGACCCACAGAGTGTGAGTTCAATACCTGGTTAAGGTGGTGGAGAACTTGGAGAGGGGAATTAACAGGAGATAACTGACATCCATTAGACATGGCATGTGGAACTAGAACAGTCTACCCTAGTGAGCAAAATAAAGGGTTCAGTTCGACATTTCAGCCAACTCGTCTTTCTCACCATATTTATCACAACAAATATGGCGACAAAGATGTGGACAATAGTCTGAATAATGTAAATAGTGAAAAATGAGAGGTTTTTGAGTTTCTCATGCAGTTATTGGTTGAGGATTTTTCTCAACATATGCTTTTCCATGAAAAGAACTTTGGTTTGGATCAGTTTAATAATTCTTTTAAAGTTGCTTATGCTATCATAGTTTTCATCAAAATAAGCATTTCTAAAGATGAAATATAGTTTAATTTTACAGAACTGATAAATCCTCTGATATCACCTGAAGAAGGCTGGAGTGTACAGCTGCTAAAACATCATGAATATGGCAATAAAGATGAGGAAAATAGTCTGAATAATGTAAACAGTGTAAATAGTTACAGTAACTTATATCAGAAATATAGACTGATGTAGAAGAAGACATATTTTATGTTTGTAAAATCTAAATCGTGTTCAAAACTAGTTTCCACTGAAAGTTAATGATTCTTGCATATATTTGATATAATATGAAAAGATATAGTTCTGAGCAAATAATGAAGAAATTTTAGTATTTAAAATGTTAATAGGAAGCATATCTGTACATTAATAAGGGATTTAGTCAATAATTTTGTTCATATAGAATCCATACCTAAATGACCCAAAATGGTCACCAAAGTGATAAAATTAGTGACATGCAGCATGTTTGTATATAGCAGGCAAAAAACCTTAATAGTTGATGCCATTAATCATTATATTTAAATTTAAGAAATAATTCAAGCAGATTGCTTTAGAAATTTGAGAAAGTAATTTCTTTAGATTGATCGGGATAGAATTTAAATGTGCTTATTGAATATTTAACTGTTATGATTTATAAAATGCTGAATTAGATTCAGCAAACATGGATAACATTTTCAGAAGGTAATTAATAACAACATTCAGAACAGCATTAATAATGAAATTAGTAATAACAATAGGAACATTAATAATTGATAATGTTTTTATAACATTAATAATAATAACAATGATGATTTTACGTATTGACTGGACCCTATCAAGGTTGAATATATTTATTGTTATTGCCTCAGAAGATGATTCCAAAAGCTAAACAGAATATTAAGAAACAGGAAAATTTAGTTTGAAACAAAGGAAAGAGTACTGAACTCTTATGTAATATCAATCTTCCCATATGCCAGAGAATGCTGGACAATCTCTTCACAGATGAAGAAGAAATCAACAGGAAGGATGCTAAGAATACCATGGACTGAACATATGAGCAACAAGAGAGTTTTAAAGAAAATGGAAACAAAAAGGGAATTTATACTAAAAAAAAAAAAAAGTAAAAAGACACACCTTACAAAGAGCTAGAAAGGTGTTGTATCCTTAAAGAGGTTACAAACAGACAAAAATGGTACTCAAGTGAAGGAACAGCCACACACACATAGATGAAAGAAGAGATATTTATTGTAAAAGAGAATACACTATTGAAAGACAGGGAATCAGGTGGCAGGCTAGTAATTCCAGAAGCAAGCCCCCAGAGCTCACTATATGTAGCTTTTGATATAGTCAGGTGATAGGGAGTGTGGGACATTCCATTACAACAAAAGAGCAAGAAGTTGTGGAGGCCCATGATTGCCCCCATGTTCTGAATGGCCATCGTACACAGAAGACGAAGAATGATAATATTAGCCGTCTCCATAGATGGAAATATTTGGCATTCCAAGACCAAAAAGTGAACATCAGTTGAAATTCATAAAATATTTCTATTAAAACAATTTTTTCTGGAAAATAGGTTTCTCTAGCCCACAGTTATTGCTCTTTATAGTGTTGATGGGGGCTTTATTAATTTATTCTTATTCAAGTGCAAAATATTTCTAGAATATGCAAATGAACTTTTTAGAGATGTTTTATACTTTTCATTAAATATATCATAAACAGTGACTCCATTCTACACAAATAGCTAAATTATTAATTAAATTTTTTATAGTCTCTTATGAGAATATATTCTTACAGCCAGATACTCTCTCTCCCCCGACCCACCAATAAGCCTGATATCAGAAAGGATGTCTGAATCTAATTACTTATGCCTAAAGAACTGACTGATGAATCTTGAAATGGATAATCTCACAAAAATGTTCATGATGATGATGATTGTGATGGTGATGATCAAAAAGAGATATTCATTTTTTTGCCATCTTTTATGACTGACTTTTGAAAAGATCAATTCACGATGAGCAACTAATAGAATTCATTTTACCATTAATCCTGGGAAAACGTTGGATACATGAATATCTTGATTTGGAAATTGATGTACATTTGCATTATTATCAAACCATAATGCATGGTAAGACTGCTTAGCAGACCCAGTATAGCATTATATTCATTTTGACCAATTAAGGAATATTGAATCTTATAAAACTGAGTCTAGTGAGTGAAGCAAAAAGGAAAAAAAAATGCATAAGATTACTTCAGCCTGATGAAAAGTGTGATAAGCTACATTTTGTATAATCAGATAAAATTGTTCTGGTCAAGTTCTATTTATCTCTGATTTTCAGACTTTTATTATTAACATTTACATTTAAAAAAAAAAAAAGAAGAAAAACAGGTTGAATCAAGTATAAAAAGTAAGTGCATGAAATGATATCTGCCTGTTGAATTCTCTGCATCAGATTTTTAAAAGTACTTCAACCAGCCAATTAGAAAATATCCATACTTGATGATCGTTTTTATTTTTAATAAGTATTGATAATCATTAACTTAGACAGAGTCACTTTCTTCTTGTATTTCAGTCTAGATTACAACCTGAAATCCAAAAGTAAGTAAAAATATTTGCTTACACTTTTATATCATTTTTCTATAAAGAAATCAGATGAAGACAAAACTTTAGCCAACAGAAATATGGTTCTACAGAAGGCCAAAAATACCATGGACTGAACAAGTCTTAGAGAAAATAGAAACAAAAAGGATACTTACATATAGAATGAAACAGTTGAAATTTCTATGACACATAATGAGGAAAAAGGGCTTGGAGAATTTGACACTTACAAGACATGCTGAAGGCAAGGTGAACAGAGGAAAACAACAATTAACTGACCTAACAAGCTTGTACAAATGGTTGGCAAAACAGGGATTAGGAGAGACAGCAAGAAAACTAAAAGCTTCAAATGACATGAAGTTGTGGAGAGCCATGATTATATACATCCTGAAGAGATATGGCTTATAGAAGATTAATAATAATATAGGAGCAAAAAGGACACATCTATTTAAGATCAGAAATAGATTGTTGAAATTATTAGGAAACATAATGAGAAAGACTTGGAGAATTTGAGACCCATATATATATATATATATATATATATATATATATATATATATATATATATATATATATAAAAAATATATGAAACTACAAAAGATAGGAAGTTGTGGAGAACCAAGATCACATGACACATGGTATGCTGTGCATCTAGACACACTTGTCGTCAGAAATTTAAAATATATATTTAAAGTTAAGCAACCCTTCCTCATTATTGTTTCTAATGATAGTTAATTATAACTAACATTTGGTTAGATTTTTTTATATATATATATATATATATATATATATATATATATATATATATATATATCAATATAATATCCATCAATAAAAACATTATTTATTCTGAAGAAGTCCTTTTGAAGGACAAAATGCATTACATTTGACTTTTCCATTTTCTCATTCAATTACCCACATGAGTTTATATTAAAATATTCTAAATTAACTATTCTGGACTGAGTGGCAGTTACAAAAGCAATCATTGCATATAGCAAATTAACCCTTTCCTTTTAGATAACACACATATCAAAATAATATTAAATCATACATCCACCATTTCCAATCTCTCTACATCTATTACTTTTCTTTCAACCTTTCTGCTGATTTCCCCAGCCAGTTAACATCAACACAACTGCAATCATCATTTAGTTTTCTCTCTGCCAATATATTGATATATACATGCACATGTATACTCTGATTCTCTGCCACTTCTGTGAAGACCTTAAGTATGTTTGAATGCCAAACATTTGGTCCAATCAAAGATACATTTGTTCAGTTTAAAAAAGATTGAATCTAAACAGAAACAAGCAAATTTGAATGAATAATTTTGATCTAAAACTATAGACTTTTAAGCATGCAAATGACTTCATAGCTTTTTAATCCAAAGAAATTCATAATCATAACCATTAATAATTAGAATTCACATTTGAGATAACCAGAAAAAAGACCAAACATGTTGGATAATGGTGTTTATTTTAGTCCCAATTTTCTAGGCGATCATAACTCTCCACATCTTTCTATCTTCTGTGGCTTTTAGCAATTTTTTTCCCATTCCCACAAGCTCATCAGGTAAGTGGATCACAGCCTTCCCCTATTTCTCTTGCCTTCAATATATCCCATAAGTTTTTCAGGCCCTCTTTCCTCATTATGTGTCCAAGGAATTTTAGCTACCTCTTCCTGATTTTAAGTGTTCTTTCTGTTGCCATTTTCTTGAAGACTTCCTCATTGCTTACACTCTTCATCTATGGAATTTTCAGTATCCTTCTGTAGAACCATATTTCTACTGCTTCTAGTTTTTGCTATATCTTTAGTGAAATTGTTCAAAATTTGCTGCCATATGAGGATGGATATCAAGTAGCAATCCAACAGTCCATTTTTTTTTATTTCTAACAAAATGTTTCTATTTTGTAATTCCTCTTTTGCTAGTTCAATGTGTGTTGCATTTTCTATTCTCTGTTTAGAGAAGGAAAATGACCTTTTCTTTAAGTACATGTTAGAATTAATGAATGCTCACACCTCACATAAAAATTAACTCAGCTAAGTTTCTCTTATCAGGACCTATTAAAAAGGTTAATCTGGAATGGGTACAATGTAAGGATGATTAACTGGTAGATAAGGATAATGTGAGGATGATCTGGTACAGGATAAGGTGATAGTCAAACATTGGGTTTACCTTGTAATTCCTTACTTTATTTTTCAATGATGTTCAACCTGTACAAGGCTGAAAGGCCTGTCAAGGTAGAGGGTTACAGTGTGAAAGGAGCACTTTTTGGGATATATGGGGAAGATAACCAATAACCCTAGAGCTGAACAGTTTAAGATGGTAGTGACTGAGGAAGCATCCTCTTGAGAGTTGGTTCCACAAAGCAGCGGTTTATGGGAAAATGCTGCTTGAGTGGAACTTATATCTCACCAATGGAATATGAAGGATATTTTGCTACAATGAGCATGGCGTGGAGGTTCTTAGCAGTGAAGATTAGAACTGTTGGAACTAAAGAATTTAATTTGTTTGAACACTTTCCATGGAAATAGCAATAGAGCAGTGAGAGGCTTGTAACATTTGGTCTGTGGGAAAAAGATTGCAGAATCTGTCTATATTTCTGAGATGAGGTACTTCACTACTTACACTGTTTGGATTGCTGTCTTTATCTTTATTGTCATATTCACAAAGTTTCAGCCATTGTATTCTCTGGCCTTCTTCAGATGGGTTTTTGAACCAAACACTTTATTTCATCCACTTGGCTAGATTTTTCTCATTCCATGTGCCATACCTTTACAATGTATATTACCTGAAGAAGTTTGAACTGTACAATGACCAAAACATTGTGAATATGACAATAAAGATGAGGATAACAGTTCAAACAATGTAAATTGGGATTGCAGAGTAGAAAATAATTACTGTCAGCTTTTATATATTCTTCTATAATGAGATGCCCTGGCAGACACTAATCTTCTATGTTTCTGGTAAAAGTGATCATTGTTTCCAACTAAAGATAAAACTATATAATATTCCCAATTTTGGTAAATTAAATGATTAAAGAAAATGTTTTTGCAGATATAAATTTTAGTTCCTCTTTACACTCAAAAATGTCTTTATTGATGCAGTTCCTTTATGACTTTGGAAATTCTTTATTGATTTCTCTAAAGAACCTATTAAATATATAAGTAATATCCAAGTTAAAAAAAAAATGCTTTCTCTCAGACAAATATAGGATTTATCTCTTCGTTCAGATTTTCATGTCAATTCCACTGCAAGTATATTGAGGTTGTTTATGAAAGTAGACCATCTACCTGGTTTCAGACAAGATATATTTATAACCAGACCACTAAAAGAATGACCAGCAAGCAAGCAAGAGAGGAGATTGTGTTCATCCTTGTTTGCATGTAGACATGGATTACAATTAATTGACTAGGTAGAAAGCCATCCAACTGGAAAACTTGACCTAAATTATCTATGGAAACCTATAATCCTGCTATTAGGCAAAGTGCACATGACTGGGCTTAATCTAGAAAGATTTGAAAAGCAAATGAAAATTGGGAGGAAATTTCAGCATTTCTTAACTTGGCTAATTTAACTGGCCATGATAGCTTATCTTATCACCATGTTAGTTTTCATCATCATTCATCTATTATTTAGATTAAAGAAAAGAGAAAAATAAACCAGCATCAGATACAGATAGAGAGAAAGAGAAATTTGAATTCAATAGACCGAAAAAAAAAAAAAGGTAGAGAGAGAGAGAGAAACTGAAACTCAATAGACCAAAAGAAAGAAAGAAAGAGAGAGAGAGAGAGAGAGAGAGAGAGAGAGAGAGAGAAACTTGAATTGAATAGACCAAAAGAAAAATGAAAAAAGAAAAAGAATGAAACAAAAAAAAATATAGAAAAAGCAAATGAAGAAGAGTCAAATTGTAAAGAGAGGAAGCTAGAAAAATGAAAGTAGATATTATAAAAGAGTGATGGTGTGAAAAAATGAAAAGAGAGAAGGAAAATTTAGAAAGTAAAGATCAGCCAAATATACAGTGTTAAAAAAGTGAGTAAAATAAAATAAATAATATGCACACACACACGCATATATATATATATATATATATATATATATATATATATATATATATATATATATATATATATATAGATATATATAGATAGATAGATAGATAGATAGATAATAATATTAGTGGTAAATATACACATACATATGTAAAATATATAAATATATATACATACATGCATACACATACGTATATATTTTGTATAAAAAAAAATTCCAAGAGGATAGAATCCAGGTAGAACTCAATGTCCAGGACAGAGTAAGGATATAATAAAAGGCTTAAACACTAATATTCCATGGTCATAATTTATTCCATTGGAATCGTAAATACGATCCAATTCATCAGACCTACAAATTCAAAAAGAAAACAGAAAAAACAACTACGGAAATAAAAAATAAAATTTAGAGAGAGTGTAAGTATGAGAGTGTGGGACGAATGTTAGAGGTACAGAGAGGAGTAACAGGCGAGAGAAGGTGGGGGATTAAAATTTAACAGAGAACTTTTAGAGAGGGGGGGTCAAAGATGGTTTAAGTGAGAGATGTATATATATATATATATGGTATAAAATGACAATTGGAAAAAAATCTTAGATTTTGCCGACAAGTTTTGTCTTCCAACTTTTTCAAGGCAAAATCTAAGATTTTTTCCAATTGTCATTTTATACCAATCTGTCTTGTCCACAGAATTCATCTGGGAATTTAACTATATATATATATATATATATATATATATATATATATATATATATATATAAAAGAAAGAAGAGGAAAAACTATTTTTAGTCAATGCATTTCTTCCTCTGAAGGACTTTATCAGAGGAGGAAACATGTTGGGTAATAATAGTTTTCCTCTTAATCACTTTTTTATTCATTTTGATCCACTACAGATACACTCTATCTAAATATATATATATATATATATATATATATATATATATATATATATATATATATATATATATATATTGATTTAGAATACATTTGAAAGAGAGAAAGTGAGACAGAAGTTTGACAGTTAAGAAAAAAGATATGAAAGTGTTAGAGAAAGTGAAATGAGAAAAACTCAGAAAAAGGGCTCAAATGCCATTCAGAGAGAGACATTTTTGAGTGTAAAATTAAGACATAAGAAAAATAACTGAGAATGAAGTTTAGATTAAGAAGGACTAAAAGCGATGCATTAAGAAGAGAGATTAAAAAAAGAGAGAAAAACAACTTAAGGTAGGAATACTGAGGAATATGGAAAAAGAGACAGAGGAAGCTACAGAAAAATCTCAGAAAAGATGATTCGGACAGAATTAGTCGGTTTGGGAACCATGCCAAGAGAAAAGTTATTGAATAAAAAAAAATCACTTTGCCTTCTCTTAATCTTGTTTCTTCTTATCATTGTAATTATTTTTTCTTTTCTTTTTCCCAATTCCCATTAGCAAGTGGATACTAGTGAGTGCTGGGTCAATTCCTTTATCCATTTCTTTATGTAACTTCAATCTTTCAGAGTGATAAAATATTAGCATTCCTTCAGTTTGTCACATGTCTTATATCCTCAAAACACTTACATATATTCTTTGTTTTCCAATGTGGATTTTGTATTGCAAAAAAAAAAAAAAATTATTATTGATATCATTATTTTTGTGATTATTAAAAAGCAAAAATATTTCTGTTTTGTTTTTGTGTTTATTATGAGTGATATCCTACCCTTCTTTCTGCATGTGACAGATACAACAGGGATTCAGCTCCAGAGTTTAAAATGATTATCTGACTTGGGATATTAATAGTATTCCTTCAGTAATTGATAACTTTGATAGTATTTCAGATATTTGATGTAGCACTTAATTTTTTTGTTATACACTTAGTATAAAATGAATTAAGCTGCTAGTTGAAATAAAAGAAATATATTTTACATATTATAGTATACTGTATATATAACCTATGATATTAAAGGCTTGATTTTTTAACAAATATCTCAAAATTTTCATTCTCTTTTACGATTTCATACATAGAATTACAATTAATTTTAATGCTGTTTATTGTAAAATCATCATAATTTATATTGTTAATATTGTACCTTTGTTCTTTTTAACAACCAGGGCCGGTGCATACTACCTCCAAACCCCCTGACTCTCGTTATCTTAACATTTGCTTTTTTCTACCTACATTTATATATGATATACAGTGTAACCCGGATATAAGAGAGTTGTCGGGACCGGAGAAGAAGTCTCTTATATCCAGGTTTCTCTTATATTCGGGTTTGGTCTATTTTGTTTAGGTAAGTATGGCTCTAATTTGGGACCAGAGAAAATTTCTCTTATATCCGGGTTTCTCTTATATCCGAGTTTCTCTTATATCCGGGTTTCTTATATCCGGGTTACACTGTAAATTAAATTAAGCACAGCTGACTATTACAGGATGAAAAAAGATTTTGATGTCATTCTGCATTCATTTTTGTCCAAATCCATGAATTTGTTTTGCTCATGCTCAGTCTTGAAAAAAATGCTATATAAAATTTACTAATTTTTATCCATAATGTGTTAAAAACATTCAACTTTTTAACAAAAAAAATATCAAGTTGGTGTTAAAAATTACCACCGCACATTATTGATTTATTTAAGATAAAATGATCAATATTTTGACATGTCTCTAATTTGTATTTAGATACAATGCATTTATTTTAGAATTTTTCTTGTTGAATTGTTGACTAATATTGTATATTGTCCATTACTGTATGTAATTAGGTTACAATAAAATTTGTATTTTATGAATACTACTTTATGAAAATTGAGGCACGGAAGATTTTGGGTAACTGTTAACAAAATATCATAGATGTGGTGGGAGTCCATGTGGCCTTTGCACTGGTTCTGTTAACAACAATACTATTGTTACAATTAACATATGTTTATGCAAATTTATTATCTCATAGGTTGGATTTGCTAAACCAATACATTAAAGCAATTACTCAAATGATTCCATATATAATGATACAGCAGATTTACTATCTGTCTCTATATCTGAGATGAGGTATTAGGTACACTATTTACATTATTCGGACTATTGTCCTCATTTTTGTTGCCATATTTATCACAACATTTTTGGTTGTTGTACACTCCGGCCTTCTTCAGCTCTCGTAAAAAACATGCAATGATAACAGCAAAAATTGCAATATTGGCACTGGTAAAAAATGGTTGCTGAAGACATTAGGTTTATAAAGTCCCAGAAATTCATACACAGATGTCCTTAAGGACACATGGCACAGTGGATAAAGACATTGGTTAGATCTAATGACAGTGTGAGTTCAATACCTGATTAAGGCAGTGGAGAACTTGGAGAGGTGAATTAACAGGAGATAACTGATAACTGAAAACCATTAAACATGGCACGTGGAACTAGAACAGTCTACCCCAGGGAGTGAAATAAAGGGTTCAGTTCAACATTCCAACCACCTGAAGAAGTCCGGAGTATCGAAATGTTGTGTTAAATATGGCTGCAAAGATTTGGACAATAATCCGATTAATGTAAATAGTGCAGCAAATTTAAGGGTCAAAAAAATGAAAATGAAAATTAGTCTTGCATTATAGCACTGGCTGTATTTGAATGCAGCACATGTAGACAAGATTTCTACTTATTTACTTTCAAATTACTGTCCTCATTGTTGTTATCACTGCATTTCAGATGAGAATTCCAAACTGAACTCTTTATTTAATCTACAGGGATAGACTGTTTTAGTACTGTTCAGTTAGTGCTCACCTATGCTTCTAATTGAAGGCCTCATGATTGCATTTAGCATGAAACAGACTAACAGAGTGTTGCTTCTGGGTATGACTGCAATGTCCACTGTTATGTGTATATATATATATATATATATATATATTTATATGTTATGGGACCTTACCCATAATAACATAATGGACTATTCCATACGTAATAAATACTGCACCTCAAGAGGAAGCAGGGAGTTCAGTCCGAAGTCGGGCAACCGGCTGATCAGTTGAACTCTCTGCCTTCGGGCGGGGAGGAACCTGAATAAAGGGTTCAAAGGGCATATTTCTGGCCGAGCCC
>CAHIKZ030000746.1:5920000-5940000 GCA_903632075.3 Acanthosepion pharaonis | reverse complement strand
ATCATAACATATATATCATAAATAATATTTAGGTTTTCTTTAAACAGTTTTCATTCAACCATTTGACAGAAAGTGCTTCTTTTTTATTTCTCATAAAAAGTAAAAGAAATAGAATTTGGCTAACATACATTGCCTTTTTCCAAAAATTGTATTCATTAAAATGAAAATATTTATTTTTGGTTTCATTATTTTTTTATTTTAGAAAAATCAAGAATTGGTAAATATTACTTTTGTGAGGCAGTTTTATATCTTTTAAATATTTTTTCATATTACTCTAACTATTAAACATGCATTTTTTTGATGATATTACTATTAAATGCTTTTTCTTTCCTGGCAATCATCTTTTTATATTCTGAAATGTTTAGTCAATGTTCCAATCTGTATAACAATGGCTTTGAGCATTACACTTTTTGTCTTTTTCATGAAAAATTAAAGGGATTTTTTGTCACTATATCTTGTATTTAATATTATTTCGGTTCCAGAACCTCAAATGGAATAAGGATGAAAAAAGAAAAAAAAAATGACGCATGCCTCTTCTCTCTATCATTATAAGAAGTACAGCAACAACAAATCCAACAACAATAAAAATAAGAATAATTATAATAATGATGATGCCATCTCAACTTTTGATTCTATCCAATTATTTGTACTTGAGCTTTTCTTTCTGAACGCTCAACAGATTTTGTTGAATCTAACATTCATTGTGCGGATACAGAATTTAGATCATTTATTTTTTATTCTACCACATGTTGGTATTGTATTACAATTTCTATCTCTCTCTCATTTACTATGTTTCTCTGAAAATATATACATATGTATACACACATACACACACACACACACATATATATATATGTATATATATATAAATATAAATATATATATATGTGTGTGTGTGTGTGTGTGTAAATAAAAGTAGACACTGAGGTCAATACTAAGTAGCAACAGTCTTTTTCATGTTTGAATGCAAACTTCAGGCCATGTGCATTGTATTTTGGCTTGACTATATATATATATATATATATATATTGCAAGGTGATACATTAAGGGTAGTAAGATCTTTATCTTTGATATTGAGAATTTTTGCCCATAAATATAGCATACGTTAAAACTATATTCTTAACATATATATATATATATATATATATATTTAATTAATTCATCGAGTCTGATAGAAACCTCAACAGAATGCAGAAAGCACTGGACGGCCGTTTCGTCCTATATTTGGGACTCATCAGCAGTGCGCATCCACTACCGAGAATTGAAACTATAATTAATATATATATATATATATATATATGATAGAATATATATATATATATATATATATATATATATATATATATATGTATATATATATATATATATATATATATATGATAGAAATTAGGAGGATTTGAGCGGCACTGTATCAAGTCTGATTCACTATCTCTTCAACACAAAGGCCCATTGGAACAGTTGTTATGACATTTTCCTGATAATCTAACTGTCTGGGTTTCAATTCTCGGTAGTGGATGTACACTGCTTATCTCAAATCCTCCTAATTTCTATCACTTGTATATCCTTGTTGGCTTCTAATGCTCTGGATGGAGTGGCTTGGGGATAGTAGTTGTGGCTCATGGGGGCACAGTACTATGGGTAAAAGAGAAACTTAGATGAGTTCCACCATGGAATATGTGATCGAGCAGCACTATATTTTGTCTGATTTGCTACTCTTCATCCCCAAGGTGCGTTGGAACAGTTGGTATAATGTTTGCCTGATAACTGGTAAATGTCCGGGTTTCAATTCTCAGTAGTGTGTGTGCACTGCTGATGAGTCCCAAATATAGGACAAAACAGCTATCCAGTGCTTTCTCGACTCAATGAATTACTTAATTATAAATATATATATATATATATATATATATATATATATATATATATATATATATATAAAAAAGGCTTAAACACTAATATTCCATAGTCATAATTTATTCCGTTGGAATCGTAAATACGATCTAATTCATCAGACCTACAAATTCAAAAAGAAAACAGAAAAAAACCAACTCATAAATAAAAACGGAATTTAGAGAAAGTGTAAGTATGAGGAGGAGGATTAAACCTTAACAGAGAAATTTTAGGAGAGATGGGTGGAAGGGGTTTAATTAAGAGAAAAAAAAAAAAATGAATGTTGACGGATGTCTAATGCATAAAGATACATTTTGTGGTGACATACATTTTCATAATTTATTCCATTGGAATATATATTTTGCATGTGTATGTATATTTTCCACTAATATTATCTATCTATATATATATATATATATATATATATATATATATATATATATATATATAATAAAGGGATACTGAAAAATTGATGGCCTGACCCACTTTTCCAATCTCCACATTTCAGTGGCCAAATATCAGAATTGTTTATAAGAGTTAAAGAAAGAGGAGAAAAGATGTGCCAATTGTACTGAAATGTTTGGTGAATAAGTGGATTCTTCTGAATTGGTCCAAGAAATTTTCAGGACACCATTATGTATCTCTGCCTATAAAAAGGTCATTTCTTTTCCTAGGAAAATCTGCAATCATGGTTATATCATGATGAGAATTTTTACAGCCTTACATATTCACACAAAACAAATTATCTTTCTAAGATCGATTTCTAAAAAAAAAAGGACCACATTTTCTGTTTGTCAGTTTTTCTCTGTCTCTATCTCTCACTTAATATTTTCTTTTTTTTTAAGCATTACACCCCAAGCAAGGTGTGGAGCCACTAGAATGCAGGGGGTTGCGGAAGATTTGGAGCAAGAGTGGATAGGAGTGATAGAAGAAAGGATGAGGAGAAGGATAGTGGGTAGATCAAGGTAACTGGAGATGTCGATTGACATTATATTTGAATAGTTGGAGATTATAGCTCTCAGGGAAACAGTAATAGGGAAGGGTGTTCCACAGGTGAGAGGTGCAAGATATGAAGCTATTGGAGTAGAAAAGATGCCTACATTTAAAAATTTCTATAGTGTAGGGGTGGGAGCACGATGCCAGCCTCGTAGGGTGCTTGAATTCATGGAGTCTGGGAACCAGTGAAAGCAGCTCAGCGGAGCAATTACAATGAAAGTATTTGTAGAAAAGACAGAGAGAGGCGACAGCATGTCTGTGAGAGAGTGACTGCAGATGAGATGCCAGATCAGGGCCAATTAGATTACATATGCGTCTCTGGATCTTGTCAAGAACTTCGAGGTAAGCAGAAGGTGCCCCAGCCATATGGCAGCAATACTCCATGCAAGGGCGAATGGTTGTTTTGTATATTTGAAATATCGATTCCGGGGAGAAAAATTTCCTGGCATGGCACAGAGAGCCAACTTTCCTTGCGGTGGACAATGTAATTGACTCAATGTATTTGTTCCATCTTAGGTCAGTAGTCAGCGTGAGACCGAGCAGACGCTGGGAGTTGCTCTCAGGAAGTTGACTATCAGACATTTTAATGGGGGGGGGCAGGGAAGGATCTCTATGGTGGTTAATGGAGAGTAATTTAGTTTTTGAGGCGTTAAAGTTGACCAGCCAATTCTTGCCCCAGTTAACAACTGATTGGAGGTCCATTTCAAGACGCACAGCCAGGTTAGTTTTGTCACCGACACTAGATTTGTTTTTGAGGCAGGAGTAAATTGTAGTGTCATCTGCATAGATGCCAACTTGGGAATCTATGGCATCAGGAAGATCATTGATGAAAATAAGGAAAAGAGTGAGGCCAAGGATGGAGCCTTGGCGAACACCTGCGTTCGTGGGATAGGAACTGGAGGAGAATCCATTGAGAACAACCTTCAATTCTCGGTTTGACAGGAATGATTGTATTAGATCAAACAGTCGACCAGTAATACCATAACTCTGGAGCTTACGAAGAAGGCTGGCATGCCAAACCCTATCAAATGCTTTGGAGATGTCTAGGGCCATGGCACGGAATATATATATATATATATATATATATATATATATATATATATACATATATATATATATATATATATATATATGGTATGAAATATATATTTTTATATCAAAAACTGTATTATGGAAATTGTAAGACAAAATGGAAAATCGTTTCATCCTTTAAGACTTCATCAGACTGGGTTTGTTGTGACTATGCACGTACATAAATGAGAGATGCGTTTTTGTGTTGTTTTTTTAAAAACAAATATATATATATATATATATATATATATATATATATATATATATATATATATATACATATATGTATGTAAATATTCTCAGATAGCGTATATCTACAGAAGATACAAAATGAATGAAAAGGCAAGAGGAAATCTATACTTAGTTTAGCTGACACTAGTTTATTTTGCAAAATAAAACCATCATATTTGCTTTGATAAAGTCTGTTGAATGGTGAAAAGCTTCAGCTAAAGTAAGTATAGTTTTCCTCTTGTCTTTTCATTCATACATATATATATATATATATATATATATATATATATAAATGCATGTATGTATATGTAATTATATATATCTATATTTATATATATTTATATATGTATATATATATGTGTGTGTGTGCATGTGCATTCATTATGCAATATACAGTATGAATTATATTCAGTATTTGTATGTCTTTACTTTGTAATTAGCATATCTAGTGAAACTTATATTAGCAAGCACTTTATTTTTAATTAGGTTTCCAGAATACTTAATGTCTTCTGTTTTATTTGAAAATCAATTAATTATATCAGTATAATTCATTAATTTCATTATCTTCCTACAGATATTTGATGCCAAGATATAATTTTCTGTAAACAACAGACATTTTGTGTCGATTAATTTTACTGATCGATTTTTCTAAATTACGAATAATCCTACTCAGACAAGGAAGAACTTCTGTCAGAAATTATATGAAGTTCTTTTAAGAAATATGGTCTAAATTTGGACCATATTTCTTGTACTTTTCTGAAATGAACTTTGGACAGTTCCTGATGGAATTTCCTCCTTGTCTGCGAGAGATTATTTGTTGTTTGGAAAAGTTGATCAGTAAAATTAATCAATTTTTTTGTTTTTAATAATATTTGCCTCAAAGAACATTTGCCTAAATACACAGAATACATATATATGTGATAGTATAAAGAACAAATAAAAAGCCATGTTGAGTTATGATCTCCCACATCCTGAAAGGACATGATATATAAAAGAAGTGAAAACTATGCAGAATGTTTTAACTAACATTAATTTTTTACTTAAATTTTTTTTTAAGCATTACACCCCAAGCAAGGTGTGAAGCCACTAGGATGCAGGGGGTTGCAGAAGATTTGGAGTGAGAGCAGATAGGAGTGATAGAATAAACGATGAGGAGAGGGATAGTGGATAGATCAAGGTAACTGGAGACGTTGATTGACATTACATTTGAACAGTTAGAGATTATAGCTGTCAGGGAAACAGTAACTGGGAAGGGTGTTCCACAGGTGAGAGGTGCGAGGTATGAAGCTATTGGAGTAGAAGAGACGGCTACATTTAAAAGTTTCTACAGTGTAAGGGTGGAAGCAGGATGCCAACTTCGTAGGGCGCTTGAATTCATGGAGTCTGGGAACCAGTGAAAGCAGCTCAGTGGAGCAATTACCATGAAAGTATTTGTAGAAAAGATAGAGAGAGGCGACAATGCATCTGTGAGAGAGTGACTGTAGATGAGATGCCAGATCAGGGCCAATTAGATTACATATGCGTCTCTGGATCTTGTCAAGAACTCCGAGGTAAACAGAAGGTGCCCCAGACCATATATGGCAGCAATACTCCATGCAAGGGCGAATGGTTGATTTGTATATTTGAAGTATCGATTCCGGGGAGAAAAATTTCCTGGCGTGGCACAGAGAGCCAACTTTCCTTGCGGTGGACAATGTAATTGACTCAATGTATTTGTTCCATCTCAGGTCAGCAGTCAACATGAGACCGAGACAAATAATCTTTCTCAGACAAGGAAGAAATTTTGTCAGAAATTGTTTCAAGTTCTTTTCAGAAATATGGTCTAAGTTTGGCCCATATTTCTTGTCAGTCAGTTATGTGTCATACGTGATACACACTTAGGCAATCATGTATCGAAAGATACATGAATGACAAGGTAGATTTTTTTCCCGCAGTAGGTTGCCATTTCTTTCTGTGATAGACCAGTTGCCAGCCAAGGCTATAGAACCTAGTCTGTCCTACTATTTAACCATAGCTGAGGGGAGGTGAAGAGGGTTCATACCTTTTCCAAGGGTATTAGAATATAAGTGTATGTAATAAAGTTGACTGGAATTTGAACTCTGCTCTCCGATTCCTCAATCTGAACTGCTATCCATTACTCGACCATCTGAAATGAACTTAGGACAGTTTCTGATGGAATTAATTATGGTTAAACTTTAGCTTCCAGAAATTTGATTATCATTATCAAAAGAAAAAGTAGAGTCAGTTTAGATTCAAAATCAAAATATTCCAAGATAAAGTATTTCTATTATTCCATATATTATCTCTCCAATTCCCTTCATGTTTTAAAGTACAAAAAACAAAGATAACACTCATTAGTTTTAATAATACAGATAATAATAATAGAAGAAAGGGAATAACTACCATGACATTTTAGTCATCATTGCAGAAATAATGCTAATTGAATATATAAAAGAACTCAGGCAGACTACATTTTACACACTGTTACCTTTGAGTAGATGAAAAGTTGAATGAAAATGAGATTGAATTCATTGCTAGGTCAGCTGCTAAAAAAGTTGGTTCACTGTGTCATGCGAGACAATTTTTCTCACAAGAATCTATCATATATATCTATATGTCTGTTCAGTATTTTTATAAAACTCTCTTAAGTAAAAAAGTAACAATACTTTGGGCAAAATTTTATCTAATTATAAAAAACCTTTAAGATTAAACTTTAGGTCTTAGAAATTTGATCATCATTACCAACAGACAAAGTAGAATTAGTTAGGATTCAAAATGAAAAAAATCCCTTCTGAGAAAATATGTTTTTTTTAATAAAATAAGCAATTCTACTTAAAAGATGAAATTCTTTACATTAGGTTTGCATCTTCCCTGATGGTAGGTAATTGTAAAATGCTGATGAATAATCATCTTATGTTTGAAGATTATTTGATTTACCCCAAAAGTCCCTGATTTAAGTAACATGAAAAAACAAAAGCAAAAACATAATAAACATTAGAAAGAAAGTAGATGTTAAAATTCCCAAAATATGGGCAATTAGTGCAAAATAAGAAGTGCCTGTGTGGTAAAAATGTCAGTGTTGAGTGAATCAGAGAAGAAGATTAATGTTTGAAAGTCGGGAATTTCCATTAAGGAAATTTCTGAGAATCTGAACATTTTTTTCCTTTGCAGCTATTCTTACAATTGCCTATAAAGACTGAGATTTCTCCTAGGCAGCTGTTATTGAGTTATGGGGATAGACACGGGAAGCTCAAATGTCTCCCAGATGTGTTTGCTATTCTTATTTCCAAGTGGTGAGAATGAGAAAAGATTCTTATGATAGACAAAGATACACACACGCATGCACACAAACACACACACACACATATATATATATATATATATATATATATATATATATTACTTCAAATGTTATTTTTAGTGGAGACCCGTATTTGAGTAGAATTTTTTTCTTAAACAGTGCTTATTTCATCTACTGGCCTGTGAGTTTGACTTTTGAGAAAAAATCTGAACATAGATTTGGGCTTTAAGGTAAATAGAACCTTGCTTTGCTGTAAGGATCTCCATGGCTGAGTGGTCTAAAGTACACCAGATCAGAGGGTGGTTCCTCCTGCAAAGGGAGATGAAAGTTGGAATCCTGCCAAAGGGGACATTTTCTTTATTGGTTTCTTGAATACACAGGCTTGTATATGAAATAACACTGTTTAAAAAAAAATGGGATATTTTACTCAAATATGGGTATCCACTAAAAATAATGCTTCAAATAATAGAAATTATATATATATGTGTGTGTCTGTGTGTGCATGTTTTGAGCAATTATGAGAAGATACTGACATAAGATACACCATAAGAATTTTCATAATCTTGATGTCAGAGTCGAAATGATCTTCAGGTATCTAATAGCATGAATTTTGTAACTACTAAAGTTTTAAAACAATGTAAATTAACTTACTTCACTGATTCATCAAAAACATTCATTTTATACAAAGGAAAATGCAGAGATTTATTTAGTCAATCTTCATTAAAAAAAATGGTCAATTAAATAATAATTGTTAACAGCTTTGTTTCAATGTCTGTGTAATGTTGCATTTCACTCTGACATTTTGTTGTAACCTAGGAAGGTTACTGGATAGAATAATCAAACGAAGGTTGGTAATGAACAATAATACTTAGGACAAGAACAACACATATAAAATTTGTGAGCAGCATGTAGAAGAAGTAGTCAACTGCTAGAAATAAGTCAAGTGAATTCCATAATGAATCTCCAACTGCAGACCAACATACAGTATTTACTACTGTATTTATGTGAATGGAGACATATCCATTATCGTCTGTAGATATGCTGCAATGCATTTCAAACTAGAAAGCTTCTAAGTTCTTTTTTGATTTTCTTAAAAAAGGGAGTTCAAGCAAGTTTTTAAAATTTTTCTGAGCATGGTTATTTTGGATTATATTATTAGAACAAACTATTTATGGAAGTATTTTAGGCAAAAAACAAATGAAAATTCTCTAACACGTATCCTCCTGTACAATTAAATAAAATTCACAAACCCATATCCTTCTGGTATCAGTTTAAACTGACACCTTTTTTTCCAGTATGTATTGTGATTATTTTGCTTAAAATTTGTACTTTTTTTGATTTCAAATGAAAACTTTGAAATTTTCATTTTACAAATTTATAATTTATAATCATCGTTTAGAAATATGAAAAAAAGAAGTGTTAATTTATACCTATGCCAGGAAAATATGCATTTTTGAGTTCCATTAATGATACTTATTTTTGTCTGTTTTATTTCTGCTTGTAAATATTATCCTTAGGCATGCTATTCATCTTTGAAAAACAGTTCAAATGACAAATGTGTGGCATGTTGTTATCTGAATTTCCAAGATAAACTGTTTCTATTATTCCATATATTATCTCTTCAATTTCATTTATGTTTTAGTTACAAAGAACAAAGATAACACTCATTAGTTTTAATAATATAGATAATAATAGTAGAACATAGGAAATAAGCATCATGACCTTTTAGTTATCATTGTAGAAATAATAGTAACAGTTAAATGAATATATAAAAGAACTCAGGCAGACTACATTTTATACACTGTTATCTTTGAATAGATGAAAAGTTGAATGAAAATGCTAAGTCAGCTGCTAAAAAAGTTGGTTCACTGTGTCATGTGAGACAATTTTTCTCTCGAGAATCTATCATACTTATCCATAAGTCTACCATTCATCCATGCTTAGAATATTGCTGCCACATATGGTTTGGTGCTCCTGCTATTTACCTTATATTCCTTGATAGCAATATTATCAGCCCTGATCTAGCAGCTCGCATTCAGTCACTTTCACACCATTGTAAGGTTGCCTGTCTGTACCCTTTCTGTAAAGACTTTCATGATAATTGTTCAGATGAGGTCTTTGCTATGGTACCTAACTTTAAGAATTTAAGAGCAGTACTAGACATCTAATCAATTTACAGTTGAGTTGGTTAGATATGAGTTGATATGTTCTATGCTAAATTGTATCTCAATTGTAGAACTGTGTTCTGGTTCCATGCTTTTCAGTCAACTTTAATCTTCAAAAATTTAAATGCAATGTCAATCGCTATCTACTTTCCTCCTGATTACACTTTTCTATTCCTGCTCCTTATTAATATTTCTGTTCCTAATTCTGCCACACCCTGTAACCCTTTGTGTCTTAGTGGCTTTACTGCCTTGCATTAGGTGAAAAAAACATAAGTAAATGATCAATTAAAGAAATATTTAAATTTTTTAATCACATTTATTTGATATCAAATGATTCTAATTTTCTATCTATCTATCTATCTATCTATCTATCTATCTATCTATCTGTCTGTCTGTATGTATGTATGTATGTATGTATTTATGTAAATGAGAATATGATATATAAATTTTTATATATCAAAACAATATTAGGCAAATAAATGACAAATTGGTAAAAATTTTGTATTGTCCTGTTTTGTTCTCTAAGTTCCTGCTGAATTTTTCTTGAAAAAAATTATAATCATCCCAGCCCATGTATTTGAAGCTCAAACATATCTATCCCAGTTTTTTTTTTTATATCTATTCAGGATGATATATACACTATCCATCCCCAATGAATGATAATGTTTCTCTTCAAGAAAAAGTAGTGTTTGGGTTTTCAGGTGAGTAATCTTCTCAAAGATGATGAAGAGACGAAGCAATAGAAATGTGGCCCTACAGAAAGACGCTGACAATACCATGGGCCAAAACATGTGAGCAACAAGGTTTTGGAGAAAAACAAAACAAAAGGGAAACTTATACTTAACATTAGGAAGAGAAAGTTGAAATTTCTGGGGCATGTTATGAGGAAGGAGAGCTTGGAAAATCTGATACTCACAGGACAGATTGAGGGAAAGATGGGCTGAGGAAATCAGCATGAAACTAGATGAGCTTGAATAAATTGATGGTAGAATAGAGTTTTGGGAGAAATAAAAAGACAAAACTTATTAAGAGCTATAGGAGACATGAAGATGTGGAGGGCCATGATCACCTATGTCCTGAAGGAACACAGCACATAAAAAGTAGAACTTCCTCATTGAATCTAGTTTGCAACAATAATAAAATGAAAGATATTAGTAACTCAACAATATTATAACAATTTACTAAGTGTAGATTAGATGTAGTACAAGGCCCAAAGTATGGAGCAACCATTGTGTGGTGGGGGATGTGTAAACTCCAGAGCATTTGATATCAAAGAAATGGCAAGCAAGAAGAATAATCAAGCAGAAAATATAATTAGCAAGGAAATAATTTTCTTTAAAAATTATTCTTTATATTTTGTTTTGATTTTGTGTGATTATCAATAAATAGATGTACACTTACTTGATTGGTACTGAATTCTTTATCACAGAGATACCAATATATATATATATGTAGTGATAGAATTAATATAAGTAAAAGTTTTGTCACTTAGATGATTAGTGTTACCTTCAGCAACCCGACTACAGAGTTTCATAGACGGATCAGTTTATTCACTCTTCAGAAGTTTATCAGCCATTTACTGCTTATATTTTTTCATTTTTTATACACTTATTATTGGTGTAAGTTTTCTCCATATTGTTTGTGTTCATGCATGTGTTTGTACACATGTGGCCATGTGCCTGCTTGTGCTTTCACGTGCATGTTCCCATCTGCATAGATCTGCATACATGTAGGGTGTTGTGATCATTTATCCTTTTCTTTGTTGTTTTTTTCCACTTTACACTCACTCTTTAGCCTTTTCTCTTTCTTTCCATTTTCCTCTTTTCTTAGGGTAGTTGCCATTTGTGGCAAGTTATTATATTTTCTAGATATGCCACTGTTTTTAATTTTTGAGCATTCTAGTTTTTTTTTATTATTCTTTTAGTAGGGATGTTGTATTTTGCTTTTTACATACATTATTGATATTAATGTTTAAAAGATAAAAATTTTATATATATATATATATATATATATATATATATATATATATATATATATATATATGATACTAATGATATTAATGCCTAAATAATAAATACTTATAAATACATAATACTTCAATTAGGAGAAGGAAAATAACAAGACACGAGCATTGAGTAAGTAACACAAAGAACTTAGGACTTCATAACAATCTATTTTTTGTGTGACAATAACAATATATTTTTTTATGTTTCATCTCTTTTGGACTTCATTGGACTAAAATGACGTTTACGTTGATTGACTATATATGCACATTTATATTTTAAATTAAAACGTTTTAAATATGTATTCTTTTAATATGTAATTGTTTTTTTTAAATATGTGTTTTTCTACTTTGCCATTGATTTCCCTAACATTTTTCTGTTATTGTTTTTTTTATCATTTCACCCCAAGCAAGACAATTAAGCAACTAAGATGCAAGGAGTTACTGTGTGTTAGAAAATATGAGAAAAACACTGTTAAAGAGAAAGAACAATCAAAGAACATCAATTAAGAATACAGAAGGTAACAGTTGACATTGTATTTAAATTTTTTAATATAAAAGTTGACTGGGAAGCAAGAAGCCAGAAGAGAGTTTCACGAATGGTGAGAAGTGCAGGAGAAAAAACTGCTAGCATAGGACTTATGGTTACATCTAGGTTTTTCTACTATTAAAATGATGCGACCTTGCCACCAAACTAGTATTATACTTAAATTCATAAAGTTTAGTGTAAAGTTCATAAATAAAGATTTATATATCTTTCTTTTTCCCGATAAATACATACATAAATATATATATATATATATATATACTAGCAGCATGTTACCGTGTTGCCCATGCTTGATTCAAAAATCGTCGACTCATACAGCAATCGTTATCACTTGACTTAAAATATTTTTTGCCCTTCCTTGCCTTTAAAGGAATTGCCCTTTGCCGTGCTGATGTTGCTACATGCCTTACTTCTTGCCTATCTCACACTGAGAATTTTTTCTAAACTCTATACTAAACATTAAATCTGTTACAAAAAAAAACTAAACAAAATGAACACAAAACGATCAGCTTTAAAAAAAGCACTCATAACTGGAAAAACTGAATAAAAAAAGAATGTTAACAACAAATACATTTTAACACCTAACCCAGTTCTGCAGAATCAGAATCAACGTTGAGTTTAAGCAAGCGAATGAGCCAATTGGAGTAAAGTGCCATGCAGATTTAAATTTTTCCCACTTGTGATGAATGCAGCTATCGATTTTTTTGCATGCTAGCATGCTAGTTAACATTCATGTCAGTCATCTGTTGGCTCTCACGCTGGCCAATAGAATCTTCCTGCCTATTTGTGGCAGCCAGCTATTGGCTCTCACTCTGGCCAGTACAAAATGGCCACAAACTCTGTGAAAACAGCCGTAGAAGCATGAAAAAATCGATTATTTCTACTATTGATGGGAGTTAGGAAATGCAAAGTTGGTCTTGGCCTTCCCGCTAACTTGGAGTGCATTTGCATGTAAATTTTGGTGCAAATCCATTGAAAATTATGGCCGTGCATTCATAACACACACACGCATCCTGCCTTTTACATATATATATATATATATATATAAACTTACATTAGTGGTGCTTAATTCTTTGTCACAAGGATATCAATCTCTCTCTCCCTCTCTCTCTCTCTATATATATATATATATAGATAGATATATACATACACTTGTTGAGTTCTTAGTCACTAGGATGCCAGTTACAAGGATATCAATCTATATCTATCTATAGTCATACACTCACAGTAGTCTAACACAAGCATAAAGAAAACTGATTTATATCAACAATATAGATTATCCCTTTTTAACTTTTTATATATAAAAACTAATTCAAAATGCAAGCTAATTGAGAAATAATATCCATGACTCCTCTGAGCCTGGGTGATTCTCTAAAGGTGAGCTTGAGTCTACAAAATTAATTTTTTACTGCCATTCCAAAGAGTAAAGATCTATTTCTTATCAAACCTTAGAAATGTTGCATTATTGATTTTGTTTTATGTGAACAATATATCAAGTGTCTTATCTAAGAAGTGGAGATCTGTTATGAACAGTAACAATGATATATCAGTCAATAAACTATTTGGAAATTTTCACTTACATCACAGGAACTAATAGGTAAAAGGTGTTGCCAATATCTTGAATTCTTGAAACCAATTGAGATTCACAGCTTTTTTCAACTCACTTGAGAAACTCTTGAAGAGAATTGTCTCCTTGAACGGCAGGCAGTGTTCCTGTTTTGAAAACAATACTCAAAACTGCAGGCAAAGTGCCACGCAAAGATTGCAGAGGCTAAGTTACTTGTGAAACTACTTGAAAAATTCAATTTATTTCTTGAGAAACTCCTTACCATGTAAAATCAATTATTTGAATTCTGTACAAATTTAGTCTCGGAATAGTGTTCTGGGGCATTTCATTAAAGTTGCTACTGTGAAGACACACAATTATCAATATGCAGAGCCTTGTGGTTGTATCATGTGCATGTTTGCATTCATGCAAGGTTGGTGAGAAAAGGTTGGAATAATTGTTTTGATAGGATATCATATCACTTGAATAGATAAAAGAGCACAAGAGAGAAAAAAAAAACGCCTGCTGAAGACTTCATTGTTCCAATACATATCTATACACAGCAAAATTACATTAGCATAGAAGCAACCACAAGTGTTGGCTGAATATAAATTTTGAATACATTTCTTTCATGAACCTTGATAAGCTCGGGATCTCAGAACACGGATTACAGGCATTCAGCTCATAAAATAAATGAATAATACATCCACTTCTGTCATATTTTAAATTGTTTTGCTTAAAATTTACTTGTAATAATAATTCCTTTAATGCATCATACTGGGAATTCTGTTGTTTTTACTTTTTTTATTAAAAAAATTAATTGAATTGCATCATGTTGAACATTTATTGTATTTATTTTATTCTAATTAGAGGATAACTCAGAATCAGGCTGTTTTGAACCCCCCTCCCTACAAACCTTGCAATCTCAGACCTATTTTACCATAACGATGATAAAAATATGATAATAATTCTTTAGAGAATCAGAGATTTGACAATTATTTTACTTGACTTGGTTAGAGTTCTTTTTTATACACCATGTCCCTTTAGTACATGAGTGATCATGACTCTCCACATCTTTTGTAACTTTAAGCAGATTTTTTGTTACTTCGCTATTTCTTCCATCCCTGCTCTGCCATCCATTTGCAGAAGGCTTTTAGGTTTGTTACTCAGTCTCCCTCTCCTTCTCTTGCCTTCAATATGCCCTTTTAGTGTACAATTCACCAGGCCTTCTTTCTTCGTTATGTGTCTCAGAAAATTCAACTTTTTCTTATGCTAAATATAAGTGTTATAATTGTTGTCCTTAAAGCTTCTTTGTTGCTAACAAATTACATCCATTTTATTCTCAGCTTTTTTCTGTAGAAGCCTATCTCTTTTGCTTCAGTTTTCCTCTTCATTTGTGAGGAAATTGTTCATCATCCACTCTCATGTTGTTTCTAACCAAATGTTCATGTTTCTTAATATTTTGTTTAACTTTTGGAAGGCATCATTTGATATGTCAATATACCTTCAGATTTGTCTGTTATGTTTTCCATCGTCTGTTATAACACTTCCTCAATAGTTAAATTTTTATACTTACTTGGTTCTGGCATCTCCAGTTTGTACTTTTAATCTTAAGGTGTTTCCTTTTGCTGGCATTCTGTTTTTCAAAATTGATGGTTAGACCTTGTTTCCCATTTTCCTTGAAGATAGAATAGACCACATTAAAGGTAGCAAAACTAGATCTAGACTCTCATAAGTTTGTCATGCATAGCATTCAACTCAATCAGCGATGTCTAAACTGTTAGCTATATACATCCACTTTCTCAGGTCAATGTTTAAAATAAGTAAATGAACTGAGAAGGTCATAGAATGGACCATCCTCCATTGGATCTCATTGACAGGTGTTACAAAATCAGAATCAATGATCTTTACCAAATAACAAAATATATGTCACTTGAAGACTCAACTATTCAGCACAGGTCAAAATCTGTAGATCCTCTCCCAACTCATCTGTTCATCTCACCTTTTATTCAGGTTTTCGATCATGTATGCAAATTAGTGATAGTATTAAAAACACTAGAACCACACATATGCTTTACTTAAATTGCTAATGGCAACTTCAATTGGGCAGACAAGACATTGTGGCCTCTTAGCCATGGGTAGGTTAGAATTATTTGATCCTATTTCATCACATCAAATTTAGGACAACTAAAACAGAGAAGATAATGACATGATCAAAATGTTGATGTTCCACATTACTTCAAACAAAATGTAAGGAAGGAAGCCCCAATCCATGTAGAGAAAAATTCTCTTCTCTCTGCTTTCCATATTAAGAATAAATCTGTAGTACCAGTTTTTTTTCTGAATTTAAGATGAGGAAATTTGTTTTTTTTACAACAATTATAAATTAAGATACACACATGAATGCAAATTTGAATAACCTTTCTAATAGGAAACTATATTGTCCAAACAAAAGAAACTAATTCCTAATTAAAAAGCAGTTTGAGTCTTTGTTCCCAGTTTCTATATTATTTTGTTAATTTTCTCATTAAAGATGACTCATTAAAAATTTGTTTTGATTTATTCTTTGAGAATCCTTTTTCAATTATCTCTTACTCTATATACCATATTCCTTTAGGATGTGGGTGAGCATGGTTCTCCATATTGTCCTTCCTTTAATTGTTTCACCAATACTCAATCCTATTTTACACATCAATTTTGTGGGTCTTTTCCTCTATTCATTTTCTCAAATTTGTCAAGTAGGTTACCTGCTGCTTTTCTCTGCTTCTCTTATCTTCACTGTCCCCTGTGAGTATTAAATTCTCTAAACCTTCTTTCCTAATAATGTCTACCAATAAATTTCTTTCTGATTATTAGCAATAGCAATTCAAATCTGAAAAAAATTCTAGGAATGTTTAACACTTTTAAATATTTTAAGTCGAAGAATCTTGGGTTTAAATAAAACAATAAAGTCACCAATTTCTCAACTTTATCTTTAGCTATCATGAAAGTAGAGAAAGTAAGATCATATGCATGTCGTAAACGTTCTCTGCACTTAATAACAGCATCATTCTATATTCATTCATTAATGATTTTATCATTTTGAAATTTTTATTCTTCTTTTATTAACTGTGTCATTTCAGAACATGAGTGATCATGGCTCTCCACAGCTTCCAATCATTTGTAGTTCTTAGCAATATTTGTGTTTATACTATTCCTCCCTCTCCATATTCTAGTATCTTCCCTAAGCAATTAACTCAATATATACATTAACAATTCTTGATCACTGAATGTTTGGTTTAATTGCAAAAAATAAAAAGCCCATCACTTTTTATACTATTATTATTATTATTATTATTATTATTATTTCCTTGAGTTTTGTTATATACACATTTCCTTCCGGGTTCCAACCAGAGACCTAAGGTCAGTAATGGATTCAGGACATCTTCCACTGATCAGTTTTTGTAAAAATAAAAAAAATAAAAACCTAAGATCACACACATTTTACATAGATAAAACTCTTCATGTGTGAGCTATACTTGTGAGTACAGTTTTTTGTACTTTTAAGGCATGGACTACCAGGAATTGCTTCAGTGAGTCTACTGAAATCTTTTCCAATCAATCCAAGGGATCCAGTTACAATTGTCATTATTTATGTTCTCATGTGCCACATTTTTAAGATTCCTACTTCAAGATCCTTATATTTTGATAGTTTTTTGAAGATCTTCAAAGATACATTACAATCTGCAGGAACTGGCATGTCAATAAGAAAGTATTATTATTATTTTATATATCATATCTCTTCAGGACGTGGGTGATCATGGCTCTCTAGAACTTAATCTTCTTTCTATCTCTTATCTGTTTGTCTTTTTCTATCCCTTCCACTCCCTTTGTGTCATCCATTCAAACAAAATTCTTAGGTGTGCTACTTGTTGTTTCTCTATGCTTTTCTTGCCTTCAGTATGTCTTGTGAGGGTAAAGATTATCCAAGCCTTTTTTTCCTTTTTTATGTGTCTCAGTACTTTAAGATTTAGATTCTGAGACATCATATAAAACTTAAAGTACTAAAACTTAAATAGAAACATTACAAAAAGTTATGTCATTAACAAATATTTCATATAAAAGGCCACACTACTCTAAATGCAATGTTAGACGTGTATTTTATTTTTATGCAGTAGAAGAGATGACAGAAATATTGGGGCATTTATATTAAAATGGCTGGTTGATTTCAACTTTTTTAATCATTTTATTCCAAGCAAGGCTATAAAGCCACTAAGATGCAAGGAGTTACTGAGTGTTACTGAATATGAGAAAAAGCAAACATTATTAAGAAGCGAGAACAATAAAAGAACAGGAAATAAGAAGACAGAGATAACGATTGACCTTGCATTTAAATTTTTGAAGATCACTGTTGAATGGAAAGCAAGAAACAGGAGGAGAGTTCTACAAGTGAGAAGTGTGATAAAATACGCTGTTAGCATAGATCTTACAATTACATCTAGCCATTTCAACTGGATATGAGACCTTACTGCCAATCTAGTACTGCACTTAAATTTATAAAGTCTAGGTACCAAAGAATATAGCTTAACAGAACAATTACAATGAAAATGTTTGTGAACCAACTTTCCTAGCCACAAACCTTGCAACTGATTCAATATAATCTTTCCACTTCATATCAATGGAAAACATTAGTTTGAGAAGGGGCAATGGGTTACACACCTGGAGGTTAGCATCAGCCATGCTAATGAAAAACAAAAAAGGTTCTCCAAGACGATTTAACAATTTTCCTTTCTGAATTTGGATATTTTGAGTGGTGCTGAATTGTTGGTCACAAGGATACTTACCTACATTGACAAAAGCATTTAAATCTACTATTCTTATACATGAAAGCCACAACCATCTTCAGATAAGGTTTGTCTTATCTCTGTAAAAATTTGAAATTTAATTTTCGATCTTAAGCATTAATGTATATTGTTATTTGACTTTTTATATTGAAATTTTTAAGGATTCAGAATATGAAACATTTGATATATTTTGAAAAATAATATTTTTTCTAGAATGAGTTCATTAATGTATCTATGGATATAATTTTTTTCTCAGTCAAAATATGCTAAAAACATTCATTTTTCTGTTATATCCAATTTCTTTTCCTATTCGTCTTTTTTTTTTATTGGACACCTACAACTTTCCAAATATCACAGCAAAAGCATTAAAAAACCTTTGCATCAAGTGTGTTAGTTAACCTGATAGATTCCACACTAATGCAAATATACACTTCAAAAACATCTGAGTTTTCAGAGTGTGTATAAGAAAGCTACTAATTGAACATTTATAGAAGTTACTTCATCAGTCAATTGGTAAATAATCATAATAATAATCATATAATTCATTCTTCTCCTATGTGTCTTGTCCCTTCAGGATGTGGGCGATCATGGCTTTTCACAATTTCTTGTACTTTGTAGCTCTTCATAAAGTTTGTTTTTTTTGTATCGCTCCTAAATCTTGTTCTGTCAAGCATTTACACAATCTTGTTAGGTAGGTAAAGCATTGCTTTACTCTGTCCCTCTTGCTTTCAGTATGTCCTGTCAGTGTCAAATTTCCTAAACCCTGTTTCCTCAAATATCTCTTTCTAATGCTAAGTATAAGTGTCCTTTTTGTTTCCAAAATAAATTAACACACTCTAGTTCTTTATTACCTGTAGCATTTTCTACATTTTTTTAATCCCTTCAGGACATTTTTTAATACTTTTCCAACCTAATAAAAAGCCAAAGTGCCAATCAAGAAAGAAGTTTTATGGACATAAGAGAAGTTCACATTATGAAGATTGATAGGAAAGTTGACCTGAGAATTGAACAGGTTAAAATTGTAGTGATTAAGTAAACATCCACACAGGAGTCTGTTTCATAAGACAAGTGGCTCTTAGGAAGAAGATGAAATGAAAATTTATACATAAGTGATCATGACTCTCCACAGATTACTTTCTTTATTATCTGTAAATTGTCATGCATTCTTGGGAAATGGTTTCCCATTGCCTTCTCCACTGTTTAAAATTCAGAGATTTCCTTCTCTTAGACTGGTTGCCAGTAAAAGGATAGGAAGCCCTGTCTTACCTTTGGGAAACTTAACTTTAATTTAGTTTGAATAACTGAAATATGATATACTTATCTGATTGAAATAAAGATTAGGAAGTAATAATAGAATATTAAAATTTGCAATGACAGTGATCTTATGAGCATCTAATTGATTGTCTATGTTATATGTAACTGACAATGAAC
>CAHIKZ030000746.1:5800000-5915000 GCA_903632075.3 Acanthosepion pharaonis | reverse complement strand
GGTGATACCAATTAAAAAGAAAAAAAATATGTACAAGCTACTATTCAGAGCCATACAGACATTTAATATAATTATAGAAAAAGTCCATCTTGGACAACGATGCCTTAGTTCCTTTTGGCATACTCCTCTTGCTACTTGACACACTTCAACATCTATTTTACTTTAGAAAACAATCTACAAAGTCCTTTTTCAGGGACTCTAGCAGCTGGTTTGTTGCATTCTCCTTTATCTTGTCTTCTGTGACTCACTACTGGCTAAATAATGATATGAGAGAGTGTCTATTCACACATGTGCAATAAAATCCCTTTAAATTAGTTGTCAAGTCTCATCAAAACTTCACAACCAGTTCTCCAGATATTCAAAATAGATGAATACTTTCCAGGTAGATTTTGTAATGGTGAAAATGTAAACAAACACTGGGAAATATCAATTTAATTCATATACACACACACACACACACACACATACACATATATATATATATATATATATATATATATATAAATATAATTATTTATTTAAAAATATGATTCAACTTCATACATAAGAGGTCTGAAAATTACATGTTTCTTTTTCAGAAATACGTTATTCCAAAAAAAATTTCGCTTGAAGATGGAACAGAGCTTACTTTAACTCAATTTAATTCAAATAATTATATTGAAGTTTCCGGCTCTTGTTTTGAAACATGAGACCTCTTATGTCGCGAGTTGGAATCATATTTTTAAATAAATAATTATATTTATGCTCTACTTTTGTATCGAGCACTATTTTTTAAAAATAATAACTAAAATACTAAGGAACTTTGGATTATTTACCTAACCAGTTCCTTCCTATTTTCTATATATTTTCACATATATATGTATATATATATATATATATATTAATTCATCGAGTTTAGAAGAAACCTCAACAGAATGCAGAAAGCACTAGATGGCCGTTTCGTCCTATACTTGGGACTCATCAGCAGTGCATATCCACTACCGAGAATTGAAACCCGGACAGCTACATTGACAGGCAAACATCATACCAACTGTACTAACTGGCCTCGGTGATAAAGAGGTAGCGAACTAGATTCGATATTGCATTGCTTGTTCACATATTCCATGGTGGAACTCATTCAAATTCCTTTACCCATAGGACAGTGCCTCCAAGAGCCACGATTACCATCACCAAGCCACTCCATCCAGAGCATTAGACGCTGGTTCAAGCAAGGATATACAAATGATAGAAATTAAGGAGGATTTGAGATAATTAAGTAATTCATCGGGTCTAGAGAAACCTCAACAGAATGCAGAAAGCACTGGACGGCCATTTCATCTTATATTTGGGACTCATCATGTATATATATATATATATATATATATATATATATATATATATATATATATATATATATATATATACATACACATATATGTGCAGGTACTGAGTTCAACACTGAGTGGTGAAAATTTGTTTCATGCTTATTTATTCATATTTATTTATGGTAATAATTTTTAGATTGCTTATTTATATATTTTTTTACAAGACGGTACAAGGCCTGGGAGCCATTGGAAGTGGAGAGAGTTAAGCGGTAGTTTATACAGAGAGGAGGGGAAGATAATGGTTAACTCTAGACTTGAACAGGTTAAAATTATATTCATCAAGGAAACATCCTCTTGGGAGTCTGTTCCACAATGGTTTGTGGGAAGCTGTTCAAGTGGAACTTACTTCTTGCCAATAGCTGTGAAGATTAGACCTGACAGAACTAAAAATTTAGTTTGTCTGAACGATTTCCATGGAAGTAGTGACAGAACAGTGAAAGGCTTTCCACACATTCCACCTGTGAAAGAGAGAGAGAGACAAGTTCACCTTCCAAATTCTCTCCTACAGGTGAGATGTGGTGTGTCTCTCACTACTCTGTTGCTACTTCCAAGGAAACTGCTCAGATGAGCTACTTTCCCTAACCCCACCAATTCAAACCTTCATGGTATGCACATGCCATACCACTTACATAGTAGTAAACCAACCACACTCCATCTGTATTCCATCGATGAGAAGTAAGTTCCACTCTAATAGCTTCTGCCCATAAACCACTGCTCTGTGGAACCGACTCCAGAGGAGGTTTCCTCGAGCATTATAATCTTAACCTGTTCAAGGATAGATTTAACCATTATATTCCACTCCTATACACACAAACCCTCCAAATGTCACCCTAATGTAATCCTCTACCTCTAGTGGCTTCCGGAGTTTGACCGTTATCAGCCATAGAACAGCGAATAGAATTTTAATACAACCAGTGTGATACAAGATTACTAGAATAACCACATTTTTACATATATGATAATAAAGCTAATATTGTTACACTAAGGAACAAAATGATTAGTTTATGAAAATTAAAAGCAGAAAGCACAAAAGACTGAGATGTAAAACAGTAAGAAAGCTTGAAATGGAAATAAAGGAAGCACGGACATAAAAGAAACAAAAATACATAAAGGCAAGCATTATTTTGTGAATATTGATTAATTCAAAAAGCCAACCAAAGTAATATATATATATATATATATATATATATATATATATATATATACACTAAATGAAAACTAATGATGTTGGTGTGACCATCAGATAACTTGCCAGATGAACTAACACTGTAAAGAAGAAAAATCCCAAACAAGAAAAGAAAATGTATGAAGAAAAAAGAAAGAGTATATATATATATATATATACTCTTTCTTTTTTCTAGAGGAAAAGAGAGAGGATGTTAGATACAAAATGAGGAAATATAATCAGAAAGAGAAAAAAAGGTTACCAAAAAAGTCATGTCATCTAGAATTAGAAAAATCTGTCCCCGTGGACTAAATAAAAGTTTCAGTTCAAAATTCCATCATATATCACCTGAAGAAGGTACAATGTTTATTTTTTTAATCATTTCAACCCAAGCAAGGTGGGAATGCCACTAGTACATGGGGGTCACAGAGAGTGAAATTGAGAGAAAAAAATTGGGTATGAGGGTGATTGAGGAAAGATTAAAAGATAAATGTGATTCAAGAAGACAGAAGATGGTGATTGATGTTTCATTTAACTTTTTGAAAACTGTAATTTTAAGAAAAGCAATTATACAGAAGGGAGTTCCACAGGTGGGAGTATGAGAAAAGAAACTGTTGTAGTAGAAATGGTGGTTACATGCAACTATTTCAACAGTAAAAGAATGCCATTCTAGTAGTACACTTAAATACATGTAATCAGGACCCTAGGAAAAACAGCTTGTCAGTGCAGTTGCCATAAAAATATTTGTAGAAAAGACAGAGTGAAGCCCCAAATCATGTCTGTGAGAAAATGACTGAAGTCAAGATGCCAAGTCAGGATTGATTACATTGCAGATCCTTCTCTGGAGTTTGTCAAGAACCTTGAGATGAATAGCATGAGCACCAGACCAGATATGTCAACAGTATTCAATGTACAGATGAATGGTAGATTTGTAAATGTGCAAGATGGACTCTGATGAGAAAAACATTCTAGTATGACACAGTGAACCAAGCAGTTATTGATTCACTGTTGTTGTTCCCCTTGAAGACAAATGAAAATGTGAGGCCAAGAAGGTTGATGGTGATAAGGAAAGTTTCCCTGTGGTGATTAAAAATAGGATAAATAGCACTGCCGAAACATGTATACGGCAACAAAGATGAGGTCAACAGTCCACTGTGTGTATGCATGTGCATATATTGTGCAACAAATATTATTTTTTAACGTAAACTTTTGTCTGATAATGTACTTAATTTAGTGGTGAATATTAACCTCATGAATCAAACATTATGCAGTAAAAATTCCAGATCAAAATTCAACTAATAACTTTGAGTCATACTTCAGACTTACACATGCATCTTCATATATATATATATATATATATATATATATATATTTTGTCTGTGTGTTTATCCATGTGTATATACATTATATATATATATATATATATATATATATATATATATATATATATACTCATACACATGTACATGTGTATGAATAATGTATATGCATAAAATAAGCTAAGCTTGTTTCATACATAAACACACACACACACACGCATATATATATATACGTATATATGAAACATGCTTAGCATATACATATTTGCATATTCATATATTGATTGATAGATATGCAATCAAAAATATATAAAATTAAACATTTCTTTGTTCCTTCAGAAAAGAAAATGTACATGCAATTCATTTCTTACTTGAAACATCAAAGAATTAAAAGTGCAATTTGCCAATTTTTTTTTCATCTTCAAGATCAAAAAGCCATGATTAAAATCAAGAGATCAAGGTCCTTACTTAGATCTAAAAATCATTTGTCAAATTTTTTTTCTTAAAACATTCATTGGAGATCTAATGTATTCTAAATTCTTATAAAAAAAAGCATCTAAGGCATAACAGTATTTACAACCATCATGAAAGATGCCAATAAAAAGAACATGAAAACTCTACTGGTAAATTCAAAGAGTGTAAAAGATATTTCATCATTGCCTCATTTTTCAAATTTCATTTTGTCTTGCTCTTGAAAATATATATCTGAAAATGAAGAATAAACATGTGCAAAACTGAATAATTGACTTGATACAAGCAGATGCTCTGGTCATCACCTCTTGACTCAGTGGTTAAATTATTTGACTCGTGTCCACAAGATGTAAAGATTAATCTGTATTTCTAACCTGAAGTAAGCCAAATAAACAAACTGTAGATCTACACAAGAAAATATTTGATTCCTAACTGAAGAAAAATTTCATTAGAGAGAAAGAAAATTGTACTGAACTGTCACATGATATCTGTCCTCCTGTATGGCAACAAATGCTGGACAATCTCCTCAAAGATGGAGAAAAGAAGCAACAGAAATGTGGCTGTACAGAAAGATGCTGAGAATACCATGGACCAAACATGGGATCAACAAAAAGATTTGGGAGAAAATAGAAACAAAAAGGACACTTATGATTAACATCAGGAAGAGGCAGTTGAAATTTCTGGTGCATGTAATGAGGTAGGAGAGCTTGGAAAATCTGAAACTCACAGGACAGATTGAAGGAAAGATGGACAGAGGAAAGCAACGTGAAACTTACTTGATGAGTTTGAGTAAATGGATGGTAGAACAGAGTTTTGAGTGAAATAGCAAAAAGACAAAACTTATTAAGAGCGACAAGAGACAGGGAGATGTGGAGGGCCATGATCGCTTGAAGGGACACAGCACATAAAAGAAGAAAAACTTCTTCCTTGAACAGATCTAGTTGCAACAATAATAAAATCAAAGATATTATTAACTCAACAATATTATAACAATTTACTAAGTGTAAATTAGATGTACTACTATAGAGCCCCCAACAAACTCATTATAACAATTTATACTAATTTACATAAGCGGACTAAATATAAATGTACTAAGGGAAGATAAATAGAGATTAAGATTGAATCCAGAGACTCCCTGCGATTTAGTCAACCCATTATGCAGGAACAGTCTTCCCAAGAATATACCAAACTAAATATTGTGTACCTATTCTTTGTTTCAATCATTTTGTTAATTTTTGTGTTGTATTATTCTAGCTTATTTAAGAACACTATGCAATCATAATTAATCTAGCAAGACAAGCTTGCTAACCATTACACTGCATTGAAGTACTCAACTCAACAATATTATATTTAATAATCCAAGAAATTAGTTGACACATGGCCAAATGGTTAGAAAATTCATGTGCTTTGAATTGTATCATAGTTCAATAGTCAGGCTAGTGTCTTCTTCATAATATCGATCTGAGGAGACAATCTCAGCATGCAGCGCCATTAGAAAGTGCTTGAAAAACACATCACAGGTTAACCCAAGCCTTGTGAAGGAAATGGGTTGACAGGACTGTTCGGAACTTGCCAGTGGTTGTGCTACCACAAAGTCACAAGTCATCATGACCAAATATTTAACTATAGTGGCCTTGTTCAAACTGTTGACTACACCAGTTTATGTGCTCTCTCCCAGAAATTGTAACTAAGGTTTGCTCATAGTGGCAGTATAAAACACATATTAGTTCTTTGGGTGTTTAACAAATATGCCTGAGCAGGAATTTATAATAGGGATTAGTTATCCACTCTAACAGACAGGGATACTTGGACATGAACAGTCTGCCATACCGTTAATCAAAGAAGTAAATTTGATAACTATCATTATACTAAATCTTGATGGATACTAAAAAAATAACTGCTACTTATTCTTCTATGTGCCATATTCCATCAGAACATAGCCGATCATTGCTCTCCACAATTTCCTGCTTGCAGCTCTTAATAAATTTTGTACTTTTGTCATTTCTCCTAAACCTTTACTCAAGCTCACTAAATACTTTATGAGTTGTTTATCTCTGTTTCTCTTGCCTTCAATCTGTCCCGTGAGTATCAGATTTTCCAAGCATTCTTTCTTCATTATGTGCCCTAGAAAATTCAACTCTCTTTTCCTGATATTAAGTATAAATGTTCTTTTATTTGTTTCCATTTTCTCTAAAACTTTGTTGTTGCTCACATGTTTGGTCCATGGTATCCTCAACATCTTTCTGTAGGACCATGTTTCTGTTTTCTTCAAGTTTCTTCTTCATCTGTGAGGAGATTGTCCAGAATTCTCTGCCATATAGGAGGACAGATTTCATGTAACAGTTCAGTACTATTTTTTGCTACTTTTCTAATATTTTGGGATTCATGAAACAGTTGTAAAGTATTGGTCTTGGAAGTAATTGAAAATACATTCAATGATTATAAATATACTAGAACTGTAACCTTCCATTAGTTAGTTAGCCTTACCCAACAACATTTGGTCTGATTCTGGAATTTGAGAGAGGCTCGTAATTAAGTGCTCAGCCAGAGAAATGAAGGCAAAGTCATCTGCTATAATTAAACTCTGAATAGAATGCATTAAGCTGTATAAAATAAATTCATTCTCTTTCTAATATATATGTTCTGTTTGTAATTCTAACTCATTTTCAGGATTATGGCATATAATACTGTACAGCCTTATTTATCTAAATATTCTAGCCACTTATTCTTCTTCTAATTTGACACAGTTACATGTTCATCTAGAGATGATACTATCTAAGTAGGAATTCTAAGATATATATCTTTCCCAAAAGCATTACTATAACATACTTCTTTTTAATTCCTGGATTTGAAATTATAAATTTATGTCTGCCTGCTGAAACCATGTTGGTGTAGATTTATTTTAAGATATTATATTATAGACAGGAATTGCTTGAGATTGTCATTATAGGAGAATAACATAACCAAAAAATATTTGACGTACACATAAAAGTCAATATGTCTCTATGCATTCAAACTAGAAAAAGTCAGTGATCCTAGTACATATGGAACCTGACAAATAATATAGAATGAAAAGCAATAATTATGGTGTAATAAATAAGAAGGGTTGTTGCTGTGAAGCACTTTTTGCTCTGTCTAGATGGCCGAGGTGTTGAGCAGTTATTTATTACTGAGCTAGGTGTTTGCCTTTTGGTCTTTTCATCTTTCTTAGGTTAGACTTTTTTTCTTGTCTAAGGTTTTTCTTTTTTTTTAGATCTTTTAGCATGTAGACTGTTGGTTGAATTTTTTATAGTATATAATATCTGCTCCAGGGAAAATTGGTTCTCTGTGTCATTCTAGTCAATTTTTCTCTCCAGAATTCATCTTACATATTTATAAGTCTACCCTTCTTCCACGCTTGAATATTTTTTTTTTTAATCAGAAACAACCCAAGTAAGGCAGTAATGCCACTAAAACTCAAGAGGTTACAGGATGTGAAATAATTAGGAACAGTAACATTAATGATGAGCAGAAAGAGAAGATAGTATTCAGGTGGAGAGTAGGTTGACGTTACATTTACATTTTTGCAGATGGCTAGAAAGCATGGAGTTGGAAAGGAGTTCCACAAGTGAGAAGTGTGAGAGAAGGAACTGTTAGCATAGAATTTATGGCTATATCTAGCCAGGTCAACTGAAAATTGATAAGATCTCTACACCATTCTAGTGCTGTGCTTAAATTCAAAAACTCTAGGTACTATAGCTAAGAGCTCATTTGAACAATTGCTGCCACAAATGGTCAGGTGCTTCTCTCATATATTAAGAGATCAGTGATAAAATCCAAAGAAGGAATCAGCAAAGTTATTGGTCCTGACTGTTCTGGCATCTCAGCTTCAGTCACGTTCACACTGTCATAATATAGTTTCCCTGTGCTTTTTTCTATATGGTAATTTTTCTGATGAACATTCCTAGACTCTAAAAAATTTAAGTACAGTACTAGATGAGTAGTAAAATCTTAACATTTTACAGCTGAAATGGCTAGATGTAACTGTAAGTTCTATGATAACAGTTTCTTTTCTCACACTTCTCAGTTGTGGGGACTCTTTTCTGGATTCTTGCTTTCCAGTCAACTTTGATCTTCAAAAATTTAAATGCAGTGTCAATTGTTATCTTCTGTTTTCTGAATTCCTCTTCTTTTATTTTTCTTTCTTCTTAATAATGATTTTCTTTTTCTTATATTCATTCACACTCAGTTGTTGTATAAAATAAAGTTATTTATTAAAAATGGCTGAAATGATGATGATGTACATTCAGGTTCAAAGTTATGCCCTGTTTTGTTATATTTTGTTGTTAGATTTGGGAGTTGGAATCAAGGTTTTTGCACCATATGCATGTATCTGTTATTACTGCTGGCTAACTGAAAATTAGGGTTCATAATAGAATCCACAGAATTAAATAACTTGAAACAGTTGATATTTCAAAATCAAGATAACATGAAAAGGTTAAAATTGTAGTTTTCCAAGCTGAGAATACTATGGACTGAATATGAAGTTTTAAGGAAATAGAAACTAAAAAGATATTTATACTTATAATTTGAAATAGGCAGTTCAAATTTCTCGGGCATATACTGAAGAAAGAGAGCCTGGAAAATTTGACACTCACAGTACATTGTGAAAGTAAGTGGGAATGAGGTAAGTATCAAATAACCTACTTAATGAGCTTGTGTAAATGATTGGCAGTGCAGGGAGTAGAAAGGATAGCAAAAGGCAAATGTTATGAAGAATTGCAAAGGACAGGAGGTAGTGGAGAGCTATAATCATCCATATGGCATATAGAAGAAGTAGCAGTTCTTGGTTAAAATTGGCTAAAAAACATTATCTCCCAGAAATGCCCTTGGTTAACTACTTTTTGATGAAACATAATCATTATTTCATAAAATTCGCTTGAGGATGAAATGGAATTAATGTCTTTAATTTAATTACAAAATTAAATTCGAAGCTTTTGGCTTCCATTTTTGAAACATGGTTAGAACTGTGTAGTGAAAAAACCATATTTTAAATCAATTAATTTATAATATTAATGCTCTCTAAATTTACATTGAGCACTATTTTGTAAAAATAAAAATAAAAATATCTATAAGAACACCAGATTATATATCTTACTGTCCTTTCTTTATATATATATATATATATATATATATATATATATATATATATATAAAATTAGGAGATCAACAGATTCTGCTACATTGGTTTCAACCTTTTGGTATCTTTAGATAATTTTAGTCAATTGATTTTCTAAAAAATTATTTTTTTTAAAAATAGAAAATTTCAAAAGAAATTTATGCATGCTATATTTTTTTAAATTAAATAAATAAATGAGCACATGACGTGAGGTGTGGTAGAAGCTGAGGAAGAGGAGGAGGAGGATGAGGGGAAAAGCAAAGCAAAGGCTGGATGATCTTCCTTGACAACCCCCCCCCGCCCAGGCTTTCACAGTAGTCCAAGTATACTGAGTGTTTTTATCAAGGACACCATCTTAAAGAAGGTTGGCATTCAAGGTTTGACACCCATCCCAGCCTGATATATATATATATATATATATATATATATATATATATATATATATATATATATATGGGTGAGGAGGCTATTGGATCTTCCACTGTTTGACAGGTCTTGTTTTTCATTATGAGAGTTGACATCCCAACCTCCACACCAGCAGAAAAGCTAGTAGGGTCACTGGTTTAGATGCTAACCACCCATCCATGCAGCAGTTTGTATTGAGTTACATGTTACCAGTAGCAGGCCTAAGCCTGACTTGACTTAAAATATATATATATATATATATATATATATATATATATATATATGTGTGTGTGTGTGTGTGTGTGTGTATATATATATATATATATATATATATATATATATATATATATATATATATATATATATATATATATATATATATATATATATATATATATATATATATATATATATATATATATATATATATATATATATATATATATATATATATATATATATATATATATATATATATATATATATATATATATATGTATATATATATATATGTATATATATATATATATATATATATATATATATATATATATATATATATATATATATATATATATATATATATATATATATATATATATATATATATATATATATATATATATATATATATATATATATATATATATATATATATATATATATATATATATATATATATATATATATATATATATATATATATATATATATATATATATATATATATATATATATAGCTGTTCAGAGCCTATTTTAGGAGGTGCAGGTTTGATTATTTCAATATTACAGATATTTTGCTAATGGTTTTCATACAATCAATTATTCAAAGTAATTTATTGTGATGTGCAAATATTTCTCTATTTGCTTATGAAGAGAAGAAAAAAGAGAATGATATAGATATATATTCTATGTGTATACATGTATATGTTCATATTCATATGTAAACATACACATATAAATTATTTTATATGCAGGTATATACACTCAATATGTATGTGTGTGTAATTGCTGTGTTTAAATTATGCATTAATTTTACATGTAAACTAACTATTACTCTTCAACAGTGAATATATTGATATCTTTCATTCAAAGTTTAAATTATAACTGCTATTCAAGGACCTAAAAATAATGAGTAACAATTGAACAATTTCATCTTTGTTTTCATTTATCATGTATAAAATTCTTTCATCTTGTATAAATACGAGTTTGATGAATAATTGTAACATGAAACTAAAGTGGAAAATAAAAATGAAGCCTAAATATTTCGTAATTTTGGAAGAAGCGGACATTATCAATAAAATGCATTAATTCTGAAAGATATGCAAAATGAAAAAGATTAAAAACTAAAAGGAAAATGAAACAATGCAGCTCCCTGAAATGAATAATTTTATAAGTAATTTTATAAGCAATAAAGGATAAGTAATTTTATAAGTAAGGCAAAAGTAATTTTAAAAGCAATTTCCATGTCTCTGTTTAATCTTTGTGCATTGGCAGATATGTTTCTGGAAATAAATGAAGCAGTTCCATTATTGTATGCTGATAATCATAATTTTGGTTCATTATTTCAGAATTGTGTTTCATAAAATCAGTTATATTTACAGAGAAAACAAAGAAATTCCCCAATGATGTCGTATATTGTTGAACCTTTTTTTCTTATTTGATAACAAGAATTTTTTTTATATAAATAGAAGTTGTAATTTCATGATAAGGAATTTTGTATAATCAATGGAAGTGTATTTGTTTTAGCCATTTTTCTTGTGTTCTATGAAATATTTTATATCATTTATTCCCCTATCCTCTTCAGACAATATTTGATGCAATGAAAACTTTAAGTACATCTTGCATTATAATAACATAGATAATGACTAAATCTCTCTTGGCTAAGATAGTATCCCAACACTAAACAAAATTTACATTTCTATTATACCGTCTTAGGCTAAAGTATATCTTTTGGGAAATGAGACCACTCTCATATTTTCTAATATTTGTATGTAGTGATGTCTTGTTTTATAGAGAAAAATAGTCCATTATATTAATAATTCTATTACACAAGATAGAAATGGAAAGAAAGAAGAAAGGACTAATGAATGCATAGTTGCCAGCAAAAGAGGCAGTACAAAGACTGAGCTATATATTGAGACATTGAAATCAAGTAGGTAGAGAAAATTTATTTGTCTGCGATGCGTTATAACAGATGACAGGAAATATTGACAAGGTAATCTTAATATGTGCTGGAATAGTGAAAGGTGCCTTCTAAAAGCTAAAACAAAGTATTATGAAACATGAAAATTTTACTGGAAACTAGGAAAAGAGTGTTTAAGTGTTATATAATATCAGTCCTCTTATATGGAAATGAATGTTGGACAATTTTCTCACAGATGAAGAGGAAACTTGAGGCAACATAGATGTAATTCTACAGAATGATGCTGAAAATATCATAGATGGAACAAGTGAACAATAAGGAATTTTTACCGGAAAGGGGAGTGAAAATACACTTAGGCTCAAAACCAAAAAGAAAGTTGTAATTTCAGTGATGTATAATATAGAAAGAAAGCCTAGAGAATTTAACAGTGACAGGATATATTATATACTGAAGGCAAGAAAAGTAATTCTTATCACATATCTTGGGCTTTTCCTCTTGCTAACAATCATATTCTCTCTTCTTTGCACTTGATAGTCAGACCTATCTTCCTGTTTTCTTTTACTACCTTTTCTAGGAGGTTTATTTTTGTGCCTGTCATCAACATAGTGTCATCTACATCTGTGTTGCTAAGATTGTGTCTATCAATATGTCCTGTTAGGAAAATAAAAAGTAAGATGTGTATTTGAGTATAATATGTTGAAAGTGTTCAATCCAAAATCTGGACAAAAGAAAGCATTCAAAGAATGACACATATTAATGAAAGCCAGTCAGATGATTATTAGGAATGATATATTGATGAAATTAGTATCAGCTATGGATGCAATCAAAATTTTTAATTACTGAACAAATGAATTTGTAGCATTTCTGATTGGTAGCATCTTCTCATTACTGGTTTTGGTTTTGTAAAAGTTTGGGTGTGTTTTGCAATTAATGCAGATTCATACTGGTGAAACATCTTTGCAAAGCTACACATTTAATGACACTGATGACCAAGATAACAAAATTACAGTTCTCTATATAGATACTTAGAAATTCTTTAATTACCAAAGAAAACAATTGTTAATAGTTGATAGAATTACTTTGCATTAACATTTTCAGTTTAAAAAAAACGTACAGTATATAGCTTGACTGAGACAAAACGTACAGTATATAGATCGACTCAGACTATGCAAAAATAAACTTTGCACTCAGTATCCTTCAAAGTAGCCAGCAGCCTGTGAAAAAAATTTCTTTCTGACACTTTAACTCTTTGCAGGTTATTTAACGTCAGAAAATATTCTTAGATTGTAAGAATATTTTTTTGGTAATAATAATGATTTAATGATACAAGTCTTATTAATTAACCCATAGTTGGTGGGGAGAAGAGGCGGTTTTATACCTTTTTCAAACGTATTTGCATGTAAGTGAATATAATGAACCCAATGGGAATTGGAACTTGGCTCTCTGATTATCAATTCTGAGCCATTATCCATTACACCACCTGCATATTCAAGGTTACAGCACCTGTTATTTCCAAGTGGTCATCCATCTAGGTACTGACCAGGCTTGACATTGCTTAACTTTGGTGATCATATAGAAACTTGTGTTTCAACATGATGTGGTTGTATGCTTGAAGGCAAGAGAGACAGAAGAAAACAGTGAGAATATATAAATGGGGAGCAGTGTATGAGATGGTGAAAAGACAAACTTTATTAAGAGCAAGAAAGACTATGAAGTTGTGAAGAGAGAAGATTGTACTCTTCCTGAAGGGAGACAGTTCATAAAAGAAAGATTCTTCCAAATTCTACCGAAAAGCCAAGTGTCATTTTTAAATCGTTTATCTCAATCAATTTGATCAAAATCTTCAAAAAATATATATATCAGAATATATTAAAGAACTAAAATATTCAATGAATTTATATTATAAAAAAAAGAATAGAAAATTAATAAATAAAAGGAAATAACCCCCAAAAATAAAATACAATAAAAATCATCATAGCTGGGAGAGATAAGTTGGATTCATCACTTTCCCAAGAGTATTAGTAAATTGGAACTCAACTCACCAATTAACATTATCCATTACATCACACATACATCCAAGCTTACACCACTTGGTACTAATCAAGCTCCATATTGCTTAACTTCAGTGATCCTACAGGAACTGCTGTTTCAATGTGATGTGGCTGAAAAAGAAACATACAAAAGATATAGATATATAAACACCCTCTACAGACATAAGAGCAGTCTATGATAGCATACATTAGAATATAAGGTCTACAGTCAGATGAAGGCTAGTGGGCACACCCATTCACACACATACCAGTAAGGTATGACAAAGTCCAGCATTGAATAAAATGTAATATTATACATGTAGTCTCATGCTTTCATTAGACTACACAATAATATTTCATGACACAAATAAGAATTACTATAGACTTTACTATTTGAACCTGTACTTGCTTGTTATATTCACAGTATTTCCACCATTGTACCCTCAGGTCTTCTTTGGATGTCTGTCTTTGTACACATAAACTTCTGGAATTTGAAACCAAACTCTTTATTCAATCCAAAGTATTGATTTTTTACATTCTGCTTTTCATGCTGAGGGGATGTTTCTTACCAGTTCATACCAATTTTATTCATTTTTGTATTCCTTGTTTGTTTCTTCTACTGAAAATTCACATATCTTCTTCTGTTGAAGAAACAAACAAGCAATACAAATTGAATAATCTGGTGAGTATTAACTGCTATAAAATATCACCTAAACATGGAAAGTGGAATGTAAACAATCTAGCCCCATTGATTGAATAAAGGGTTCAGTTTGAAATTTGAAGAAGGTTATCCAGCATATATATATGGATGTGCAATTGGTGTAATAGATTGTGTCTCAGAATGTGAAATCAGAGAGCCGAGTTCAAATTCCATCTGATTTTGTTACATTCATCAGTCATTAAGTGCATTTTGCACCACTCTGGTCATCACTTCCCTTATTTCTGATGTAATTGTGTTTCATGGTGACATTCAAAGGAAACTAGTGCATTGGTGGCAATGATGTTGAGGTTACCCCCATCTCTTTTATCAGAAGTTCTTCCAACCACTTGTAAAGTCGTTGACCTCTGAGGCACAGCTTCTCACACAGTTTAATCCCAAGTTGATGCTGTTAACTGGTGTGTGACTGTTGCAGTGCCAATGCATCTTTTTGGAGCTATGTGTAAGAGTAAGATATATGCCATGGCCCAGTACAGTTCGGTATCCCAATTCATTTGTGCAAAGCAGAGTTGATGCTTTACTACAAAGGTACTACCATGGATGATACACCCCACACATTCATTCCTTCATTTATTTATTCAGTTAGCATATTTTATGCTGTTGTGATCATTGATGTTAGCATTATTTTTAAAAAGATTGTAATTGTGGTTAGAATAGAACTTATGGTGACATTCAGTGGAAAATAATGCTGGTTCCTTTTGCATTGTTACATTCACTTATAGATAAATACACTTGGTGTAGTAATAAAATAAGCACATCCCATCAGCTTTGTTGCTTGTAACTATCCATCATAATAAATATAAAATTTTCAGTGCTATAGTCAAATCTAGTCTAATAAATCCAGAAAAAAAACTCTTTGTAAGCTTTCTGGCTCTGTTATTAATGCACAAAATATATTATATCCCACTTGTCAGCTGTTGAAAAAACATTAGAAAGTCTGAATCCATATCTTCTCTTTGCTATGAGTCAAATACCAGGACAGAATAGGTTCTATAGCATTGGTTGGTAACCACTCTAGAGATGGTGACATGATAAAATCATCAATCTTCCAGCAAGCCTGGGCTGTGAAAATACACAGTAACTGTAATTCTTTAGTCATGTGAGGCCCACAATTTGCTACAGGTGAAGAAAGCATTTAGTTTTAAACCCAGTATGAAAACTGATACCTGAAGATGGTTGGAGAGTACAACAGTTGAGTTGTGTGTGGTCTGTATAGCAAATTTTGTAAATGCATATATGATCCCTGAATGATAATTCCTCACATCATAAGTTCTGTCAAAAGTTAACAAATAAAAAATCTGTGAGAGAAAATAATCTGATTGAGATAGAGTATATGGATGCACTACCAAAAATTAAGACAACCAGAACCTGATGACTGATCTCTCATTTGACTCAGCTCTAAAACCCAATGGAGGAAAAACTAACTTGTAACTTTAAATACTTTAAAAACCAAATAAAAAAATTCCCACTATCATGGAGCTGACCCTAAATGATCACCAGTCACAATGAATGGCACCACACTAAAAACAGGCTCCCAAACTTACTTTGAGCATATACTGGGATTCAAGTTTATTTCATATCTATGATCCATTGCTGAAGATTTTAGAAAAATGGTTGGTTCCTTATACCACCTGCTATGTTCTCCCTTTACAAGAATCAGATCAATGCCAAAATGGAGTATAGCTGCCATATCTAGACTGGAGCTGTCCAACCCACCCTTTCCAGCCTTGATAGAATTCAAAACATTTATGTTTCCCTGTAAGAAATTAATTATTTCCCGCCCTAGAAGCCCTTTCTCACAGATGCAAAATCAGAAGGCTATTGTTACTCTATTGCCATATTTTTATCATTTCACCCCAAACAAAGCAATAATGACATTAAGATGCCAAGGGTTACTGGGAGTGAAAGAGAATGAGAAGACATTGTTGAAGAGAAAAAACAGTAAATGAACAAGATTCAGGAAGAGAGAAGATAGTGATTGATGTTAGATTTAAATTTTTGAAACTGAAAAAGATATGAAAAGCGTGAGAAAAAATGATTAGAATAGAACTTATGGTTACTTCTCACAAGTTTAACAGTACAATGATGAGACCTCATAGCCAATCTAGTAGTAATTTCATCCAGCTGAGGTTTTCACAAACATAGACACTGAGGCCGTGCATATAGATACTAGAATCCTTTTGACAGAAAAGATTCCTTGGAAAATATTCCCTTCTCTAGTTCCACCAGTTCAGACCTTTACAACTTAGACCTGCCATGCCATGTACACAGAAGCAAACTTTCATTTCCTTTATATTTTATTAGTGAGAAGGAACTTCCATTTGAACATCTCCCTAAGAGCCACTATGTGGAACACACTCCCAAGAGAATGTTTCTCTAAGCACTACAATCCTAACTTTTTCAAATCTAGAATCACCATTATCTGACATAACCTATAATTCTTACATCCAGAAAAAAAAACCTCATTTGATTACTGTCTTCATTCAGTGGCTCTTGGGCCTTGTAATGCACAAAATTTAGCATAAAAAAGTTATCTATATCCCACTGGTGTCAGCTGTTGGTATTCGAAAAACATTAGAAAGGAACTATTTAAACTATGTACATTGTTTGGATGGTGGTCCTCATCTTTATTGTCATATTCACAATGTTTCAGCCATTGTAAACTCTGACCATCTTCAGATGTTGGAATTTCAAACCAAATTCTTTATTTTCTTCACTGCAGTAGATTGGACACATGGCCCAGTGAATAAAAGCGATCAAGTGATGTCCCAAAGAACTGTTCAATACCTGTCCACAGCAGAGGTGAACAAAAAAAAGAGATGAGTTACTAAAGGGAACTCTTGTGCAATGAGCAATATGGTTTTTGATCAGCCCAATTCACTGGTGATGTCCTAGCTACTGTTACACACAAAATTAGTGAGACTCTTGAGGACACACAGACCACAAGGACCATAGCATTAGATATCACGAAGGTCTCTGACAAGGTGTAGTACAAAGGTTTGCTACACAAGCTCTCCAGCTATAAAATCACTGGAAGGATTTTCTCTGTTATAATATCCTTCCTAATAGGTAGATCCCTGAAGAAAATTATTAATGACCAGTCCTCCAAAGTCCTGGTGGTGAACACTGGTGTTTCCTAGGGGTCACTTCTTGTACAATACTCTTTCTGATTTATATGAATGATCTATCTAAGAATATACTCTCATCATTTGTAAATGACTATGCTGATATGATCCCTGAAGAAAATTATTAATGACCAGTCCTCCAAAGCTGTGGTGGTCAAAACTGGTGTCCCCTAAGGGTCACTTCTTGGAACAGTACTCTTTCTGATTTATATAAATAAGAATATGTCTAAGAATATACTCTCATCATTTGTAAATGTCTATGCTGATATGATGATATATGGCCACATCTCTAAAAGCCTTGATGATCAGAGACTAGCAGCTGAATTCTCTTCCGATCTAACACTAACTTCCCAGTGGTAAAAAAAACTGGCTGGTTACATTCAATGCCTCTAAAACCAAACTGGTTACATTCCATCACCGCTAATCAGACCCTGAACTACCACTAGCCATGATGAATGGATGTCCCCTTGAGGAGGCACTGTGCCTTGAGAAGACATTGTGCCTCAAACTCACACCTGACCTTGAGTGGAATTCCTATATATGATCCATTGCTGCAGGTAAAATGATCATTGATGCAGGTAAAATGATCAGCTCTCTGTATCACTCTAGTAAGTACCTAACTCCTCATGCTATCCTCTACCTTTATAAGAGCCAGATCAATCCGAAAATGGAGCACAGTCGCCATATTTGGACAGGAGCTACCCAAACTACACTCTCCAGTTTTGACAGAGTTCAAATGTGTATCTTAGTCCTTGTTGCAGAAGAATTATTTTCCATCCCCCAACTTCTCTCTCACTGGCAGGATGTGGCAAGTTTCTCACTGCTCTATTGCTATTATCATGAAAAGTGCACCGAAAAACTGCATCTCCTGGTTCCACCAAATTTGACCTTCATGGCTAGGACCTGCCATGCCTCTTACATTGTAGCAAGTCACCCACATTCCCTCCATATTCTATAGGGAAGAAGTAACTTCCACTCAAACAGCTTTTCCCTGCAAACCACTGCCTGTGGAACAGATTCACAAGAGGATGTTTCCCTGATCACTACAATCTTAATCTGTTCAAGTCTAGAGTCAACCATTATCTTCTCCTCCTATCCATATAAACTACACCTTAATGTAGCCCTCTACCTCAAGTTGTCCTCAGGATTTGTAGAGGGTAACCCTTCCTGTAAAATAAATAAAATAAAAAATAACTGAAACTGAGGTATCTGGAAGAGGCATGGCATGTGGAACTAAAACAATTTACCCCAGTAAAGGAAATAAAGTTTTCAGTTTGAAATATGACAATAAAGATGAGGACAACAATCCAAACAATAGTTACAATACCTCATCTCAAAAATATAGACAGATATTAGAAATTAAAGATTTTAAATGCAGATTTCCAAGGCAATTTTTTTATACTTTGACATAGCCTTCCTCTGTTTTCTTTGATTAGCCTCATGTCATACTAAAGTAAATTTAATAAATATTAATAAATATTGATATGAGCAGATTATGTTTTATTTGTACAAAATAATCAGCATCTATATTTTATTATTCTTATCCCTCATAATTCAGATATTAAAGATGTTTTTTTCTGATTTTTTTTTGTTATGGTCAATGTATTTCACTCTCTTGAGATCAGAAGTGGAGGCTGAGTGATCAGGTTTAGCTTTCAAGTCTTAAAATTCGTTTTGGTGGTATCCCATAACCCTGAATTGTAAATTCAACTTGCTCTTTAAATCTGTGAGAAAGACGTTTCTGTCATGATTTATTTTTCATTACTGAAGAATAAATAAATAGAAAAAATGGGGTTAGAAAAAAAAAGACAAAAGAAGAAGTTGCTGCATTTTTTCGTAAAGGCCATTCCGTCCCAAATAATGAGAAAAAGTTGGAGACGTAAAGAAACTCAGATTTTTATCGACAGTAGGTGTTTTTACATTTATCATAATATTGCAAAAAAGAATGAAAACACTTAAGAAACTGTGGATGTACGAAGTATCCAAGAAGAATGTATTTTAACCATAATGGAATACAAATGAAAAGCATAGAATACATGAGGGGTAAAAAGTAAAGAGGAAAGTTACATACTATATAGAACATGTCTGTCTACTGATATTGCTTTATTTGAAAAAAGCTATTGTTGGTAAAATAATAGACATGCCACACTACAGTTGTTTGTTGCATGGAGAAACTGTTTCTATTGTAATGAACTCTAGGTCACTAGGGCTCCTGCATTAGATGTCTGTGGTTTTAAGTCTTTTTTTTATTTGTTCTTTTTCATTATTGCAAAAGAGCATTAACATTATATCAATATTATTTTATCTCATACTAACATTTTTTTAATATCTTATAAACATTCAGATTTGTTATAAAAAATAATAACAGTGTATACAGATAACAATGTTTTTTAACGCCATCCCCTTTCAGGACATAGATGATGATGATGATGAACATCATCATAATCTTAATAAACATTTGTTGTTAGAAATGAAAAATTTCAAATGCTTAATATCTGATAGCATCGGTAGTGGTGTATCTCAATGAGCAATCAGAATTGTTTGAAAGGATAAAAGAAACTTGAGAAACAATGCGCCAAATGTCACAGTCTGTGGAATGACATAGATGTTTCTTGGTTTCTTCATCTGGCTGAGAACTTTTCATCAACACTTTGGGTATAAAAATAATTATTTAAACAGATGTCTTTGAAAGAATTCAACAATCTGGAAGTCATAATCAAACAGGATTTGGAAAGGATCCATGGAACTAATTAACTAATAGCCTCTATTTTAATTAAGAAAAAAGGCATCAGTTAATCAGCTGTTTTTTTTTTCTTCCAATGATTTCAACCGCATCTGTGATAAATAGTGAATAATTCTTTGTATAACAAATTTTTACTAACTTTTGAGCAAATATTTTTTTAAGAATTTAAAGCAAAATTTACATACTGTGTCAGTATTATACTAATGTATTTTATTGATTTTCATTGTATTGGATAGTGTAACATTAATTTTTCTATATGCCATATCTCTTAAGGACGTGGGTGGCCATGGGTCTTCACAACTTTCAATACTTTGTAGCTTCTTGTCTTTTCAGTATCCCTCCCAGCCCTGTTCTGTCATCTATTTACATAGGCTTGTCAGGTAGGTTACTCACTGCTTTTCTCTGTCCCTCTTGCTTTCACTAGGTCCTGTGAGTGTCAAATTCTCCAAGCCCTATTTCTTCATTATGTCTCCCAGAAATTTTACAGTCATAGAAAACTGATGTTTATTTTGCACATACCATTTAGAAGAATTCACATTTCCCTGTGCTTGGTCTTATTGCTAGATAACTTAACAAAATGTCCCATCATTGACACACCATGATGATTGATGGAGAAGAGACTGGGAAAATAATGACTTGGGCAAACCAGATGTAGAAGAAAAGCACTGTTATTGCCATAGACAAATATGATAAGGATCAGACAGATTTTATAATGAACACAATAACTGTCAGATTTAAATGCTTTAAGATCATCAGTTATAAAATCAACTGTAGCTGTACTAGAAATGTATATGTGTTTAGAACCTTTGCTTTCCAACCATGAAACCCAGGTGCAAATCTCACAATAGCTGATTTGTTAGGAAGGTTATTTATTGATGATATCAGTACTGGGAAGGTAATCCCAGTCTGCAGTACCTTTGAAAAATTCCTGAAAACTATAATGAAGCTTGTGTATAAAATTGTATAGACAGAATCTTGCATGAAGTGGCAAATCGTTATAATAGAAAGCTTGAGTGTGCTGGTCTTTTTCAAACTGTTGATCATGCCAGGTGATGCTCTCTGTCCCAGAAACTGTAAATAAGGTTTGCTTTGCATATTTACAGTATAAACAAAATATGAACTCTGTGGGTGTTGAACAAATACAAATATGACTGAGCAGGCATCTATGACAGAAATTTGCTAGCCACCCTAGCATACAGATTCACACTAATGAGTAGCCAGTCAGTATGTAAGGCCTGCAAACTTCACATTAGTATACAGGGCTACAGTCTCACTATACTAGGCTTTACTGCTTTGGTTTCTGTAGCAAGTAGGTTTTTATAGGGTGGAGTTACCTGCCCTATGCCCATCCAGTTTTGAAACCAGAATTTTCCTACTCCTAGAATGGTTGCCCTCCAAGGCTAGAACCCAGTATACTCTGCTATTAACTCCTATCTTTGGCCGAAGAAATGGATTTATACTTTTTCAAAGGTATCTGTGCAAAAACTAATGCAACAGTCATGGCTGGAATTTAAACTCAGCATGTCCATTACACTTTCTTTGTTGATAACCAGTGCATTATGTGCACATCCCACACTTTTTAATGCCAGATGAAAGGATTTATGAGATCCAAAGGAGGAAACATACAAAATAATTTAAATTTTCTTTTTAAAAATTGTCATATTTCGTGATATGCAAATATATATATATATATATATATATATATATATATATATATATATATATATATATATATATATATATTACATGCAATGTGCATTTCAGAAGTTTTCAGACTTTTTTAGGAGCGGCAGTTATAACTGTCCTAGATTATTGTAATTTTAGTATATAATTACTAGCCATCTAATAAGCTGACCTGCCACGTTTTGTTAATCCAGATTCAAGGAGAAGGCTGTAACAAGTCTTTGAACACACCCAATTAAAAACTGCTTGTCATCATAACTAGTTTGCAGAATTTAGTTAGGACATGAACACAATTCAAAAGCTTGCAATGCAATAAAGTTTTGTGTTAAATTCGGCAAAAATTTTTTTTTTAAGTATTTCACCCCAATTAGGGCAGGAGTGCCACTAGTACACAAAGGGCTACAGAGAGTGAAAGTAAGAGAAAAGACTAGGTATAGGGAGTGGGTGAGGAAAGAATAAAAAGAAGAACAGGGATGAAGGCATCAGAAGATGTCAATTGACATTACATTTAAATTTTTGAAGATTATAGTTATCAGGGAAGCAAATAAGAGGAAGGGAGATCCACTGTCGGAAAGTGTGAGAAAAGAAGCTGTTGGAGTAGTTACATTTAACTGGTTTGACAATAAAAGGGTGGGACCAAGATGCCAACCAGAGTAGATGCCATGAAAATATTTATAGAAAAGACAGGGCGTAGCCACATTATGTCAGTAACAATGTAACTAGAATTGAGACCCCAAGTCAGGACCGGTTACATTCTATATATTTCTTTAGACTTTCTCAGGACCTTCAAGATGAACCACAGGGGCACCAGACCATATATGGCAACAGTACTTCATGCATGGATGAATTTGTAGATGTGAAGGTTAGATTCAGATGAGGAAAACCTTCTGGTGCAACATAGAGAACTGACTTTCTTTACAGGAGATGCATGTATTGATTCAATGCAGTTGTTCCACTTTAGATCAGTGAAAAATGTGAGACTAAGAAGACTAAGTGAGATGCTCTCATGGAGTTGAGCATCAATCTTCCTGAGTGGAGGCAGAGAAGTTTTTCCATGGTGAGTAAATGACAGCAGTTTCGTTTTGGATGCATTAAAATTCAAAAGCCATTTCCTGTTGTTTTCAAGACCAACGGCCAGGTTAACTTTGTCAGCAATGCTGGATTTATTATTGAGAGAGGAGTAAGTGACAATGTCATCTCTGTAGATGCCTATTTGAGAACTGGTGGCATCAGGAAGATCACTGATGAAGATCAGAAATAGTGTAGGACCAAGGATAGAGCCTTGAGGAACACCAGTATTTGCATGGAAGGAACTGGAAGAGAACCCATTCAGGACAACCTTCATTTCACAGTTAGACAGGAATAACTGGATTAAATCAAATAATCGTCCTCTAATACCATATCCCTGAAGCATAGATAGATGGCCAGCATGCCAAACCCTGTTAAATGCCTTTGATATATCTAGAGCAACAGCTCAAGCTTTGCTGTTATTATCAAGAGCCCCATATACATACTCAGTTGTGGCATAAGCACATCAGCGTTAGTGGAAAGCATATTGCTTGTTAGAGAGCAGAGGTGGGAGGTGAGAGACTACTTTGGCATTTGATTAAAGCCTTGAAGATTTTGCCAAAGAGTGGTAGGAGACTGATGGGATGGTAGTTAGATGGGTCAGAAGGGTCTCCAGAGTTCTTAAAGACCAGGACAAGAGAGGAGGACTTCCAACAGGCTGGAAAGCAAGAATCAGTAAGTATAGTTTGGAGAGAAATGGAGCTAGCTCAGGGGCTGGTACCCCATCACCATCACTTTCTTTAATAGATTCTAATTTAGAGATGATGTTTAATACCATCGATGGGCTTATGCACATGTTACTCAATATAGCCTCAGTTCTAGGGGGAAAATCAGGTTTGGGTACCCCAGATGAGTCATATGTTGAGTTGGATGAGAATTTCTGAGCAATGCATTCAGCCTCATCAGCTGAGAATGTTAGGACTGAATGGATTAAATGTAGGAGTGATTGACGATTTGCTGTAGTTCAGCACACTCTTGCAGAGCTGCCAATAATCTTTATAACCAAACTTGTGAGATGCAATATGTTGTTTCATTCTCTCAGTAAGAATAACTTTGCTTCATTGAGGGCATGCTTGCACTCATTACAAGACAAAGAGACATTTGTTGCAATCAGATATGCCGCTTTGGTACAGATGGAAGAAGTGATTTCTATTGGCTATAGTGGCAGTTCAAGCAGGTGAGAATCAAGGAGATGAGTGTAATTTAACTTGGTATTTTCTTGCTGGGATGAAAGTCTCATTGTCGGCTTTTACCCAGGAGGAAACCTCAGATGCACATTTTTGTAAAGAATAATTAAAACCACATTTGAAGGGATGTCATGAAGGAAATCATGGGACAAGTCCCAGTATGCACGTTAATAACAGAAAGATAGTAAGAGGTTCATGGCTGGAGGGAGAGTGGAAGGAGATGTTAACAGATAGTAGGAGGTTCATGGCTGGAGGGTGAGTGGAAGGAGATGTTAACAGATAGTAGGGGTTCATGGCTGGAGGGTGAGTGGAAGGAGATGTTAACAGATAGTAGGAGGTTCATGGCTGGAGGGAGAGTGGAAGGAGATGTTATCAGATAGTAGGAGGTTCATGGCTGGAGGGAGAGTGGAAGGAGGTGTTAACAGATAGTAGGAGGTTCATGGCTGGAGGGAGAGTGGAAGGAGATGTTAACAGATAGTAGGAGGTTCATGGATGGAGGGAGAGTGGAAGATGTTAACAGATAGTAGGAAGTTCATGGCTGGAGGGAGAGTGGAAGGAGATGTTAACAGATAGTAGGAAGTTCATGGCTGGAGGGAGAGTGGAAGGAGATGTTAACAGATAGTAGGAGGTTCATGGCTGGAGGGAGAGTGGAAGGAGATGTTAACAGATAGTAGGAGGTTCATGGATGGAGGGAGAGTGGAAGGAGATGTTAATAGATACCACTGCATCATCAGATTTGCCAAGAGGGCAGAGCTGCGTTTTGTGACAAGAATCAGGGATGGAGGTAAAATAGAGATCAAGAAGGGAACCATTACTACTCAGGTTACTGGAGAAACATGTAGGAAAGTCAACCACTTGTGTGAGGGATTGAGTGATTGAAAAGTTAAGGCTTTGGATGCTAGTGATTTACAGAGTGTTTAAGCCACATATTATGGTAGGTGTTAAAATCACCAAACACAAATATGTTTGAAAATGAATGATGGCTTTGTCTATATTATCAGAAATACTACCAAGTACACAGCAGTCTTGAGAGGAAGGGGGATGATAGAGAAAGAAGAGATATCTTTCTGAATTGAGGAGAGATAGATAGAGACACATATACAAATAGTCTGGAGATTCCAAAGAGAGTTCCCTAGCCAGCAGGAGATAATCATGAACATAAACTCCCAGGACATGCATGTGGCTTTTAGAGTTCTTTCTAAGGAGATGAAGGTAGCCAGGAATTGAGAAATCAGAGGAAGGGATTGATGAGTTAAGGTTAGTCTTGCAGAGAGCTAGTATATCAGGAGACTTTTCAAAGAGGAACAATTCCTGCAGAAATTGGTATGAATACCACAGATGTTGGAGAAGGAAATGTTAAAGAGTTTTGGTTATATTTAGCCTTGGTTTAGGTTTATATTTTTGGTTGTTAATGGTCACAATGAATTATATTGGTAAGGAAAAGGCCTAAAGTAGTCGGTCATTAAATGTGGCATGAGAGAAAGGAACTGGAGCAGACTGTAACATAATGTGGCCTTGAGGTTGCCCACTAGAGGTGCATGCAGGGACACCCATCCATGCATGATATAGCACTGTAAGAACCCCAAAATTGTGCAAATGTTGATCAGAGCGGCCTCTCAAGTGTTTGGGCTCCTAACGACCAGTTGGTAACAGCAACCAGAAAACTGCCAACCAGGTACTCTCAGTATTAAGATATGTTGTCACAAACCACACACACCACAAGAGATTCTCAACAGCATTGCTACTAAGACCAGAGAAAAGAAAAGGATCTAGGAACCTCTTCCTAAACAGGGAAAAGGGATGAGCCTCTATTCCTGTTCAAAAGAAGGGGGAGTAGTATTAACCAGTCAATAGGAAAACCTATCTACTCCTAATAAAAAAAAAAATGCACACAAGAAACAGACAAAAACAAACAACAAACAAAGAATATAACAACAATGGACATGGAAACAAATGGAGAACCAAGCTGGGCTGGGATCCATGGTATGAGTTATATATGCATATATAGATTGCTCATGGGCTAGAGGTCTAAAAGTCATATTGGGAGGAGAGAGTAAAGGGAGATGCTTGTGCATTCCCTACACCCACGCATATGGATTGTTATAGATGGCTAGAGATACATATGAGTCAGTGGGGTTATAGATAGGGAATCTGGAATATAAATATGAAGTTTTAACTTAGTTAAAGTCCAAAGTTAAGTTCTTCTAGAAGAGATCACTCCAATACCTGTGAGTCACGAGTAAAAGAATAATGTCCAGTACTTATATGATAGTGTTTTTTTAAGCACAGCTTAAATCTGGCACAAGGCCGAAATTATGGAGCACCCAGTGAGGATCGAACTCACTACTCAGTCATAATTGTTCTAGTGAGACAAGCTTGCTAACCATTATACCACGTTGTGCTTGTATGAATCTGAAAAATCACCAAAGACATAATATTCAAAATTTTCAAAGAGGGAAAAAAATGTTTAAAATAAATTCAATTCAATTACAAAAACTAACAAAAAATCAAAAACAAGGAAAAGTCAGAGAGAGAGAGAGAGAGAGAGAGAAAATAAAATAAAATGAATACTGAATAAAATTCAAAGAGATACATACAAGGATGACAGGTGACAATATTCTTTCTCACGTGGTTACTTAGACAAAAGCTTAAGCAAAGAGACAGAAATTAATGAAATGCTCCAGTCTGCTTATGGATTAACTTGTATGAGTTGAGCATCTGTTTCTCACTGGCACAAAAGGTTCAACTATGATAGATAGGGGGTGAGAGATAGCGATGAGAGATGTGGGAGGGGGAGAGACATGGGAACATCAGAACACATTGGGATAATTCAAAATTTTCTGGATGAAAACTGCCATTTGTCTATAAAGACAATAAGCTTACAGTTTGGAATTGTAGCAACTGTAAAAAGAATTATTCATGAAGATCTGAACATGCACAAAATTTTTGCAAAGTTTGTTCCTCAGTTTATGATAGCAGGGAGATGGTTGATAGACATCAAAATTGGTCCACCTTCTCTTACACCCCAGACCTTACTCCTTGTGACTTTTGTTTGTCCATCAAGCTGAAGGAGAACCTCAGGAAAAGTCATTTTGAAGACATTAAGAAGCTGGAATAGGCTGTGACATGAGTCTTAGATATTTTCACTTTGGATAACTTCCATGGGGCCTTCACAAAATGACCTACAACAAGTGCATTGAAGACAGAGGATCCTACTTCAAAAGAGTTTTATGCTTCTGTGAAATTAATAAATGTCTTCCCTGATAATGTCTCAAAACTTCTGGAATGCACCTTCTATATAAGTAAATAATTATAAAGATACTACTAATCTGTGATACTTAAGGATAAATATTTAACTTTATTTTTGCATATAGCCAGCATTTTGTTTGTCATTTTTGAAGAAAATTTATATCTGATATACAGGGCAGGATTTAGATGAAGAGATGCTCTAGGCTATCCTACTTGTGAGGCCCCCTCCAAATCCTCCATTTTCATGAATAGAGGAAAATGGAAAAAAGTTAAATTAAACAATTTGAGCAAAGCTGAGGATAATGATAGGTGTTTAAAATTACTTTAGGGTTATTTAGAGTCTTTTAAATCATATAAAGTCAGATATCCTTTTAAATATACACAACAAATGCATAACATACAACTATGCTTCAATACACATTCTTATACTAAAACTGGTATACATACACATGGATGCATATACTGTTACTCGTTTTTACTTACAAGGTTCACTAAACATAAATATTTTCAACTGACTCGACGATTTGAATTTTTTTTTCTTTCCACTCCAATATCAACCGTCCACAAAACAGTGTCTTATGACATTATCTGTGAGAAAGACCTATGATAGTCAAAAATATTATACACCTTGGCTGGAGGCCCCCTAGATTTTAAGGCCCTAGGCATCAGTCTGCTAAGCCTATAGGTATGCTAGCAAATAGAATGACTATTCAGATATTATGGAAATAACATGATAAATACTCAATAGTTTTAAATTATTTAATCATTTACTGAGGGTTCCTTGATTAATATGATTCTTGACTGATTGTGGCTTGTGATTAATCTGCATTTAACACTGTATTAATTATCATTTTATGAGGACACCAGATTACACTTTTACACTATGAATATATAGAATTTATGAATGAAAATTTAGCATGTACACACACACACACACACACACACATATATATATATATATATATATATATATATATAATATGTAAATATTCTCAGATGTAGTATATCTGTAGAATAGAAGATACAAAATGAAGGAAAAGATAAGAGGAAACCTATATTTAGTTTTTAGCCAACATGTTGTTAAATTGTTTGACAAGGTGTATTAAAATAGTATTAAAATAGTGTTTTGTGGATATATTAGGAAGGAGTCATCTATGTATCTGAAATAGGGAGAGTTTGATGAATATAACTCCATGATAATAAACCTGAGGGGCATTGTTCATTATGTTCATGGCAAATATTTTCACCAACTCCTTGTTATCAGCACTTACAATAAGTGAGGCTGGTTCTACACAAGCACCACTCTAAACAAATCTTTTGTGTGGATAGTCTGCAGTTCAGTTCTGTGTTCCTTCTTTGCTATTCCACATGAGCAACAAGTCCACTGGCGTGAGAGTTAAGGTGACGGGGACAGGTACAGGATTAATAATTGAACTGAAAGACACTCATACATTGAAAACAAAAGGAAAGTCCATCATATATATATATATATATATATATATATATATATATATATATAAAATTCAAATGCATACAGGATGTTTTGGAGGTGCAATTAAATGTGTTAATTAAAACTTCATGGTATGAAATATTTCAAAGAACTAGAATAATGTGTTTGATTGTTAGAATTTTTATTCCTTGCTTTTATAAATATCAGATATATAAACACAAAACTAAATAAAGAGCAACTGCTGTGATAAATAAATCAATTTACACTCATAGGCTTTTAGTTAAATTCTTTTGTGGTGATCAAAGTTGATTGGAAAGCAAGAAGCTGGAAGTGAGTTCCACAAGCAAATAGTGTAAGAGAAGAAATTGTTAGCATGGAATTTACAGTCATATCTAATGATTTAAACTTTAAAATGGTGAAACTTAGCTGCCAAATCCCAGAATAGCAATATTGTGTTGTTTGTGTAATGATTCATGTAGATATTTGTAGCTGAGCATGTTTCAGGATCCATGTTCTTGAGACACAGACTAACTTGTTCATTGTCAAGTAGTAGAGGAAGTTGTATGTGTTCATGTCAACCTGTTCATTAAAAATAAGTGAAATAATTAAAAAAAATTCATTCTTTCAGTTATTATTAGAAGTAATTCCCTGTTAATTTTAATGCCTCTAAAAGGAAACTGCTCTCTTTTAATCACCTGAGAGAACCTTTTTTGCTTTTCATCAGCATGGCTGATGCTAACCTTCAGGTGAGTAAACTATTGCACCTTCTTGGGATTATGTTTACGGCATGAAGTGGAAAGTTTATATTGCATCAAATGCTAGGTCTGCTGCTAGGAAAGTTTATTCGTTGTGTTGTGCTAAACTTGCCAGAATCTATTATAGAAATTTAGAAGTCTACTATTAATCAATGCATTTAATATTGCTTTTACATCTGGTTTGGTGCTTTTGCAATCTATCCAGAGATTCTTGATAATATCTAAAGAAGAATCTGCAATGTTATTTGTCCTGACCTGGCATCATGGCTTCCATCACTTTTCCATCATGGGAGTGTAGCTTACCTCTAGTTTTCCTGTAAATATTTTTATGGTAATTGCTCTGATAAGCTTTCACTTTGGTGCCTAGATATTATGAATTTGAGTTCTGTATCAGATTGGCAGCAAGGTCTCATCATTTTATAGTTGAAATAGCTAAATGTAACTATAGGTACTATGCTAACAGTTTCTTCTTGCAGACTTCCTGCTTGTGAAATACAGTTCTGGCCACTTGTTTTCCATTCAAGTTTGATCTTCAAAAATATAAATGCAATATCAATTGTTATCATTAGTTTTCTTAATTCCCATTGTCTTATTATTCTCTCCCCTTAAGAATGTTTTCTTTTTATCATATTCTTTCACACTTAGTAAACTCTTGCATCTTAATGACTTTCTTGCCTTGCTTGGGGTGAATTGATTAAAAAGATGTATCAAGAACATTCTGATCATAGTAATTTATGTCTCTAAGTACATAATAATCTAAAATGTGGAACCAGAAGCATTTAACTTGATGAAAGCTAACATAATCTTTCAAACATTTTGTCATTCATTTATACTAATGTATTATAATAAAAGTAAGGAAAATCTTTGTCATCATAATACCAGTTTTCTTTAACTCTTATCTCTTCATAAACAAAATTTGTACATTTGAATAAAAGATGTTGAAACAGATTGTTGAGTTGGTTTTAACATGAAGATGAAATTCTACAGCCAAGAGAACTCTAAATATGTTCAATGCTGGTGATCTTCAGATCCTGTTAAAAAATAGATTTTTTTCTGATGAGCCAATTATTTGTGAGCTTGAATTACTTCAAGCAAGATAATTACTCAACGACAGCAGTATGAATACTTTTGAAACTGAGAACAGGCGTTACGCTTGCTTGATTTTTACTCATGTGGAAATTCTTTCCCCTCGTTTACTGTCTGGTCCCATTTTTTTTAAATAACTTTTTTCATTCTTTTTCTCTAATACTGATCTATATGTATTGATTAGAGAATATTGGAAGTCATTCATTCCGAAACAGATATTTTTGTAATGGGCATAATAATGGTTGTCGACAACTTTTGTGTAATAAAATTCCAAGGAACAGTTCATCTGATAACCCTCACTATAATTGAACCAATACATCTATGGTTGTTCCATGTACAGAAAAATAAAAAAAGACAAGCTTAAAATCATAGTTTAAATCTCTTGTTCCTAGTAAGGTTCAATTATCATAACTTTGATCAAGTTATGTTCATTGTATTTTAGTACATGTTTTATAATTGCAATGAAAACAGACATATTAAAATCAAATAACAGGAAAAAATAACAAGTTTTGTTTTATTCTGAAACAATGGTTTGCAAGATCTTGCCTATCTCAATCACCTTTGACCTGTGAAGGAAGCACTTCTGGTCAAGTGTGTGGGCTTCTTCGTCATGCAGTGTTGTCCACCAAAATCAAATTCATGTGAATGACCTTGTCAAACTCTCTTTGATTCACAGCCATCTCTGCCACTGCTAATCAGAAATGGAATAGGGAGACAGGAGGATGATTCTGATGTGAGTGGGTGACACCGAATACATAATGAAAAATACTGCATCAGACAATATGCTTTAAAGTGGTTGACCTATAAATCTTTGAACATAAATTTTTTTAGAAGAATATTTTATTTTTGTTTGTCTGATGTTTTGATTACAGACAAATATATTATTTTGTATATTTGCATATCAGGAAGATTCAAATTTGGTCCCTCTTCTGTTCAATATTTAAGGATATTAGTTATCAGATAAAACCCGAAAATTAATATTTCAGAGTAGCATTCACTTTGAATCAGATTTCCTATTTTTTATCATCAAGATTTGAAGATGTGAGCAGATATTGAGGTTACAGGAAATGCATAAAAAATGAAAAACACATGGAGCCATTAAATATCCAACTTCTGTACATATTTGTTTCAATCATAGAAATTGACTGGCATCTCATATCAATAGAGATAATAATGGACATGTCTTGGAGAAATAATGATTCTCTACAAATCTGGTTTAATCATATGAACTGATTCACTCCCCTCACAATTAAAGATTATAATGAAGATGACTTTAAATAAATAATAATTAGGACATCAGAAATATTAGCTTTTATTTCTGGTTTCTAGAAATATTTTCCTATGTTAGTTTCATAAAAAATAAAGCTGATTTTGCCAGAATTTTTTAAAATTATTTCACCACAAGCAAGGAAATAAAGCCACTAAGACACATGGCATTACGGAGTGTCAGAAAATATTAAAACAAATTCCTATTAAGGAGAGAGAAGAATAAAAGAAAAAGAATTAAGAAAATCATGACAGAAAAATCTGTTAGCATACAATCTACAGTTATATCTTAGCCATTTCAACTATAGAATGATGAGACCTTGTAGCCAATCTAGTATTGCACTTAAAGTCTAGGTATCATAGAGGAAATTTCATCAGAACAATTACTATGAAAGTATTTATAGAAAAAGCATAGGGAAGCTCCGTTATTTTGCAATTATAATAAATATATATAAGCATCAAAATCTAATTATGTTTAAGTACTGGCTAGAGTTTAACAGGTGTATGCTCCTGGCTTTCAACCTCTGACCTGTTCTACCAATGTAGTCAGCATTCCATACACATTTAAAATAAGTAATACAGAACAAATATGATGGGGAGATAAACTAGCTGAGCTTTTTTAAAGCAATAATGTGCCAGGTCCTATAACAAAGAGATTTCTTTTTGATTAAGTCCTTCTATCCATCCCTCTGTAAATAGAAGGATTGACTGTTAGGTTTAAGTAAAATTAACCTTTGCTGATTATATATATTATTTATTATATAACATCTTGTCTCTGGTATTTAAGAATTATAAGTATAAAAAATATTAATTCAGTATTTACTAAATTTAGCTTGATTTGGCACACGGTTACAAATATGGGTCATCCAGTGAGGATCTCAACTCACTATAGTGGTATTGACTTTCTATAATGGAAAATTACAATTTTTTTTTTTAAATCCATTCCATAATAAAGAAATTAAGTTTTACGTAGTCGTTTCAAATTAAACCTTGTATTATTATACTTTCTGTTTCTATTAAAAAAAAAATCAATGATAAATAACACACTTTTTTGGATTAACTGGAAAAAAGAAATTTTGTCACAAATCATGAGCTTTGTTCTGATGTTAGTCATTTCACCCCAAGCCACTAAAACACAAAGTTACTGAGAGGGAAAGAATCAGAGAAAAAAATATTACTAAGAATAGAGGACAATAAAAGAACAGGATTCAAGGAGATAGATATACTGATTGACATTGCATTTAAATTTTTGAAGATCAAAGTTGACTGGAAAGCAAGTAACCAAAAGAGAGTTCAACAAGTGAGAAATGTGAGAGGAGAAACTGTTAGTATAGAATTTATGGTTACATCTAACAATTTCAACTGTATAATGATGAGACCTAACTTCTAATCTAGTACTGTGCTTAAATTCATAAAGTCAAGGTAATAGAGAGGAAAGCTTATCAGAAGAGTTACTTTGAAAATATTTATAGAAAAGGTACAGAAAAGCTATGTTATGACAGTAGAAAATGACTAAACCCAACATGTCAGGTCAGGACCAATATCATTGCAGATTCTTCTTTGGTTTTTGACAGGAATCTCTAGGTGCATAGCAGAAGCACCAAACCAGATGTAGCAGAAATGTTCAATGCATTGATGAATGGTAGACTTATAAATTTGTAGTATGACAGTAATATTCAATACATGGACTTATAAATGTGTAATATAGAGTTACATGAGAAAAATTGCCTGGAATGATACAGTGATATATAATAATTATGCTTACAACAAGACAACAGCCTTATATATTAAAGCATTGGCTCATGAGTTTAGTGGCATAGTAATGGTGATTCAATCTCTAGGCCAGGTAGTACAGACTGAAACTCAGTTAAAACATAACAAGCAATAACTGAGAAGTATTCAATATAAATTAAATTAAATATCCCTAAATATGGACAGTAGATTAAAAAAAATGATTCATTTTAACATTCCATGAAGTTTACTCAGATTAACAGACAAGAAGAAGAAGACTGGCAGGTATAATGGCTAAATATTGTGATAATAACAACAAAGATGAGGATGTTAATCAGAATGGTAAATCATGATAACTTTTCATCCCAGCAATGCAGATAACTTTCCAAACTCAGAAAAGATATGATGCAAAATGTGAAATTCATCCTTATGACATTATGCAAAGCTAAAGATCTATTATTATCAAATTATGTCTTATAAATTATTTGGAGCCAGTTTTCTTTTAAAAATTAATGATTACGCATAATTTCCCCTTCACATATGTGACCTGTATAAATTATATTGCAAAAGATGCTGGAAAAATGATCAGTTCCTTGTACTGCTCCAGGAAGTACCTAACTCATTTTGCTGTATTCCATATTTAGTTTGATTTGGCTCTTGTAAAGATAAACTTTACAAGAGCCAAATCAGACTAAAAATGGAATACTGCTGCCTTATCTGGACTAGAGCATCCTAGATCTCACTTTCTAGTCTTTATAGCTTTCAGAAGCATCTATGCAGCCCTGTGGATGATGAACTATTTTCCACTCTACAACCCATGTCCCACAGGGATGTGTTGCAACCTTTTCACTACTGTATTACTCTTTCTATGGTAAATGTTCAGATGTGTTGCATTTGTTAACTCCAACACTTCTGACTTTCACAGCTAAGAATTACCATGCCATGTACACTTGAATGAATTGTCCTCATTCCTGTTGTATTTCGTTAATAAGAAGCAAGTTCAATTTAAGCAGTTTCTTCCTATGTTGTGGAGCAGACTCCCAAGATAATATTTTCCCAATCACTACAATTTTAACTTCTTCATGTCTAAGGTTAACCGTCATTTTTCCTACATATCCTGATAATCTGCACTTCTTGCCTCATCTTCTCACACTTGTCCAATAATGCTATTCAGTAACCCTCTATCTTAGACCAGTTGGTTGAAAATAGTTAAAAATACAAACATAAACATATATATATATATATATATATATATATATATATATATATATATATATATATATATATGATGATGATGATCAAACCCAAAAAGTGTGAAGTGTGAAGTCCTGGCTTTCTTTCTATTAACAGCCACTGTCTAGAAATGGTTCTCTTACAATACTAAATTCATCTGACAAAAAAGTTGATCAAGAACAACTCTGCACTTCCCTGACCTTATCACCAACATCTGTTATCACTACAATCCCAAAAGGCTTGGAATATTCCAAGAGTAATGCCCTTCTCCTTGAATGTCACACAATAAAAGAAAAAGAAATTAATTCTTTAATTCAAACTGGTATGGTGCAAGTGTTATTAGAAACTTTGTCTTGATGATTGAATAAGACATTGTAGCCAGCAGGAGATTTTTTTCTTCCTGAGAAAATCTTGAGAAATGCACAAAATTAAAAATGAATTCTTTATTTGTTCACTGGCTTTAATACCAAAGTTGCATAACAAAAAATTAAAAAATGTGTGAAAAATTAAGTAGCTTGTTTGTATTTTAAACTTTTTTTATTCAAGTTGGAAAGTTTTTCATTTATTTTTTATTTTGTGTCAGTGTTATATTCCGTACCTTCCCTAAATATTAATAAAAAAAAATGCCTCACATGATGATGAATATGATGATGAAGATAAGGATATATTTTATTTTGACAATCATTTTCTACTTGCTCTTCATGATATTCACTTATTTATTTAACTTTTTCTTCGTCTGAATATGAATTGTGGTTAATCAGTAAATGGGAAACCAACAGTCACAGAAAAATGTCTCTAAAGTATGGGGAGTAAGCAAAAAAAAAGTGTTGGCATATGCTGTTTTATTACAGCAGAACAATTAAATGTATTGAAACCTGATGGCAAAGAAGAAGGAAAAAAGAATAAAAGTAATTTTTTAAAATTCTAAGTCAGTTTTCTCTGTTATTCACTAATGATTATGGCATTTGTGAATATTTCATTTAATTCATGTTCCCCCATCTCTCTTGACTACATGATGAATAAAATATGTTGTTTTAGCCACATTCTGACCAATTACTTTTCTTTGAGAATTCTTGTATTCTTTCTTTTTTATTGCTGGTAACGGTATATTCTTCCAAATGCTATCAAGGGGAGTGGTCGACAGTAAAATAAATAACCCCAGTTTGCTGATGGTGCAAAATCATTGTAATGTTAAATAAGTGTTTTAATTTTAACTGCCATTGAAATTATCCATTTTTTTCTCTCTTCTCAGTGTGTAACACACAAAGAAACTTAAGAGGCATTTATTTTTTTGACTCTTGTACCAATTAAGAGGGAAGTAGTGCATGCACTAATGAATGTCAAAAGAATTAATTTGTTCCAGGAAAAAGGACTCACAACATGATTGCAGTCCCATTTTGTTTAATTGTGCATGTGAAAGCATCACATACACACATGTAAATACATACACACACATATATATATATTATGAAATGGATTAAGTCTGACAATTATTTTAATATATTTTCTGCTTATATGTTATTTTTATAGATACAAATATATAAGTAAATTTAAACATTATTAGCTACATTTACCAGCCTGAATGTTTGAGAAATTTAATGGAAAGTATGTGTCCCCTGACAGGAATCGAACCTGTATCCTACACAGAACTGTTATTTGGTCTGATATGCTATACCATTTAGCTACAGAGGAAGCGTCTGGTTAGCAAAGTCAAATTACTGTTTTTAAACAACAAATTTCCTATGATTTTTCTCAAATGATTATATCTACTCAAAGTGTATCTTAATATAAACAAATGACAACATATATTATGAAATGAAGTCTGAGAAGTTTTTTAATATATTTTCTGTTTATACGTCATTTTTATAGATACAAATATTTAAGTAAATGCTCTGTTTATAATAAACAGTATTAAATATTTGTATCTATAAAAATAATGCATAAGCATGTCAGACCAAATGATGGTTTTGTGTAGGATAAATGTTTGATTCCTGTCAGAAGACATATACTTTTCTTTGAGATTTTTTGGACATTCATGCTGGTAAATGTTGTTAATACTGTTTATTATTGTTAGGGTTATTTACCCATAGATTCTTCCAGCTATGAATAGGAGCAGGTACTGCCTTTTGGAGAGGGAAGTTTCCAGCAGTCAGCTCTGACAGTCGAACCAAACATTCTTGCTGTAACACTCTTGTTTGTATTACTGTTTCTGTTAATATATTTGTTTAACTCAATTCCTCTCTTGTGTCTTTATTTCTGGCCCTAACAAGGCAACAACAATTATAAACAGAGTATTTACTTAAATATTTGTATTCATAAAAATAACATATAAACAGAAATATATTATATATAAATATATATACATACACACACACACATATATATATATATATATATATATATATATATATATATATATATATATATATATGTGTGTGTGTGTGTGTGTGTGTGTGTGTGTGTGTGTGTGTGTGTGTGTGTGTATGACAGTGCTTTCGGCTATACTTTTAGCCATTATCAAGGATGATTTTATTTCTACTTTTAACTAAATGTATGAATTGTTTTATGTATATATCTAGAGTTATAGAAATAATTATTTCCAAAACACAGTCAACATATTGTGGCCATTTTCATAGTTAATATTATTGATTGTTTGATTTTTCTTTTTTTATTAATAAAGCTTCCAATATTTTTAGTCTTTTTTTTTTACATGTAGATGTATTATCAATTAGAGACATAAATAAAAGCTCTAATATGAACAGTTTGGGTGTCAATCTGAGGACAGTACAGAGGATTTGGAAAGAGTTGAATGAGCCTAATGGTGATTATGAAGGTATGGCAGCTCAGAAAACTCACTCTGATAGTTCTAAGAAGAAAAGAACTCCCAGATTTATTGGTGAGATCCAGGCCATGATTGACAACAATCTCTCCAAATCAATCAGACCCATAGCAAGGGAGGTAGTACTGTCCTGGGGCAAGAGGGTGGCTGCTGAAAGACCCTATGTCTGGTCACAAGACTCTGCAACATGGCTCACAAGCAGGAGAACCCAGTCATGGATGTCAGACAATTTCTGCAACCACATCATCCATTGTATCTGGCCACATAACTGCCCACACTGCAAGCCCACTTGATTATTATGTGTAGGGTACAGTTGAGCAAGAGATCAACAAAACTCCTTGTAAGATCAAAGATCCACTGAAGGCAAGGATTATGGCAGCATTCACAAACTTAAATAATAGAACTGTTCAGAAGAGTTGCTGGAGATTTTGAAGTTGTCTGAAGGTTGTGGGTGATATTGAATATACTTATTCTTTAGCATATCAAGATATTTTTGTGTAATTTTGGTAAATATATCAGTTAAAATAAGATGTCAGTGTTATTTTTACTTTTGTGCAATTTAGCTGACAATTTATCCATCACACCCTATATGTGTGTGTATGGGGAATATTTTTAATATCTTTATTTTTTTACATCTCTTTATTTGTGGATGTCAAGGAAAGTCTATGGTGTATACATTCCATTCTTTATAATTACTTGACCAACTTTTGAGTAGGCAGCTTACTTTTTCTGACATCATCATTTGATTAAAGATTGCTGTTACTGAGTTATTTTTATTAAAATTAGACATCTTGTTAAAACTGCACAAGAAGCAAAAATGATTCATATATAATTTGTTTACAATTCAGATATTTTATTTCTTTTTCCTGATTATATCTATACATACAGATGAATACATTTTCCTGTGCATTGGCATATATACACATACATACATACACATGCATGTACACACACACACACACACGCACACACACGCATATATATATGTGTGTGTGTGTGTAGGTGTGTGGATAGTAGAGAGAGATAGAGAAATATGCTGTAATGGATAGTGTCTTGAAATGAGAAATTGGAGAGCCGGGGTCAAATTTCAGTCATGTTCATTATATTCACTTATGTGCAAATACACTTGGAAAAGTTATGAATCCATCTGTTCTTTCTCCAGCTATGGGTTAAATAGTAGGGCAGACTTAGATCTTTTGCTTTGGTTACCAAGCTGTCTTGGAGAAAAAACATTTATGGGCACCAGATCTCTGCATTCTGTCCTTCAAAAAGTGTGGTTGGTTCACTAAAAAAAAAAAAAAAAAAAAAAAAACTTGAAAATTGCTAAAGAAGTGGCAAAAAGCACTTGGGACAATGAAAATTATGAAAAATGTGTGTACTCCCTTACACTTATAAAACAGAAAATGCTGGAAAAACTAAATAAAAATGAAATTTAATCTTCCTTGCATATTTAATGAAAGATTTTTAAAAAAGAAAGGTTGCTGCCCAAATATATATATATATATATATATATATATATATATATATATATATATATATATATATAATATAATAAATAATAATAATAACATTTATTAATATACTTAAAATTATATAATTTAACATATATCAAGGTGAATAGACTCTTTCTCAATAGAGTTCTCAATAGCTATCTAGTGGAATAATTATTGTATCAAACATATTTTAAATTAACAATGCTTATCAAAGATTGACTCAAGTTTTGTGATGCTTCACTCTTCAGAATCCAGATAATATTCAATGAGGAAGGCATTACCCTTATAATATTCCAAGCTTTTCATAACAATTTATGTCACTTATCCATTTATCATAATCCTGAAGTTTGATGCATCATCAAACTCTTCATCAATCTTCAATAAGTATCTTGAACTTTTAATATTTTGGTATAATAATAACAAATATATATATATATATATATATATATATATATATATATATATATGAAGACTGTATATATGTTCATGACTGTATAAAATATTAGTGTTCTGACCATCATGGTCAATTAAAAATTTTAATTCTTTCATAAGAAATTACCAAAAAGGCAAATCAATAAATTGATAGCTTGACACATAGTTATTAACTCAATTTTGATCTGAAATTTTCACTGTAAAATGTTTATCCTATAATTAATATTCCTTGACTGAATTAAACACATTGACAAGAAAGGAGATGTAAAGGAGACTTGTGTTGTAATTGTCTGGATGGTTTTAATTCTGCTGCAGATTTCAGTTCTTTGTGGGCATTTGCCTAGCTCTTTGGGATGATTCCAAGTGCTTCAGCAATAATGGCTACAACCCTCATTTTCAAGTTTCACAATATTTGAGTTTTCTGGTGAATTCTAGATATTTGTAGTTTTTTCACTTCCTTTTATTATTATTATTATTACTATTATTATTATCATTAGTAGTAGTAGTAGTATTTCCACTTTGGTTTGCACACAAGTAGATAACAAGTGAAATTCTCCGCCTAATGGAGACTACAGATAATGCTAAGAAGTGGTGCAGAGTATATAAGGTTAAACAAAATCCATCAGAGATAAGGGCAAGAAGATTGAGGTGGAATGGCTAAGTAGGAAATGTGCAGAGATTAGAAAAAAAACTGAAGGGCAGATGCAATGGACATGCAGAAAACGATCAAGGAAATACATAGCTGGATAAAAACATATTCACTCCAACAGTATGTGTAAAATCCAAAGAAGAAACAATCATTATGAACAAAAGTAATGATACTACAACAGAGGAAGGAGTAAATGGAAATCTTTCATCATAACACAGAAGAGAAACTAACAATATGTATGGAAGAACTCATAATACTAACATCTGATGTAAGAACAGAAATGGCCTAGATGAAGACAAAGAAAACAGCAGGATTACATGTGATTGACACAAAGATATTAACAGATGATTTAGAGATTAATAAGGTTACTGAAGTAATCAATTAAATATATATAATAGTGGTGAAATAATGGAAGATCTAAGTAGATCAATTTTCATAGCATTGCTAATGAAACCAAGTATAAATGAATGTAATCTTTCTCAAACAATCATCTTAATGAATTACATCACATTAGTGACATTTCAATAAATAGTGCTTGGAACAGACTCAAATCTGAAATAAAGGAAGAACAATATGATTTTGTACAAGACATAGGAACTAGAAATATTGTATTCATTGTCAGAAAAAGCAAGTGCAATGCATGAAGACATACTAGTGTTTCATTACACAAAAGCGGTCGATGAAATATGATATAAACAACTTCTACACAAAATGAATATAAAAATAATTTATATAAGGAAAAAAAGACCTGAATGCAAATAGAAATTAACTTAAAAAAGTAAAAAGACGAGAAGGACAAGTTTGTTTTCTCACCTGATTTTTTAAAACATTTTTTGTTTAAGAGAATTAGAGAATCTACCAGGATTTACTAGCAGAGCTGCCCAATCTTCACTTTTAAATCTTGAGTTCAAAAACATATACATAGCCTTGTGGATGATGAATCATTTTCCACATTACAACTTCTATTTTCACAAATGAAATATCACAAGCCTCTCATTATTCTATCCTTATTTCCATAGAAAATGTTCTGATGAACTATATATTGCTTAGCTCCACTAATTGTAACCCTCACAGCTAACACCCGCTATGACACACATGGATATGAACCATACCCATTCCCTTCATATCCCATTAGTAAGAAGCTGTTTCACCTGGATACCTTCCTGTGGACCGCTACTGTGTGGAACAGACTCCTGAGGGGATACTTTTGTGATCACTTTAGTTATACCTTTGTTTCATTGATTCCATGAAAGCAGTGAATTAAATACTTCTTGAGGTGTTAAAAATATATCATTTACACAAAATGGGTAATTTGTAAAATGACATATTTTTTTTACAAAGATATTCACCCTGTACAAGGCTCGGGAGCCAGTCGAGGTAGAGGGTTACAGAGTAAGGTGAACAGTTTATGGAGATATGTGGGGAAGATAATGATTAACCATAAACTTGAAGAGGTTAAGATTATAGTGATCAGGGAAGCATTCTCTTGGGAGACAGTTCTACAAAACATTAGCAGTGATACAAATAGAAAATTAAGAAAATAGAAAAAGGAGTAGAACAAGTTTGTGTTTTCTCACCTAATTTAATTAACCTCTACAGTAAGATGTGTCTAAGAGAATTAGAGGAAATACGAGGATTGATGGTCATTGACAATTTAACTGTAATAACATATGCTACACAGATGACATTGTGATGATGACCAATTCAGAAGGAAATTGGGAAATGGCATGCTGTAGTGCTTGGCATTTGTGTCGGAAGCTCCAGTATGATCATTCCAGAGTATTAGGGTGTCAATCTGAGGACAGTGCAGGAGGATTCCGAAAGAGTTGGATGAGTTTAATGGTGATTACAAAAGTATGGCAGCTCAGAAAACACATTCTGATCATTCTGATAAAAAAAGAACTCCCAAATTTGTTGGTGTCTCAGAGGCAACATGAAGGCCTACATCAAGTGCCTTGAGGAGGTAGTTCTGCCCTGGGTCAAGAGGGTGGCTGCTGAAAGACCCTGTATCTGACAACAGGCCTCTGCACCATGCCACACAAGCAGGAGGACCCAGTCATGGCTGTCAGACAATTTCTGCAACCATATCACCCCTTACTCCCCAGACTGCAACCCTCTTGATTATTATGTGTGGGGCACAGTTGTGTGAGAGACTAACAAAAAACACCAAAAATGTATTGAATGCAAGGGTTATGGTAGCATTCACAAACTTAAACAAGGAGACTGCTTAGAAGAATTGCAGGAAATTTCAAAGCCATCTGGTTGAAGCCACTGGCTATTTTATTGAATAAATTCACCCTTTAGTATTTCAAAATATTTTTATGTAATTTTGGTAAATATATCTGTTAAAATGAGATGACAGTTTTATTTTCATTTTTGCATAATTTAGATGAAAATTTATTTTTCGCACTCTGTATAATTTACATATCAGTGATGTCTGAATTAACAAGTACAGAGATTCATTTCAGTGTAGTAGCAGATTATGTAGAATGTGACAGAAATTTTAAGATGCATTTTGTACAGCAAAAGACACTTTTCAGAAACAAATAATTAAGAGATAAAAAGTAATACTAGAAAAAGTGAGCCAGATTGCTATATCATACCCACCTACTCATATGACAGTGAAAGTTGGAAAAATTTCGCAACAAATAAAAAAAGACATGCAGCAGCTGAGATGGGGTTCTACTAGTGAATATTCATAGTGCATGTAAAGAAGAAGTAAGTTATAAGGAAAATGGGAGTGACAAAGAAATTGCTGTTAGCAATCAGAAAGAGCCAACTGAAGTTTTGAGGACACATAATGAGGAAAGAAGGCTTGTGGAATTTAATACTCACAGAACCCATTGAAACCAGTAGTTGCAGCAGAAAGTAGCAGATAATTGACTTAATAAGTTTGAGCAAATGAATGGATGAACAAGTACCACTAAGGAGAAAGTCTTCCTGACAGTAGCAAGACAGGAAACTGTGGAGAATTATAGGCACTCACATTCTGAAGAGACATAACACCCAGAGAGAGCAATATGATTTTCATTGAAGTTCAAGTGACAACAAGTCTTCTAAATACTCCAGGACCTTCCTTAGTATTTTAGCAGATTTTAGTGGCAATGTCATTTGTATTGTTTCAATTTTCCCTTTACCTCCCCTTGACATTGTTTTTCAACTTGTATTTGATTGTCAATTTTATATTCTATTCTATTAAAACCGTAGATAATTCTCTCTTATTGCACATGATATGTGACTGACTAATGGCAGATCCTAGGCATGAAGGTTACACCTGGTGAAACCAACAGATGCTGTTTATCCAAGCACTTTCCATAGTAATACTGATAGAGCAGCAAGAGACTTGACACATCCCAACAGTGTTTGGAAGGTGGAAAATAATTTTTCTTCCACAAGGAATTGGAGATGCTTTGAACTCTATAAAGACTGGAAACTGTTACCATATTTGGGATGCTTCTGCCAAAATATGGCAACAGTACTCCATTTTGAGCTTAACCTGCTTTTTTAAAGGTAGAGGATAGCATAAGGAGTCAGGTACTTACTTGAGTGGTACAGGGAGTTGATCATTTTACCTGAATCTTTAGCGATAGATCATGTATAAGAATTCCACTTGAGGTCGAGTGTGAGTTTGAGGCCCAATCTCTAAATAAGCATAATCATTTCTGAATTTACTGTTCAATTAATTCTGATTGTTTTTAACAATTCTGATCTCTATGATTTCATTAACCTTTAAATATTTTTCTGATGAGCTTTTTTTTCCTGGTGCCACAAGTACATGAATTTAAGTGGGCTACCAGATTGCCAATTAAGTCTCACCATTTTACTGCCATTTCTATTCTAACAGTTTCTTTTCTTGCACTTCTCACCTGTGGAACATCCTTCTAATTTCTTGCTTCCTTGCTATCTACTGTCTTCAAAAATTTATGTAACATCAATTACTATCTTCTGTCTTCTTGAAACCAGTTCCTTTATTATCCTTTCCTCACTCCTCCTCGCTAATGTCTTCTTATTTTCTTTCACTCGCTGAAAAAAAAAAGACCTGTGTCTTAGTGGCATTATTACCTTGCTGGGGGTGAAACAATTATAAAAAAAATCATTTTTTTATGCCGTTTCTCTTCAATAATCCTTTCTCATTTTCCTTCACTCTCAATAACTCCTTGTGTCTTAGTTGCTTTATTTCCTAGCTTAGGGGTGATATGAATAAATGAAAAGTAGTGACTTGTATATTAAGTTATAGATTATTATAAATAAATAAAAGGGATTTAACTTTTTTTAAATAACCCAGCCAGAGTTGAAATCATAAATTTACTAATAAATCATAAATTTACTAATAAATCATAAATTTACTAATAAATCATAAATTTACTAATCACCTCAATTTTGATTCTTTTAAATATATTCCATTGATGCGTAAGGCTTAATCCAAAGGAACCAATTATTTGAAAGTTCTTTTCGAAGATGATGTTGATCACAAAATTCTTTATTCAAATTTTTCTGCTTATCAGAGCCAATTTATAAGTTAAGAAAGTACAGAAATTATAACTTTAGGCCTATTGATAAGAATACTAAGTGTAAGTTCTGATACTACAAGAGCCTGGTTGATTGAGGCCCTCTGGTGGTTGAATGTTTGTGTATGTAGACACCCATTTTACATGGGATATAGATGCGACAGATGGAGTATATCTGGTAATGTGACCTTTGTATCTTGAGTGAGTTGAATGTTTTATATCACTTGAATCTCACTGAAAAAGAGGACAGTACTTATGGGTTTAAGGTGTATTAAATGGTAGGAGCAAGAAACATCTATGTTGCCATGAATCAGTAAAGCTTTCAGATATAGGCACCAGGACCCTGGATCCTAACAAAGTAAGATGTGTGTAAATTAAGATTGAAACCATTGAATTGCAGATATGATTATGCAGCTTGAAGTCTGGCCTGTGTTATGGCAGGTCATTAAAGTTATCAAGTTTGGTGACATGCTGGTTTTGTTGCAGTTAGACATAGTGCTTATTTGTTATGGTTAAATGTTGGTTTAATGCCATATTTTATTCCCCCTGTGAATATTATATTTAGTACCAACATTATAGTTTTGGTGAAATTATTCATCCTGAAGTAATCGTATTCTACAGTGAGTGCAACATGCACTTTTATTGTTAAATGTTTCTCTTTAAAATTGTTTTTTTTTTATTTTACTACCATTCATTCAAAACAAGGCCTATGAACCACTCAAGGTAGAGGGTTACTGAATGAACTTGTTGTAAGGGTGTAAAGATGAGGGATAAGAAGTATATTTTTTTTACTACCATTCATTCAAAACAAGGCCTATGAACCACTCAAGGTAGAGGGTTACTGAATGAACTTGTTGTAAGGATGTAAAGGGGAGGGGTAAGAAGTATATTTTTTACTATTATTCAGTCAAAATAAGGCCTATGAGCCACTCAAGGTAGAGAGTTACTGAATTAACTTGTTGTAAGGGTGTAAAGGGGAAGGGGTAAGAAGTGCATACTATGAGGATATGTAGGATAGATAATAGTTGAACTAGTACTTGGAGAAGTTTGTTCCACAGAGTGACAGTTCTGGTAAAGAAGCCGTCTGAGTGTAATTTCCTCCTTACAAGAGGAATACAAAAGGAATGAGAATGATTTGATTGTGCAGCTGTGAAGATCTGATAGTTCTTTCTTCTTTTTGTGTGCTGTGTCCTTTCAGGATGTAGGCAATCATGGCCCTCTAATTCCCCCTATCCCTTGTGGCTCTCAACAGGTTTTGTGTTTCTGTCAACTTCCCCAGACCATGCTCAACCTGCTCAAGCCCGACACATATGTCATGTGTTGCTATCCCCTGTCTCTTTTTCACTCTATTCATCCCATGAGTATCAGATTCTCCAGGCACTCCTTTCTCATCATGTGTCCCAGAAATTTCATCTGCCTCTTCTTTATGTTAAGCATAAGCTACCTCCTCTCTGAGACCTCATCATTGCTCACATGCTTGGTCCTTGATATCATCAGCATCCTTTTGTAGAACCACATCTCTGCCACCTCTAGTCTCTTCTTCATCCCTGAGGATACCGTCCAACATTCACTGCCGCATAGAAGGACAGATGTCACGTAGCAGCTCAGTACTCTTTTCTTTGCCACCATAGAAATCCTCCTGTTTCACAGTACTCTGCTCAGCTTCTGAAATGCATCCTTGGCCATCCCAATCTATCTTCAGATCTCAGCATCGCACCTACCGTCCACTGTCAGAACACTTCCCATATACTTAAACTTCCACACATGTTTGATTTTAGTGTCCCCCAACCTGTAAATTGCACTTGGGGCTATTACTTTTACTGCTGACCATGCATTCTGCCTTCTTGTAGTTTATGATTAGTCCTTTCTTCTTGCTCTCCCTTGTTACCTTCTGAAGGAGGTTTTGTAATTTCTTTTCCATGTCTGCTATCAGTACCGTGTTATCTGCATATCTTATGTTGATAAGGTTGTCGCTGCCAATGATGAGTCCTGGTAGGATCTCCAGTTCCCTCAGAATTGCCTCACTGTATAGGTTAAGTCTGGTGATATCCTTGCCTTACACCTCTTTCTATCTCTCTATATTCGCTGAGCTCATTCTTAATGCAAATGCATACCATTTGCTGCCAGTATAGGTTGGATCAGTTAGTACTATTGATTATTTAGTAAAAATCTCATTCCCTCCTTTTAATGTCCACTGTAACATTCAGTATTGTCAAAATTAAAATAAAAACCTAGTATTTATTATATGTTTCATAAGAAAAATATGTATAATACATAATTAATACCAGATTTATATAGTCATACAGCTATATATAGGCATGTACATTGAATGAATGATGGCCATATATCAAAAGACATCATATACAGTGAATTGTTCATGGGATACCATTCAGTAGGTAACCCTGCATTATACTTCAAGGACATCTGTAAGAGGGACCTGAAACTTAGAGGGATTGGCTCTAGTAGCTGGGCACAGCTAGCAGAGGATTTTAGTAGCTGGTGCTAGGCTGTTCAAGAAGGAGTCATGAAAGGTGAGAAAAGGAGAAAATAACTGATGGAGATAAGAAGACAATACAGGAAGCACAGAAGACAATCTCAGATCTTCATTCCACATTCCAGCTTTATCTTTTACACCTGCTGAAGAGACTACTATACAAAGATTAAACTTTTAAGCCACACCCAATGCTGCTCACAAAAGGACTAAATTTTGACCAAAAGGCACTACCATTCTCATGAGATAAATGAATGCCCACTACTAATTATAAGTTTGTAATACCCACTGTATTAATTATAAATTTATAATACCCACTGTATTAATTATAAGTTTCTATATATAACCCATTAATAACCACCATCCCCAAAATAGAACAGTGGGCATTAATAAGTTCATTTTACTATATATTTTAGGCAAATACTTTTGGTCAAATCATGCTGAAACACTGGTTCTCATTTGATCAACAAAGTTAAGCAGTATCAAGCCTGGTCAGTAATTGAGGAGAACACCAGGTACTGTAAGTAAAGACTGGGTACAAAACCCACTTAGGCTTGGGGTTAGAAATGCCATTCCATAAAGCTTTACTTGCTATGGAAACTGCTTAGTGTTGTTGAAAGATGTGACATCATATTCCTCAGAGGAGTCTAAGTGACTAAAGGAAAAAGTAAATAGTAAAAATCATTCAACTAATATATTATCATATTTTACAGTTGTATGGGTTCAAGCCATGATTTATCTTGGGAAGTATAGTGAAGTAGTTTCCTGTTGTCTTATTTGTAATGACTTTATTGTGGCACCATTTTTAATTAGCTGGCTATTAACTCTTTGATTTTTTTCTGACCCTTTTTAGGCTTTATTTTTCATCCTACTGGGTTGTTAAGCACACATCTTTTCCTATATGGCAGTAAATACTGGACAGTCTCATAGATGAAGATGAGTGTTGAAGTGACAGATGTAGTTCTATAAAAGGCTGCTAAGAATACCAATGCGGAAGTTTTCAGAAAAATGTGAATGAAACGGACACTTATATTTACAAACAGAAAGAGTTAAAATTTCCAGGTTGCATAATGAGAAAGAAGAGCTTAATACTCAAAGGAATAACCTACAAAATGTGTTAATATAAATAGATGACAAAGAAGGAACTGGAAGGGATGGTAAGATAAAAACACAGTACAAAGAGATAAAAAGTGAGAGAGCCAACATCATCTATGTTTTGAAGGGGCAGCACATTAAAGAAAAAAGAATGAGTTCAAACTCATAATTTGATTGAAACAACAATGAATATAAATTTGAATACAAATGTTAATGAATATTCCATTGGTGAGAAGTAAGTTCCACTTGAGCAGCTTCTTCCCACTAACCACTGCACTGTAGAACCAACTCCCAATCACTACAATCTTAACTTGTTCAAGTCTAGGGTTAACTGTTATCATCCCCACTTATCCACATAAACTGTGCCTCTATCTCAAATGACACTCGGGTCTTGTATAGGGTGCCATAACATTTACTGGGAACAAGCTACCTGCATATGGATAGAAAACAAGTTGAGTAAGCATATACAAATATTAAAAAAAAAATCTTTCCCAAAGCTAAACAAATTATTAAGAAATGGGAAAATTTTGTCAAAAACAAAGAAAAAATTACTGAACTGCCATGTCATATCTATCCTCCTATATAGCATTGAATACTGGATAATTTCCTCAAAGATGAACATGAGATTCAAAGCAACAGAGATGTGGTTCTGTAAACAGATACTGAGAATACAATAAACAGAGCATGTGTGCAACAATAAAGTTTTAAGGAAAAGGGAAATGAAAAGGACAATCAGAAAGTGTTAGTTCAATTTTCTGTTACACATAATGAGGAAAGAGAGTTTGGAAAATTTTACATTCACAAAACATATTGAAAACAAGATTGATTGACTGATTTGTTATTTTTGTAGCTTATCAACCTTTTGTGTGTTATCTAAAGCTAAAAAATATTTTTAGAGTGTAATAATTTATTGGAGATAATAATTTACAGATACAAGTTCTACTATTGAACCCATAGTTGGGGAAAAAAGAGGCAGATTCCTACCTTTGCTAAGGGTATTTGCCTGTAAGTGAATATAACAAACCTAACTAGAAATGCAATCATGGAAATAAGTCCCAATTTTATGTTCTTATCCATTAGACCCACCTACATCCAGGCTTATAGCATTTGACAGTTGAAATTTCTAGGGCACATAATGAAGAAAGAAGTACATTTGATACTCACAGGACACACTAAAAGCAAGAGGTGCAAAGAAACACAATGCATAACTTACCTTGAGAGTTTGTGTAAATGGATATCAGAAAAGGCTTTATGAGAAATAACAAAAAGACAAAAATTATTAAGAGCTACAAAGGATAGGTAATTTTAGGAAGACATAATTGGCAACTTCCTGAAAGGACATGAAACATAAAAGAAAAAGAAGAAAAAATATTCTACTTTAACATGTGATTCTTCTTAAACATATGATTCAATAAAAGTGTTAATCAATGATTGCATGTTCACTACAATTAAATTTGATGCATTATTTTGCTTCAATGAAACAAATTTAATGATGAATGCTAATTTTTCCTTTATTAATAATATTTTGAGGGGGTAAAATATAAAAAAATGTGGACCAAAATGATTTTTAATTCTTTTCCCATTTTTTAAAAAGTTATTTAATGAATTCGTTTTCCATTCCTATCATTATCCAATTCTGTTTATTATTACAATCTTTTTAGTCATCTTGATTAGCAATCCTTTATCAAGATTGTCTTTTGTCAACACTGAAAAAGCTTACACTAATGTAAGTCATGTACTAAAAAAGCTTACACTAATGTAAGTCATGTGCTAATTTAACTCGTGTGCTAATATGATCTTGTAAAGTTATTGAGTAATGCAAATACAAATCTAGAATTTGGGAAAAACTTGAAAAGAAAGAATGCTTAAAAACAAACTTAGCAAGAAGAAGAAAGATATGGCTTTAAGAATGTCACAAAAAGTGATTTTAGAAAAATTAAAAGGTTAACAAAATAATGTATGAAGCAACAAGAAAATATTTGAAGAAGTTGGTTTTAACATCTGTCTATATTTCTGAGATGAGGTATTGTACATTATTTACATTGTTCAGACTGTTGTTCTCATCATTATTGCCTTATTTTTGATGTTTCAGCCAGTGTATGCTCCAGCCTTCTTCAGGTGATATTTGTTAGAATTTCAAACCAAACACCTTATTTAGTCCATGGGGACAGATTGTTCTAATTCCACATGCCATGGCTTTGGACATCTCAGTTTAAGTTACTGAGACATTAAGTTTATAAATCCAAAAAATCATTACTTACAATGACAGATTCCCAGTGGATATAAGTGTTGGTCGAATGATCCTAAAGTGATGTGACTTTTGGGTTCAATACCTGGCCACATCAGAAGGAACAAAAATAACCCCCAAATCTTGGAGAGTTGAGTTATCAAGTGGAATTAACTGAAACTGAGATATCAAAATGTATGACCCATAGAATTAGAACAATCTACTCACCTAGACTAAATAAAGGGTTCAGTTTAAAATTCCAAGATTGGACTGTACAATAGCCAAAACATTGTGCTTATGGTAATAAAGGTGAGGACAACAAGTCAAAAATGTATATAGTGTAAAGAAGCTGTTTTTGTAAATGCGACCAGAGAAAAACAAAATATTAAGAACACTGGCTAAAGATACGAAGCAAAGCAAATAATCACCTTTACATAAACATCACAAAGAGAAATGCATAAATTGGGTAAAGACATATCTGAAAACTGCTTCAAGGAAAGATTCACCCTACATGACAGAGTAAAATAATGTTTTGTAATAGTACTATTTCCTTCTTCTATATGCTATGTCATTTCAGGAAATGGACATTCATATCTCTTCACAACCTCCTATCCCATGTAACTGTTAGCAATGTTTGTTCCTTTGTCAAGCTTCCCCACCATTCTGTTATCTATTTACATATATTCATCAGGGTGGTGTCTGTCTGTCTCTTTTTCCTTTGATATGTCCTGTGAGGGTCAAATTCTGCAAGGTCCTTCTCCTTATGTGTCTCTGAAAATTCATCTGTCTCTTTCTGATTATGTTTATTAGTGTCCCTTCATTCACATTTTCCTTAAGACTTCCTCATTGGTCTGTCCATGGTATTTTCAGCATCTTTCTGTAGAACCACTTTCCTATTACCTTCAGTTTTTTTCTTTATCTGTGTGAAGATTGTACAGCATTCATATAAAAGGATTGATATTATGCAAGTGCGCAACACTCTTTACTTTGTTTGTAATGAAATTTTCAAGTTGTAAAGTTATTGGTTCTTTTAAAATTGATGATAGTATCAAGATAAAGGCAAAAAGTTATTATTTTCAGCAAGATGTTTTTACAAATCACAACAACGAAACTTAAAGCTAATGAGTATATCCATGCAAAACTGTACTCCTTCACATTTTCTAAAGCAGACTATCAACTGTCTTGTGAAAATTATTCACCAAATATATTAAATGTCCCACAGTTTCATCAGATATTAATCCAACAGAAAACTTGTAGTCAATCATTAAAAGAGATGTACATGAGAATGGAAAACAATATTCAAGTAATGGAAAGTAATAAAATAAGCTGCACATAATGTTAAAGTTGAGACAATAGAAAATGAATGAATAAATGACTAAGAAAATAAAAAGTCAAGAAAGATTATATTAAGATATAAAATAATAAAATGACAGCTTATACAAGTGTATAAGATATTGCATTCACCCAGTATATGTTTATATGACAAATATCTTTTAAATTTATTTATAAATAAAAAAAAATTATGTTAAACTCTGAAGCCTACAAAACAAGTTATTGCCAATGATTTTAATATTACTAACCAAATACCCATCCTACAAACAAAGAAAAATTCAGTTGTTATCGAAGTTCTCGTATATCTCTAAAATTTTGGCAAGAGAAACATAAGTGAAAATCTACTAAAAATAGTAATAAAAATAAATTCAGTGAACTTAATATTTTTTCACTTGTTTAAATAATTCAGTACAGTTTTATGGGAATCTAATTAAACAGATTATTTTCATTTATTTAGATAATTCTATCATTTTTTTCAGCTCCCTTTGACTAATTCGTAGTAAAAATGAAATAGCAGATGACAACAATGCTTATTATGAATGCTGCAGGTTTTCTAACAGATTTTTGAAAAGTCAGATATAAATTCTTTCTTTTTAAACATGAAGAATTTAAAAACAGAAACATTGCTTATATATGGCAATTCTTAAAACTTGAATTAAAAATAAATAGCACCAAAGAAATATTAAAATATGCTTTTAAAAATGTTATGCAAATTAAATATTAACAGTTATGACATAAGCATCATTTGTTAGCAATATATATATATATATATATATATATATATATATATATATGATGAAGCTTACAACATACATATTGGTTACAACGTAAGTGGTAATATTTATTTTGTAAGTTGTTAACATTGTTATACAAATAAAATACCACTTACATTGTAAATATCATTTGCTAGCAATATATACATACATATATATATATATATATATATATATATATATATATATATATATTTTTTTAAAAGAATATATTAATAAATATTTCTTTGGTGTTATTTATATTTAAGTCGAGTTTTAAAATTTTCAATATTTAAGCAATGTTTCTGTTATATATATATATATATATATATATATATATATATATATATATATATATATATATATGAAAAAAACTGTTTCATGCTTGAACAAAATATTCAAACCACTGAGATGACCTAAGGATTGCATTCAAGCATGAAACAGATTGTCGCCACTTAGTGTTGTCCTCAATCTCCACTTTTATATTAGCATGCACACACTCCCTGATATTGAGCATGTTTGCCTATAAATATAACATAGCTTAAAGCTAAATTTTTATCATATATATATATATATATGTAAAAGTATTCATTTTAGGATATTAAAACATTAAATATATTAAACTACTAGCTTGCCAGTAATTTAACTTCACCCAAGGAGATACATTTGTAGTGTTGAAACATAATTTCCATTATGCAGCAATTTTTAACATGTTTTAATATCATTATATAAATAATATTTAGCTCTTATCTGCATTGAGCTCTCCTTTAAATTAAATGTTACATACAGTGGAATAATATTCCATTTGCTCTCATTTTACCTCGATATATATATATATATATATATATATATATATATATATATATATATATATATATATTAAACATGTATATACCTATGTTTGGGGTGCAATTTAAATTTCATTGGTTACCAAACTCTTGTGTGCGTTTGTGTGCATTTGTTTGTGTGTGTGTGTGTGCGTGTATAAGCTGGTAAATATTCATTACATGTTAACAATGTGTGTTGTTTTGTTCTAAGGATGTGACCTGGGCACACCCAAATAAATTTATAAAAGCTACTCAGAAATTTACAAGATATATTTGTCATATCAATATATGACTCTATATATATATATATATATATATATATATATATAGAACATTAAACAAATCATTTTGTTTTGAAAACATTGACTTGCATAATAAAACATGACACAGTGTTCTGATTCCATTATTAGAAGATTTATTTTGGCCACAAAGGATTCAAAATTTTTATTGTAAATTCATCATGATTATAAAATAATGAGAAATATTTTGAACATAAGGAACATCTCATCATCTAGCAGATTCTCTCTCTCTTTCTGTGTACCATGTCCCTTCAGGATATTCTTGATCATGGCTTTCCAAAACTTCCTCTCCTTTGTAGCTCTTAGCCATATTTACCTTTTTTTTTATCTCTTCCAATCTGTTCTGCCATTCACTTACACAAGCTTCTTACATTGATTACTTACTGTTTGCTGCTGTCCCTCTTGCCTTCAATATGTTCTCAAAGACTCCAAGTCCTTTTCTCATCATTATGCATCCTAGAAATATTAACTGTATCTTTTTTATTTTAAATACCTTTTTGGTTTCCATTTTTTTTAAAATATCCTTGTTACTCACATTCTCCAACCATGGTATTTTCAGCATCCTTTTGTAGAACCACTTTTTTGTTATCTCCAGTTTTCTCTTCACTTGTAGGGAGATTGTCCAGCATTCATATAATAGGATTGATATTACACAAGTGTTCAGCACTGTTTTCTTTGTTTCTAATGAAATTTTCTGGATGGTAAATTATTGGTTTGTTTAAAATTGATGATGGTATCAAGATAAATGAATCTACATTGCCTTGTCTATTTTTCATCTACATTGACATGGAGATCTATTTTGTCTTTTTCATCTGTGATAAAATAGTCCAACATTTTCTACTATAAAGGATGATTTATATTACACAGCAGTTAAACATTCATTTCTTTATTTCTAATAATTTTTTTGTTTTATTAGCTTTTAGATGGCAGCCTTCACTGTTCCAATATACCTTTAGATTTCAATGTCACATTTTCCCTCATTATTTAAAACACTTCCCAGATGTATCTTTCGCTTCTTAATACTTTATTTAGCTTTTGAATAGCTTTATTTAGCCTTCACTATTTCAATGTTCCTTTGGATTTCAGTGTCACATATTCTAACACTTCTCATATATATATATATATATATATATATATATATATATATATTGTTTTTTAATACTTTGTTCAGCTTTATATCTTTTAAAACACTTCCCAGATATTTAAATTTCTGTGTTTGCTTGATTTCTGTATCTGCCTTGTCTTTGACGTATAAAATTTGTAACTTGTATCTTGGGCGTTTCCTATTGCTGTCAGCTATATATTTTGCCTTCTTACAATTGGTAGTCCTTTATTCCTACTTTCTGATACCACTTTGTCTAAAAGTTCTTGCAGTTTCCTTTCTGTATCTGACATCAACATAGTGTTATCTATGTATGATATGTCATTAAGATTGTGCCCACCAATAATAAATCCTGGTAGGACTTCTAGTTCTCATATGACTGCATCACTGTGTAGGTTAAATAAATCTGATGAGAGAAAAAGAGTCCTTGTTTTATGCTTCTTTCTATTTTTGCCTAATGACTCAGTTCATTGTCTATCCATATGCAGGTGGTTTTGCTCCCAGTGTATATTCTGGATTATTCTATCTTTCTCAAATATACTAAAAATAGTAATCAATATGATGTAATGGAATAACCTGTCACTCCCATGAGTGACTACACTATAGGTAGTAACTACCTATAAGTATCTGTAAGTCAACGGCTTACATAGACTAGCTGTGATCTGTTCCAGCTAAACAGTCAAACTCTCTGCCTTTGGGTAGAGAAGAACCCGGACAAGTCTCTGCCAAAGGGTAGAGTCTCGTTTGGGGAGGTAGACTGTCCCTGAACCCATTTATATGGGTTTGAAAAGGAATATTTTTGGCCAAGCCTCTAGGCTCAGAGAACCCACATTAAACCCGGCTTTGTGCCACATACAACCCTCACGGAGGGGGGGGGGGTAAATATACTATATATATATGGGAGGAGGTTGGTAAATATTACTAACTGTGATCTGTTGAGTACGACTCACTTACGTGAGAACTATCGACCTTCCAATAGTAGCACTCACTGATGGATTGACTTGTGATGACCTTGTGCATAATTGTTACCTTTATTTTTATTGTACTGGGTGTTTAACCCTTTACTTATTTATTCCACCTTGTTTTTACAAGTATATATTCCTATTAGCACAGACTATAACCTGATGTTATCAATTTATTTAGGAATTGCTCCTTGAAAACTAAAAGCAGACAAGAATATATCTCTCAAAACAGAAAATGGACAAAAAAAATCATGTCAAAGAAATACACAAATAAGGAAAAACCTTTTCAAACTGATGTAATGAATATGCATACACCTGGGTTCTACGGAGAATTTTTGGCTGAGCCTAAGGGCTCAGATGTCCCATGTTAAACTCGGCCTTGTGCTACATCTACCCTCATGGGGGAGGCTAGTAAATACCGTCTAGCTGAAATCATTTTCAGTTGTGCTGGTCGAACTCTCTTCGAGGAGGTAGACAGAACCAATCCTGGGTCTACAGGGATTTTTTGGCTGAGCATGCAGGCTCAGGAACCCCCAAAAAATTTGGCCTTGTGCCACATGTGATTGTGTGGGTAATTGCTAGATACTCTAGCTGGGATCTGTTGAGTACACCTCAGACTTATGCAAGAACTACCGACCTTCCAAAAGTAGCATTCACTACTGGATTGACTTGTGATGACCTTGTGCATAATTATTACCTTTATTCTTATTGTACTGGTTTTTTACAATAAGCCTTTACTTATTTATTCCACCTTGTTCTTCAAGTATATATTCCTATTAGCACAGAATATAACACAGTATTAAATCAAAATCATAAACCTTGTTTTGTATTTTTCTTTAAATGCCAAATCCTTCCAGGATGTCAATGATTATGGTTATACACAGTTTCCTTTTTCTTTATAATCTGTAAGTTGCCATGTCATCTTTGCAAACATACTGGGATGTTTTACCATTTCCTTCTCAATGGTTTTGAATTCAGAGTTGTCCTTCTTCTAGACTGGTTGCCAGCAACAGCTCAAGAGCCTCATCTTATTTGGTATTTAATTCATAGCTGAAGAGAAATGGATTCATCCCTTTTCCAAGAGTAATAGTGTGAAAATGAGCACACAGACTAGGTCTGTGTTTGAATACTGCACACTGATTCCTCTTTCTTTGCTGATAACCATTATACTAACCTTACATTTTACGAATACTTATCTGTGAGAAAGCAGTACCCTGTTATATCAGAGGAGGGAATGTAAGAAGCAATCGTTACCAGTTGATTTTAATATGTAGATATAGTTAAGTAACATTTATTTGTTTATAACTTTGAGTTTTTTATATTTATGGAAGTTGAAGGTTTTAATAGTTGTTGTATTACTGGATATTTGGAATTTCACATCAAGATGAACTAACATCAGTTTTGTTTTGTATTTTACAAAAAAATAAAAAGTAATTGAGTAAACTCAAAAGAACTAAAAAGATTTAAAAGGGCAAAATTTTTCATTTGTTTTCTTTCTTATTGCTTATCAATATTAAATGATTAGTTTGATAGCAATTATTCTGATGAGCTCTTCTCTTTGGTGCCTCAACTGCATGAATTTAAGTATGCTACTAGATTGGCAGGTATGTCTCATCATTTTACTGTTGACATTGTTAAATGCAACCTCCACTTCTAGCTAGATGTATGTTCTATTCTAATAGTTTCTTTTATGCACTTCTCACCTGTGGAACTCCCTTTTGATTTCTTGCTTCCCTGTCATCCATAACCTTCAAAAATTTAAATGCAATGTCAGTTGCCATTTTCTTTCTTCCTGAACCCTATTCTTTTATTCTTGTACCCCACCTAGCTCTACTTTTTCTCTTTTCAATATCTCTTGTCTTGGTGTGTCCTCTGATGCAAGTTAGATTTCTTTCCATCTCTATGAGTTATACATAGCATTGCTCTTTCTGTTGAGACTGTAATCTAATCAATCCTAACATAGCATCTTGACTTCAGTCACTTTCTCACCAATGTAATGTGGCTTCCCCTCTGTCTTTTCTACAAATATTTTTTATGGCAACTGTTCTAATGAATTAGCTAGATGCAATTTTTTAATCTGTTTATTTTCTCACAATTCTCTCCTAAACCCTGTTTTTTATTGTCTTTCACATCATGTAAACCCTTACATCCTTGTGGCATAATTACCTTACTTGGGGTGAAATGATTTAAAAAAATAAACTTTATTGTTGCTAATATTTACAATCAGTGACTGTTAAGTAGAACTAACACCGAATAAAGTAACCTCTGACAAGATTTGAACACATATTCTGTATTTTTATAAAGCTATCCTAAGAAAAAAAAAACAATACTTTGGACTCAACAATATTTTATCTAATCCAAAAAAAACCTTGAAGATTAAACTTTAGGTTTCAGAAGTTTGATCATCATTACCAACAAAAAATCTAAAATTAGTTTTGATTCAAGATGAAAAAAATTCTTCCTGGAAAATAATTTTTTAAAAAAATATAAAATAAGCAATTCTACTTAAATGAAGATGGAATTTTTACATTATGATTGCATCTTTCCTGATGGTAGGTAATTGTAAAATGCTGATGAATAATCATTGTGCTAGTGGCATTGTCACCTTGCTTGGGGTGAAATGATTTAAAATAAATTAATATGTAAAATGAGAACAAATATTCAAAATCAGCAAAAATATGAAACCAAATATAAATGAATAAAAACAATGTTTTATTATGTTGTGCTAATTGCTCTATTTTCATAGAAGATGTTGTTTGTACAAAATCACAAAAATAAATGAATGTCATTTGGGGCTATTTTTATATTTAACTCTTATTTTATATCCAATATGAGTCAGTAGGATATATTGCTTTGAAGCCAAACTGATATAATGAATAAATGCAGCCTTGAAAACAAGTGAAAAATGTTATTAAATTTTCAATACTTTTAACCCAACCATCAGCCATGTTTTCAGAAAGTATTCATTGGAAGAGCAAAAATCAAAATCAAAAAGTAAAGAATATAACCGAATGTCTAACATAAATGGCAGAACATTTAGTAACTTCATAAATTCAGTAACATTTAGCAATGCAATAATTAATTGTGTTCATTGCAAATTAAAAAAAAAAGTTTTTCAAAGACTGATGTTTTTAAACCATTCTCATGAAGCCTAATTTAATTAGATGCTAAAATGATTCTCTGTAGCTGCGTCTTTATTTCTCTTGACAAAAATAAGAGCGCATCTCATGCTTAATAGAAAATGTATATTTGAATTGATTAAAAACATTTTCATTAAAAGTTTATATAATCTATCTCTTTAAAAATGTTATTAAACATCTTCTTTAAACATTTTACATATAACTTTGTCTAGAAGAATGATTTATATCAGGTAACTTTAAAATAAAAAAAGATGAAGTTCTAATGAATGCAATCACTAACAGTATATAGAATATATATGTAATAACTAGATTCACATCACTAGTTTTTCTAATATAACATAATTAATTTTGGTTGCTAAAAATGAAATGTTTTTTCTTGGTATTGGGTAAGTCATTTTTTTATTAACTTGCTTAACGGCATACAAAAGAGGCCGTTAAGATTGATGTCAAGTCATTTCTTATAGAATTTATTTTATTATTATTTGCAAATAAATAAATAAGAGGAAACTAATCTGAAATTAGTCAAACTACATTTAAAATTTAAAGTTAGCTTTATTTGTATTTCTACTAATCTCTAATTAGCAGGAGTCTACTGTTGGACATACATGCTTAAAATTTAGAACAATTCTCTTGTGATAAAGTATGAATGTGTTCATGATAAAAATGGGAGAAAAAAGAAGTTAAAAGATTGAGAACTTTTTGTGTAATAGAATGAAAAGATTACTGCATAAAATAATTGTGCCCTTGAAATAATGATTCATTTGCATTGTGAATAATTTTATTTCTATAGCAAAATATGTAATAAAAACATTTTTTAAAATAATGATATCATTATTTAAGGGGTATAATTATTTTCAGCAATTAGTAATTTTTTAATTTGTTTTTCTCTTTCAAAATTTCAGATTTTCTTAATAATCATTATCAGGGTGAACATGAATGCTTGACTGATACTTTTATTATTAAGTTGCAAATTGGAATAAAAATTGATTTATTCTTCAAGTTAGCTCATTTTAACAGTATTACTCAGATAAATATAGCACTATGATATGCTATTTTTACTGTAATAATAACAGTCTACATTTTCCAGCCTTCAGAGAGTTCAAAATTGTTTATGAAATCTTCTGGGGGATGACTTATTTTCCACTCTGCAGCCTCTTTCCCCACAGACACAACATTGCAATGCTACTACTATTTCTATAGCAAATTTTCAGATGAACTACATTCTTTAGTTTAGATTTTTATAGTTAAATCACCTACATTTCCTCCATATTCCACTTGTAAGGAGGAAGTTCCATTCAAATATCTTTTTTCCAAGAGCTACTACTTTGTGGAACAGATTCTCATGTGGATGCTTCACTAAACACTACAAGGTCAACCTCTTCAAGTTAACTGTTCTATACTCCTTATCCTCATAACCTTAACTTATTCTATATCCTTATGGCACCTCATTTAGTAACCTTCAACTTTGAGTGGCGCTTGAGCCTTATATTGGGTACCAAAAAGCAGAAAATAGACATGTTTACAAACAAAAATCACTTTCTTATCATATTGATGATACATTAATATTTTTTGAACATCTAGAGAATATAAAAATTTTAAAATTTTAAAACTATAATTTGTTTCATTTGAAGAAGAAAATAAAGGATATTGCAATTTTATAAGAAGTTATATTTTAATAAATTGAAATTGAACTCTCTAGTAAAATCTGTAATGATTCCTATATACACTGAGCAAAATGGTCCAAATGCATGCCACATCTTTAGGTTGATAATTAGGGAATTCTTATTCTGGGACATATTCAAAGATAGTTGATAAATTCATGTTCACATTTTCCTTTAAGAAATGAAAAAAAAAACGTTATTTTATTGTTACTTTCCATGTTGGAGTGTAGTTTCATCACATGTTCATGGATCAGAATTTTCTGAAACTTTGCTGGATTCTCAGCTGCAATTTCTTTGATTCTGTACATTTCTTAAGATCTGCATTCTATGTATGAATGACTTTTTTGGTTTTACTTATAGAAGGAAAATGATCAATGGCTTCTAATGAGAGAGTGTCAGTCAATGACTAAGTAATTGCTCATTCTTGAAGTGAATTAGGGCTAAATGTAGACTTATATTTTCTTAAACTTCTCAATCTCTTTGATTGTCTAATTTTTTAAAAAAAGATTTGCTTTTATCCAGTTACGAAAGTGCATGATGAGAGTTCTTTATTGATAGATGAACAGAATTTTTTTTATTGAACATTCCTGATAGATCTTAGATAAGAGTTTATAAGCTATTTCATTATGATCATTATATTCTCTTTAATATTCTCTATAAAACCCTTCATTAGATAATGGAGAAAAATAAATGTGTTAATAACAACATTTCTTACATGTTTTCACTTTGAGAAACTATAGTTAAACTTTTAACTTTCAAAAATTATAAGATTCTATTCGATAAAAATTTTAATTCGCTTACTTTTTGGCTTTGATTGTCATCTTTTCATTTATATGTTTGATGTGATAAGGTTTTTGTTGTGTATAAATTTACTCAGATTTATGCATGCAATTTTAAATTTGATAAAATTTCAATGGAATGTAAGATTAAATTTGTTTTTCCCCATACAAATTGCACTCATGATATTTTCAAAGAAATCAAATTTAAACATTAATTCAAATTAGATTTTTATAAAGTCATATATTTTTTGTCTTGTTCTTAGACATTTACACAATAATCAACATTACCAATATTCTTTCAGTTAGCATTAAATTTTTAATACACTTATTTTTATATATTTTGTATACTTACTTTCATATATTTTATATATGTTTATACATTTTGTATAATTTTATATATTTTTATATATTTTGTATACATACATATATTTTGTATACCTACTTTTATCAGAAAAATAATAACAAACAATAAAAATAAGTTGTTTTTTAAAATACTAATTTCAATAAAAATGAATAAGAATTTAAATAAATAAGAATATAGAATATTTGTTTTGTCTTTCAAAAAGAATAAAAATCTCTGAAATTGCTTTTTTTTACTATTGTTCAGTCTATCTTAGAACATTTGATTAGCATAATAAGAATATGTTCTGATCATTTGTAAACATCTATGCCGATGATATGGCAGTATATGGCCACACTTCTAAAACTCTTGATGATCAGAGATTGGCAGCTGACTTCTCTTTTCCGATCTAACACTAACTTTCTAGTAGGGAAAAAACTGGCATTCAATGCCTCAAAAACCAAACTGGTTATATTCCATCACCACCAATTGAACCCTGAACTACCACCACTCATGATGAACAGATGTCCCTTAGAGGAAGCACCATGCTTTGAGAGAATATTGGGCTTCAAACTCATACAAACTCAAGTGTAACTCACATATGATCCATCTCTAAAGATGCTGATAAAATGATCAGCTTCCTGTGCCACTCAAGTAAGTACCTGACTTATGCTATCCTCTACCTAAGATCCAGATCAGGCCAAAAATGGAGTGCTGTTTTCATATTTGGCTGGGAGCTGCCCTGTCCTCATTCTGCAGTCTTGATAAAGTTCAAAAGCCTGTCTGAACCATTATTGAAGAATTATTTTCCACCTTCCAAACTCTGTCTCACAGGTGGGATGTGTCGAGTCTCTCATTGCCCTATTGCTACTTCCATGGAAAGTGTTTGGATGAACTCTATTCCTTGGTTCCACTAGGTTTGACCTTCATAGAATCTGCCATGCCACTTACATAGTAGGATACCACACACATTCCCTCTGTATTCCATCAGTGAGAAGTAAGTTATACTCAAACGGCCCTGTGGAATAGACTCCCAAGAGGATGTTTCCCTGATCACTATTATCTTAACCTGTTCAAGTCTAGAGTTAACTGTTATCTCTATAAACTACTTAACATAACCCTCTACCTCGAGTGGCCCCTGTGCCATGTATAGGGTGAACCTTACTGTAAAAAAAAAATTATACCATTAAGGAATTTGAAGAAATATACCAGTTTCAGATTCTCTTTGTTAATTTACTGTGTTGACAAGAGAGTGCTGAAGAGTTCTTGGCTGAACTTCTCAAAATCTGACCAAACAGAACTTTTTTTCTTGTTTGGGCTAAAACATTTTCAGCACCCTCTTATATGTTCTTGAAAGAAATTAGCAAAGTAGTGACTTAGAAAAAAAGTGTCTGTTATGGTGTTTGATTGAGGCAATCTGTAGATCTGAGCAGTGACCTCTTAATGGTTGCATTCTCACAGAATCTTGATTTAAATACTTAAGAACTTCTGTAAAGATTAGATTTAACCTACTTCAGAATTTATGGTGATTTGTAGTTATAAAAAACAAAACAAAAAGTGACTGAGGCAAAATTTCTTAGTATACTATTACGAGATAACAAGATATAGGTTAAATATTTTATCTTTTGATGTAATATTTTTTTAATTGAGGGATTATACACAAGTCAGTGTTTAAAATCAAAATCAAGCTTTTATATATATTTTTTACAGTGACACTCATTCTGTATAAGGCCCAAGAGCCATTCAAGGTAGAAGTTACAGAGCAAAAGGCAAAGTTTATAGGGATATATGGGGAAGATAATGGTTGACCCTAAATCCGAATAGGTTAACATTGTAGTGATTGGGGAAGCATCCACTTGGGAAGCGTTTCCACAAAGTAGTGGTTCATGGGAAGAATTTACATCTCACCAATGGAATATAAATGAGGGTGGTTCACTACAATATGCATGATATGGCAGGTTTTAACTATGAAGATTAGAACTGGTAGAACTAAGGAATGTAGTTCATCTGAACGCTTTTTATGAAAATAGTGATAGAGCAGCAAGACTTGCAACATTTAGTCTGTTGGAAAGGGGTTTTACAGTGGAAAATAATTCACTATCCACCAGGACACAGATCCACTTTTGGACTCTACTGATACTGGAAAGTGAAGACTGGGTAGCTACTGCCCATTTATTGCAGCAGTATTTCATTTTTAGCCTGATCTGGCTCTTGTAAAGGTTGTGGATAACAGGAAGAGTCAGGTACTTACTAGAGTGGTACAGCGAACCAACCATTTTTCCAGCATCTTTAGTGATGGATCATATGTATGAAATCCACTTGAGGTCTGGGTTGAGTTTAACTCTCAATAGGGACTCAAGAGAACACCCATTCATTGCTACTGGTGAAAGTTTTGGGTTTGCTCAGTGATGACAATCTCGTTAGTCATTCTGAGTGTGATAATAAACTACATCCAGCAGGAAGTCCTATGATGAGAAGGTTTTGAGGAGCATGGAACCACCTCCTCTTAAATGTTGTTATTCCAAAGTCCACCATAACCCAAAGTGGTAGCATCTGTTAGGGTCCCAGCTATGGACAAATTATTTATTACTTAAAATTACGATGAGTTAGTTTTACAGAATTTATTTCAAAATATATAATTGATATTTATTGTGATGAGTTCTCATTGCTGAATTTCAAATAACCATTTGAAATTTGAAAAGTGATTTTCTTTGCTCATAATTACGGTAATTTGATTACTGTGTTATCTTGTGTCAATCTTTTTCTGTTTAATACTTACACTGTTGTGGCTGAGCATTTATGTCTTTACAAAACTTACATTGCTTGCTGTTGACATATATATATACATTTTCAAAACACAGTTAAATATCAGTCCCTAGTGTTTGTGCTATAAAATAACTAGTGCTTAGTTCTGTTATTAGTGTAGACATATACTAGCATACAATACAACCTGTTTTGGTGATTATAATATAGCAACAACTAAGTAGAAGCTTATGACGCTTTATTTGACTAATTAATCTTTAGTGCTGAAAACGTTTATTTTATCATAGTGGATGGTTATAAGTGAGACGGGAGATAGGATGTGCTTATTTTATTATCACACTGATGTATTTTTGTTATTTTGTCTGTTGGGGGATATTGTTTTGTTTAGTTTGTACCACAAGATATCAAATCAAAAACAAAACAGTGGCATCTTTAGTGTTATTTATTTCCTGTAAATGGCTATTTTCTATTTTCCTCCAAAACAGGCCAGCACAGTCAAGCAAAAGTGTTAATGATCCTAATGATAAAACGTTATAAGATTCTGTTATGAATCATCCAACGTTAGAGAGATATATGTCCTGGAATAAGCAAAAACATCTATGACTAAAATTAATGTCTATTCAAAAGTAAGTTCTGCAATAACAGAAAATACATTTAATGATATATACATACTAGAAAATATGATATATTGAATAATAAAAGAAATATTTCTATTTGAGAAGGAGAAACTAGATAAAAATAGAGACTAAGTAGAAAATGATGATATGATAATGTCTTATGTTTGCTCTTATTACTGTTTTATACACTTTAGTCATTTTTATAATGACCAGAAAAGTTAAATGTTTTTAGATACAATTTCTTTCAATTAGTAGAAATGCACAATTCTGAAACATTTCATTTGAGCACTTTAAATTAAGAATAAATCATTTCCTTGTCCATGGACTCTTTGTGTATTGTAAATTTTGAATAAATAAAAAGAGAATTTTTCTTTGGATTTCAAATCAGAGTCCACTTTCTTTGCAGGAATATATATGTATACGTAAGAACATATACATTTATTTAAAGGAGGACACAGGTTCGAATTATGTCAAAGAGCACATATTTTTCTTTAATAAGATTTCTGGAATATTCAGGCAAGTAAATGAATATGAATAAATATACTGTTTAATAAATAAATGGAATGTCAACTAAAATATGGATATCCACTAAAATAATAATAATTATAATAATAATATATATATATATATATATATATATATATATATATATATATATATATATATAATATATGTATATATATATATGTTTTAATATATTTTCTGTTTATATTCATGAAAATAACATTAAAATAATTGTATTGTTGAATATATATATATATATATATATATATAAAAACATTTTTATGTTTATACATTCTTTTTATACATACAAATATTTAAGTAAATGCTCTGTTTTATAATAAACAGTATTTATAACATTTACTGGCCTGAATGTCTGAGAAATTTTCATAGAAAATATTCATCCTCCAACAGGAATCGAACCTGTATCCTATACAGAACTGTCATTTAGCCTAATGTGCTGTTAATCAATTGAGTCACAGAGGATCATTCGATTAGCATGGTCGAATTTATTGCCTTTAAACTTCAGTCTTCCATGAATCTCTCACGTACATTCATATCTGTTCAAAGCATATCCAAATGTAAACAAATGACATCACACATTATGAAATGGACAAAGTCCAACAATTATTTTAAGACATTTTTATATAAAATATTAAAGTTAATTGTATGAAAATAACAGTGGGGACATTTAGGTTTAAAAATAAAAAAAAATCTGAGGTCATAATTCCAATGGTCAATCTTGCAAGTCCAAATTCAAAAATACCTCGGGCATAAATAAGAAGGGGCCAAAATTCTCTATCCACAACACAATGCGCAACTACCTTCTTTACCGATGAATAATCAATGTAGCACTCTTATATTGAGGTAAGAAAGCCTTTGATTGGTTGAGAGTGATAGGCAAGTGCATAAATTACCATATTTTGAGGCCTTAGTAAAGTAGATTCAAACTTTACTTTGATTTTCTTTTTCAACAAACAGCACAGGGAACACAAATTATTTTTTGAGGTAAATAGTTTTCTCCTATTATCACAACAATAATATATCTCCCTTTCTTTTGTGAAACTGTTGTGGATTTTATAGTTGTAAGGCTTGGTAGATGAGAGTCTCACTATGGATGATGATTCTAGTACAGCTTCCTGTCTCACCAGTGTACTTGCCCAGGATTAATTAACTGGAAGGAAGCACAGATCCTCTGACTGAGAAAAAAATTTTGTCATTTGATGATTGACTGTCTTGGTGCTTATTTCTATCTTCACTCCATAAAATTGCCTTAATTAGGCACATACCATTTCTGTCTTATTCATGCTCAGAATTTTAGAAAGAGCAATACAGATGCAGAAGAATATGCACCTGTTTTTTATAGATGACACAAAGGCATTTGACAAAGTACTCCACAAAGATCTTTTAGAGCCACTCAGCAACCTTGACATACTCAGGAAAGACATTAGAATAATCAAAAATTACTACTGTGTACAAACCACCTGCAGAAAGATAAAAAAAGAGTTCAGCAAATATACAAAAATAGAAAAGGGTGTAAGGCAAAGATGTGTCTTCTCACTGGACTTATTCAACCTATACAACCAGGCAATTCTGAGAGAACTGAAAATCCTATTGGGATTTGTCATTGGCAGCCACAATCTTAACAACATAATATATGTAGATGACACAGCAAAGGAGAGAGAGAAGACTGGGATAGGCATAGACTACAAGACAGAATGCAAGGTCATCAGCAAAAAGACAAGCCCAAAGTGCAATTTACAGGTCAGAGACACTATAACCAAGCAGGTGAGAAAATTTCAATATCTGGGAAGTGTTTTGACAGAGGACGGAAAGTGTGATGTTGAGATTCAATGACATATTGAGATGGCTAAGATGGCTATGTGATATGGTAGTGAATATTGAATGGTCTCCTCAAGGATGAAGAAGAAACTCGAGGCAACAGAGGTGTGGTTGTACAGAAGGATGCTAAGGATACCATGGGCCAAACATGTGAACAATGATGAGGTTTTGGAGAGGATGCAAACAAAGATGAAACATATACTTAACATCAGGAAGAGACAGTTGAAATATCTTGGACATGTAATATAGAAGGAGGTCTTGGAAAATCTGATACTCACAGGGTGGATAGAGGGAAAGAGGGACAAAGGAAAGCAACATGTGACATACTTAATGGGCTTAAGCAAGTGGATGGGAGAAATAAAAAAAAGATGAAACTTACTGAGAGCTACAAGGGACAGGAGGAGGTGGAGAGCCATGATCACTTACATCCTGCAGGGACACAGCACATTTAAAGAATATTTTAATGTTTAGGCTACAATAGTCCTTAACTCAAAGTAAAATCTAATTATCCATTTTATTAAATCTACATCTCCATTAATTGCTAAAATTACTTTTTTAATATTTTGGGCAGTAAAATATAAGTTAGACACTGAAATGTTGAAACAAAAGATCTATGTTACAAAATGTAAATAAAAAATAAAAATAGTTAATTAAACTTTCTCTTATGGAAGGACAATGGTAATCACATGCCCAGTTAAGATGGTTTCCTAGACAAAAGGGTTTGAATGTTTCATTCCAGATGAAAGGTTCATTTTCTTTATATAGCTTGAAAAAGTAGAGACTATCAGAAGAAACAGATGGTATAATTCCATTTTAAGCGGCCTGCTTTTTGGTCAACTCTCATCAACGAAGATCATTAAGAATTTTTTAAATGTTAAACCTTAAATGAATTCCTATCAAAATATAGCATAAAATGATTGAATAATAGACTTTATCTGTCATCTCATGGAAAAAGGTCAGACATACAGCATAGAAACAGGTAACTGAAAGTAAAGGAAGTCCTTCTGCTTGCACATAGATGTCTGACATCTTAAAATAAAAAAAAAAGATTCCATCACCAGTATTTAAACTTTTGCAGATTTAGGATAGGCAATCTTAATTTCATTGTTTATAAATAAACAGTAACTTCTACTCAAATATGTGTTCCCATTAAAATAATACACACACACATACGCACACACATAAATATATATATATAAGTGGTCTTTGAGGTTGACGCACCGAGGCGACAGTCTATTTCATGATAAATGCAATTGTCAGGCCTTTTATATATCAACTTTTATATTTACATATGCACTATCCCTGATATTGAGCACTTTAACTCCTAAATATATCATACCTTAAAACTATATTTTATTGTATATATATATATGTGTGTGTGTGTGTGTCTGTGTGTATGTAGGCATGTATGTGATTTTACAATTCTGTTGTTCAGAGTTTATTTCCTTTCAGAATTTCGAAAAGTTTACCGGATTCATTTCATTGTTCGTTAAATGAAATGGAGTTGAATTTCTTTTCTGGGGCTTGTCTGACCAAGTATCTCTGACTAAATCAAATGCAACTAAACTGGATTGACTCCAATGCAATTAAAATCATCATGATGGGAACTTGTAAAACTGTTTTCTCCCACCTTTAAAAAAGAATTGACACCATTCACTGAAATTTCTTGAAACAGGGCATTTTTTTCTTGTAGAAAATATTCAAATTTACACCTTTTTCTGCTGAATAATTTACCAATATCAGATATACAGAGTTAATAACTCATTCAGAAAAATTAAAATATTAAGGTGTATATGTCAAATTCACTTATAAACAAATCTAACATAGGGTTCTTAAATGTATTTGTGACAAAATCCCAAACCAAGTTAACTGTTTGCAGATCAATATCCTTTGGTGACTGAGATTTTATGCTTCTTTTTAATGGTATGTACTTGTTTTTTAATGATTTCACCCCAAAGTGCCTCTAGGCTGTAGGGGGTTACAGAGAGTGAAAGAGAATGAGAAGAATTTTAATGAGAAGTGAGAAAAAGGACACTAAAGGAACAGGATTTAGAAAAACAGAAAATGGCAATTTTAAAGGGTGGCAGGGAAGAAAGAAATCGAAAAGGGGTTCCACATGTGAGAAGTGTGAGAAAAGAAAGTATTACAATAGAACTGATGGTTGCGATTCACTAGTTCAATGGAATTTGCTTGTAATTTTACTTTTGTGCGTCACAAATTTTATATATATTTATCTTAGTGAGTGAATGTCCATTCTCATGCCCTAGCCTGAGTCAAAAGAATAAAATTTTAAATGATAATATTGTTAACATGCCACAACTCTGATGTTTTTTAGTGTTTAAAGAATGTTACAATAAGTTAGTATTACTATTTCTTAAAATTCTCAATACGTTTTAGTATGTTTCTGAAACAAAATAACGGGTGTTTCATTAAGACGGATTATATATAAGGGTGTTTCATTAAGATGGATCAAAGTCAGTAATAAATAAATCAGTTTTATTCATGAACATTTATTAATTTTCTATTGGATAATGTTATTTAAGTCATGGCAATTATGTGTGAAAAATAATATCGCCTAAATGTCTCCCAAATTTGAAAGAAAAAGAAAAAAATCATTAAACGCTTAAACTTAATTCACATTTAAAATCAGTCTAAGTTATTGGAACACCCTTTATGACATAACTCCTGATGTTCATTTGACTAGGAAGTGTTTTAATAGAGGACAGAAAGTGCAACACTCAAATCTGAAATACATTGGGATAACAAAAGGGGCCTTTCAATAGCTAAGCAAAGTATTAAGAAATAGGAAAATTTCATTAGAAACAAAGAAAATAGTACTGAACTATTGTGTAATATCAGTCCTCCTATTTGAAAGTGAATGCTAAACAATCTCCTCACAGATGAAGAAGAGGCTTGAAGCAACAGAAACATGGTCCTACAGAAGGATACTGAGAATATCATGGACTGAAAATGTGAGCAATGACAAAGTTTTAGTGAAAATTGAAATGAAAAGGACATGTATGTGTAACATCAGGAAGATATAGTTGAAATTTCTAGGGACCATAATGAGAAAAGAGGACTTGGAAAATTTGATGTTCACAGGAGATTATTTACACTATTTATATTCAGACTGTTGTTTTCATCTTTGTTGTTTTTATCACAACATTTTGGTTGTTGTGACCTCTGCACTTCCTCGGGTGTATATCAATGTGGATAATCTACAGAAAATTCTGAACTGAGCCCTTTATTTAACCTATGGAGGTAGACATCTTATTCCACTGCTCATGTCTAGTGATATGATCTAAGGAAGGTCGGAGGGCACAATTGGCAAAACATTGTGATAAAAACAACAAAAATGAGGACGGTAGTTCGAATATCAATAATGATAACTCTTCATCCCAGAAATTCAAACAAAAACTCATAAGGGATATTGAAAGCAAGAAGGTTAGACGAAAACAGTGCATAACCTTTGTAGCAAGCTTGATTAAATGAATGATAGGCAAGATTTAAAAGAAACAGCAAAAAAACAAAATTTATTAAAAGCTACAAAGGACAGGAAATTGCAGAGAGCCATGATCATCAGCATCCTGAAAGGACATGGTGTAAAAAAAAGAAGAGGAGGAGGAGTCAAGTTAATGTAATTTATACTTGATATATGTTCTAAAAGTCATAAGAAAGCCTTATAGGATATTTTAGTTTAGTTGGAATTTCACTAAAAATTCTTTAAACATGAGCTTAAAAATGTACCAGAATATACAGTTAATATTTCACATCATATCTAAACAATATGAAACATAATCAAATTTTTTATTTCTGTCTTGTTTTATTATTTTTATGCAATTTTATCCTTGTAATGATTATTACTTGTGAAAATAATTAATAGTATTTTTTTATATTAACCAATAATCTTCTTTCATATTCCATGTCCTTTCAGAATGTGGGCGATCGTGGCTCTCCATAATTTCCTGCCTTTCACTGAACTGAATATCTTCATAATTATAATTTGACAATCATAATTGCATATTATCATATAATATTTTAAATTTATAACCCATAATCCTTTATTATTTATCCTATTATTATTGTCTGAAAATGAATCTCTAAAAATTAATTTTACTTTTTCAAGAGTAATTCTGGAGCGCTCTTGAGACAGGTTAGCCATTAAAATGACTTTGTCATTGTAATTAATCCACTAAGAAAATGCTATAAATTTTTATGGTGACATTAAAAAAAAATTGGTTAGTCAGCAGACAGGTTGACAATAAAGTGCATTGAGAAGAAAGCATATTTGAGCAATTGTTGTTGGAATGGTGGTGGTGTTGTGACAAACAGATTTTTGTTCATTTTCCTGAGCCTAGTTTCTTGAAACATTTAGGAAATATAGCTTCAAATTGTAGCTTACATTCACTTGATTAGTGCATTTATTATAGCTCTATTATTCTTTGATCATATCCTTCACTAACTCTTTTCTCAGACAATCCTGTTTTCATCTCTTTTTTAGATCACTAGTGAAAGTCTTCAGCTTAGTACTTAGAATACAGGTGAGTTGTCTTTTAACTATTTTATGGTATATAGATGAAATTCTGCTTGACTGACTTTTTATATTCCTAACAAGGACAGAATGAGAGTTGAGGATTTTCTTTGTGATATTTACCGCATTCATTGACATATATGATACATTTTTGTTTGCCAAATACTAGAATTTTATAAATTTATAATAAATGAACAAATTAATAAAATTCTAATATTTTAAAAAAAAAATGAAAAAGAAAAAAAGCAAAGAACTCATATAACATGTGGATGTGTGTGTAATCTAATGGTTATTAGTATGAAAACTAGAATTGGTGAAGTGAGTTCAAGTTTTAGTCATGTCTTTTTTTTACTTAACACAAATGCCATGGAAACATTATGAATTTAATTTGTCTCTCTTCAGCTATAGATTAACTATGAGGTTAGACTAGGCTCTTTAGCCTTGGGTGGCAGTCAGCCTAGGAGGAGGACAACACTGAATTTAAAACTATGGCAATGGAAAACTACTATACTATCTTTTTAAAGAACAATTATGGAAATTCACAGATAATAAAGAAAAAGAATTTGTGGAGTGTCATGGATGCCTACATTCTGAAAAGACATGGCATTAATAAAAAAAAAATAAAGACACAAAAGAAACTTATTTTGAACTGTACCAAATAGGGAGAATGAATGAAGTTCTAGTAATAATTTTTTCTTAACATTTCCTAATGTTGCTTAAATGTCCACGTTGAGAGGCAAATTCCAATACACATGGTTTCCATCACAGAAGTTGCCAGGACATTGCTGAATGCAACTATGGACTGCCTTATTGACCCTAATTTTGAAGCTAATTTGATTACAATAAATGAATATATAGTATGGTCAATGGCATAGCCAAGGCCAGCAGTACATATGCTGATTTTATATTTTGCATATGATGTGACCCCTTAAAATTATCTTCAAAATTAGGTCTTCAAATGTTGCATGATACACAAGTACATATGGTATATTACTTTAGTCCAATGAAGTCCTTTAGAGGAATGCATTATATAGAATTTTTTTTCCATTTTGTCATTTCATTACCTAAAATTCAGTGAACTAAGTACAGTGCCTGTCATATATTTTGGAAGAAAATTTGACCTGTTTTAACCTGGTTTGTTAAGATGCAATAAAAATTGCTGTTAATTTTCTGTCTGAATTTCTGTGATGAGAAGTCATTATCCAGAGTGTTTACATTTGGACTAATATCCTCACTTTTGTTATTATAATTACAATACATATTTCAGCTATTTTACCCACCTCAAACCTTCTTCAGGTGAGAATTAGTGTTCATTTCAAAATTCTTCACAGGTTACTCAGAGAGAGAGAGAGAGAAACAGGAAGAAAGCCACAACAACCAAACATTCTGATAATAACAACAAAGATGTGGACAATTGTTCAAATGTAAAAAATGCAAATAAATTGTTGTTAATAGCAACAGTAAAGAGCAAGTTAGTTTCGTTCTTGCACAATGAAAAAAAAATTGTAATTGTAAAAATTTTCATCAAATGTTTCTATATTTATCTGCATTTCATGTTTACACTGAATTCAACAAACATGACCTTCAATATAAAATTGACCAGATTTTGAAGTTACCAAATGCATTCTTCTCTCTAGGTCTAATTTAAAGTTAATTTAATCTACTAATTTACTTTAAGAAGAGTAAAATAATTTGATGTTACTTCAAATATTGCCTTCATTAGAAAACATTAATATTATCAATAAAATATCATAAAACACCAAACTAGCAGACATCAAATATCATGTTTGCATTAAGCAAGCTTAGAGGTTCTATTACAAATTCCTAATCAGGTACCATTCCTTAAATGGACAGCTGATTGATAATTTCAAATGTTGTGAGTTAAATGAAGACATGAAACACTCTTTTAGTGCATATATCAATCTCTTTCTTTGATGTCTAGTTTTCTAAAACATTAATGAGTCATATTTGTGTATTAACTAAGGTAACAGAATTTCTGTCTTCCTTAAAATCAAGTATCAAGTCAATGCTTCATTTTCTGTTTTTTTTTTCAATATAGATATCATCTGCTTTGTAAGCAAAAAATAGAAAATTCAAAATAAGTTAGAAAGATTAAAAAAAAATAGCAATCCTCAGCAGAAAAGGGTTTCTGAAGAAGCATGACAAGTTGGTCACTTTCCATCCTTACTCATAATCTCTCCTTAGCAACCAGAATTTTATTGATTTTAAACAGAGGTTATATCTATTTAGCTATGTTTTAAACCAATTATAGCTTTCTATTCTCTTCCTCCAATTCATTTCTTTCTTTAAAAAATATTCTCATATATATATATATATATATATATATATGTATATATGTAGTGAGAAAAAATTTAGAATCAGAACTGTTGTATGAACAGGAGCAAATATGTTATTTTCCTTTAAATCTAAAAAAAAAAAAAAACTATATATTCAGGTAAAGGACATAATATATTTTTTAAAAGTTATGTTAAATCCCGATCAGAAGATTGAAATTCACTTATGCCAAAAGAAGAACAAAATAAGCCTCGGAAATGTTGTGCTCTTAAAACTAACAGGCAAGTATATTCTATGATTGCAACAAATTGATTTTGCTGCTTAATATATATTTACATAAATTCAAAAAGTTTACAGAAATATCTGAATACATTTTTCACTCTTCCTTCACCTTGCTCCCTCTCTACATCTATGTGTGTATGTATGTATGTATGTGTGTGTGTGTGTGTGTGTGTGTGTAAGTATATTTACATATAAGTAATTTCATATGAATGTATTCAGTATTAAAAATAATCTCAATAATCGCTTCTCAAAAAAATTGATACTGCCACGGAAAAATTTTTAGCATAGTTAATGAAATATATAATTTGAACAAAAAATGCATTCAGTTTTTAATGTAAAGATAACAATTATCAGGAATTTTTTTCTTTACTGCAAAATATACAAGGAATTTAAATAAATTTTATTTTTTGTAAACTTCATATTCTTCAGAAAGATTATCAGATATATTTATACACAGATAATAATTATAAGAAAAAATTATCTTATTTTAATTCTTGATTCTATTTTTTTTTAATTTTAAAATGCACATCAAATCTAAACAAATTAATTTTTTGTAAAAAAATCTCTGTAATCTTCCAGAAGATTAGCATGCACATGTAAAGGAATATCAAAAAATAGATTTTTAAATATTTTTCATATGTGTATACTTCAGAGGTTTTCCTTAAAAGATTTGAAATTTAAAAAAAAATGTCAACTAAAATTTAGGAATAAAAAATATTTTTCTGCTTGTAAAAGAACATTAATGATAGCAGTCACTTTCAGCTGAATTATTCCAGTGAATTTTTATGGCTTACAAAATGGCTATTTACACACCTTTTCTGAGAAAGCAAAATTGTATCAAGTAACTAGTAATTTAGTTTCTGTCTTTCAGTTCTCAATTTGGAAAAAAACCTTTTTGTATTTTTCCAAATTTATTTATTTTAATCTTGTGTCAAAAAATAAAAACATTTTTTTTAAATTCACAAATTACCCAAATTATTTGTTTCGTTTTTCATGTTTTAAATTGACATTCTTAGAAATCTACTTGACATGGCATGATACTGGGTCAGCACCATCTCTTAACTTCATTGGTTGTTGCTTTAATATAAATACATACATATATATATATATATATATATATATATATATATATATATATATATATTTAAGCAGCATATCTTCATTCAAACATGTTTCATTGAATAATATAGACATATTGTGTTCACTTATTTTTATACTGATCCTTTCTATAGTCTAATCAGTTTCTTGATGTTAAGATGAAATTTTGCAAGGAAAGGGCCTTAGTTTGTTTTAACCCATGTACTTTGACATTTTCTAAGATCATCAAACACAACATATTTTAGCTGTGATAAAATTTCCTTAGTTTAAAAAAATGCTACACCACCTTTCTTGATGAATTTTATCTTAACATCAAGAAACTTGAAAGGATTTGTATAAAAATAAGTAGACACAATATGTCTATATTATTTAATGAAACAACTCTCTCTCTCTCTCTTCCCTCTCTCTCTCTCTCTCTCTCTCTCTCTCTCTCTCTCTCTCTCTCTCTCTATATATATATATATATATATATATATATATATATATATATATATATATATATACAATGACCAGCTACTTGCTTCCAAGCACACCCATCTCCCTAGCTAATCACTGTTGCAGACACCTGCTCAGGCACATTGTCTTTACAAGAATACTATCAAAACAAGCATCACCACTCTACAACCTCTTTCCCACAGACACAATGTTGCAAGTCTGTTTCTACTTGATTGTTATATGGTAAATGTTCAGATGAACTCTATTCTTTAGATTTACCAGTTTAGGCCTTTACTGCAAGGAGTCACTGTTCTGTTTCAACCATGTTGAATCAACCTCATTTCACCCATATTCCAAATGTAAGGAGAAAATTCCATTCAGACAGTTTCTTGCCTTAGATGTGCTACTTTGTGGAATGGACTCAAAAGTATGCATGCTTCCCTGAGCTCTACAGTCTTAACTTTTTCAGGTCAAGGTCAATCATTATCTACCTTTTTTTATACCCTTCACTTCTCTTTCACACCATACCTCATTTACCATATAACTCTCTATCTGCAGTGGCTCTCGAGCCATGTATTGCATGAACTTTAGTATTAAAAAGAATATGTAACTCACAGATAAGCATTAGAAATACTGATAGGGTTGTATTGTTTGTATTTTTTCTTTCGAAGGACATTTTGTGGTTATAATATCGTTCTTTAATTTTTTTCTGCATTTTTTTTTATCTTACTTAGTGTTGAGATGTTGAATGTTTCCCCGTGCATGTATTGAAATAAGGACAAACACATACGTAGGGAAAAATACTGGTATATCTGAAGAGGTATTTACAACAGGTTAGTCAGTAACAATCAGAAAGAGTATAAAGTCCAACTGTATCTTCTGGTAGAGAGATGGAAGTGTGATGGTCACCTGATCTTCCAGAACTCTATAGAACTGTCCTATTAATAGTAGAGAGATCAGTCCATTCTGATGAGAAGGTGGGTGGCCCCAACACTTAGTTATTATTTTGTCCATGTTATCCATACAGTTGTGACTAATTTTGATTGTATTTTTGATGAAAATAAATGCTAAGAAAATTTTGTATTATTTATAAAACTTTGATAAGATTCTGCTTTTAAAAATGCTTACAAATAATGTTTTCTCTTAAAATACTTTATACATTTGTTTTCTTTTTATAACTTGTCTTTACTTTATCAGTTACTAACTGAGCAGATGAATTTTTTTATTTATTTATCAAAGTTAGGCTTACTATAATTTCCAAACCTTAGACCAACAGAGTTTAGCAATTTTTATTATAGATTTAGATTCTTTTATAGCAATGAGTTTTCTTAACACAACACTCTTTAAGCTCCAGACCACACATACACACACAATGAGATACTGATAGCTTATATCTTTTGCAGAACATCAGAGACAGTCCCTCAAAACAGAATCATCCCAAACAAGCTGGAACGTATGGCAAGCCTAATTAAAGTCTACTTCTATCTCTCCTGATAAACTCGCTGCAACCTCTACCTTAATTAACAATAATCTGAACTTCATTACAACTTCAGTTTTAGGCTATATGAATCATTTTTTTTTTCAGAATGAACATTACTTGTCCATAAAAAAAGAAATTCTAATCCGAATCCTGTATACCTTAAAGTCATTATATCAACATTCTTCTTTTCGTAATCCTTTAGGGCAAATAATTTCAATTTTCTAAATATGTGAGCTTCTTAATTCAAGCTTTCTTTTATGCAACATGCACAGATAAGATGTTAAAGAAAACTGTCCACCTCAAGTGTTTTAACTTAGACACAAAATGAAATCACCAAACTAAATAGCTTTGTGCTCAAAACTTCAATGAACAACATTGATCAATGTCCTCTTGAAAAAAAAATCTCTATTGCAATTAACACTTTGAATCCTCAAGTGATGTTCTTTCTTCCTTTTAAGCTCAATTCTGAGATTATGTTTTCATTCAAATAGTTTAACTCCATAATAGATTTTTCTTGCTTTAAAGTTTCTTTCAAATCTGTTTTAAAGTGAGCAAAAATTCTACTTTCACCTCCTTAAGCTTTTCCATGTTTAAGTCTGGAAAAAAGCAATTGAGAAATAAGGTGAAAATTAATAACTAAAGGCATAAAAACTTAAGCATTTCATTTAAAATCCTTGGGAGGGTTCTGGTTATAGTTTTGTTACCTTAAAATCATTTCCATATTTTCAGTTAAAAATTACAAAAAATGAAACAAAAGATTATAAATGTGCATATCAAATCATGCTGTGAATATATTTCAAAGATCATGGAATCATGCGCTATTGCAGAAAACTGATTAAAATTTATCCTTTGAATAAATAAAATATCATGAAAACATGATGGCTCCCACTGATATTTTATGTCTGTACCGATTCTCTGGTGTTTCAGATTTAACTCAATAAAAGAAAAAAGAAGGCCTAATGTAAAATTTAGTAGGTAAAACAATTATCTGACTCAAGAAAAGATTGTCTTTAATATCTTTTGGTACAAAAAATGCTATTTTATCCCCATATAACTGTATACCCTACTGCTAAAATATCTGAAAAAAAAAACAATATCAGTTATCAAGCAGATAATAATTTTCCTATCAACTGCTGTCTCCACTGTACATAGATAAAAATGAAGATTACTTTTTCTACCATTAATGATCGTTTAATTAACTGCTGTGGATCTAAATTTTAAATTAGTATTTTAATTATTACTTTATTTGTGGAGATATAAAGGGTGGATGAGCTTCCTATAGAAGCCAATGGCTAACACACACACAGACACACAGACACACAGACACACACATATATTTATATATATATATATATATATATATATATATATATATATATTAGGGGTCCTTGAATAGCAGTTATGATTTAAACTTTGAATGAAAGTTATTGATATATTCACTGTTGAAGAGTAATAGTTAGTTTATGTGTAAAATTAATGCATAATTTAAACAAAGCAATGACGTGCAACACACACACACATGCATATATTGGGTATATATATGTGAATATAAAATAATTTATATGTGTATGTTTGCATATGAATATGAATATACACATGTATACACATAGACTATATATCATTCTCTTTTTTCATCTCTTTATAAACAAATAGAGAAATATTTGCATGTCACAATAAATTACTTTGAATAATTGATTGCATGGAAACCATTAGCAAAACATCTGTAATATTGAAATAAACAAAACTGCACCTCCTAAAATATGCTCTGAACGTACCTCTCTCTCTCTCTCTCTATATATATATATATATATATAGACAGATAGAGAGAAATATAGTTTTAAGGTGTGCTATATTTATAGAATAAAGTGCTCAATATCAGAGATAGAGTGTATGCAAATGTAAAAGTGAACATTGAAGTCAACACTCATGTGTTGGGCTTTTTGAAATCGACACATGTGTTTGCGTTGTTATTTTTTCTTGTTGAGAAAAAAAAACAACACATGTGGCCTGATATATATATATATATATATATAAAGTCAGGTCAGGCTTAGGCCTGCTACTGGCAACATGCAACCCAGTACAAGATTCTGCATGGATGTGTGGTTGATGTCTAAACCAGTTCTCTTCACTAGTTTTTTTGGTGGTGAGGGTGTTGGCATGCCACTTTACAGTATGAAAAAGAAGATCTGTCAAAGCATACATATATATATATATATATATATATATATATATATATGTGTGTGTGTGTATATATATATATATATATATATATATATATAATGATAAAGTTAATTAGTGTCACGACTCGGTATGGATAATTCCAGGGAGGATATAAATCTGAGAGCTCAATGTAGTAAACAGAGCAAATAATAATTAATTAACAAATCACAAAGGCTTTCTGGACTCCAATTAATTAATTAATTATATATATATATATATATATATATATATATATATATATATATATATATATATATATATATAAAAAATCAACATAAAATCAACACTTAGAGGCGACAGTCTGTTTCATACTATATGCAATCGTCAGCTGGCGATTGCATGATGATTGCATACGCATAAAACAGACTGTAAGCCTAAAACTTCTATGTTCACTTTTTATATTTACACACGCTCTGATATTGAGCACTTTATCCCATAAATATGACTATATTTCTTCACATATATATATATATATATATATATATATATATATATATATATATATATATATATATATATATATATATATATATATATATATATATATAGACTTCTCATTATGTTCAGTCCATGTTACTCTTGGCATCCTTCTGCAAACCACATTCTTGTTTTTTCAAATCTCTTCCGTTTACTTTCTGTTTCTGCTGAATGTGGATAACTGAATGAGAAAATGACAAAAATTCTAACATATTCCATTACATAGAATATTTTTCAGTTTTATCATTCAATAACTTACCAGTTTTATTATTATAGGTTTAAGTTCTGTATAATAAAGTGTTTTCATGACCTGACACTCCTTAAGTTTCAGAACAGACATCTTAAAGACAATTACTGATATTTTATATCTATTTTTTTAATCATTTCACCCTAAGTCAGGTAATAAAGCCACTGTGACACAATGGGTTACTGAGAGTGAAAGAAATTGAGAAAATATAATTGAGGAGAATGGACAATAAAGAAGAGGATTCAGAAATACAGAAGATGGCAAACTGACACTAGATTTAAATATATGAAGATCATAGTTTACAGGAAAGTAAGAAGCTAGAACAGAGTTTCATAAGCAAGTGTTGCAATTGAAGTTAGCATAGATCTTATGATTACATTTAGAAATTTCAACAGTAATGTGATGAGACATAATGCTGCACTTAAACTTATAAAGTTGTGGCACCAAAGAGGAAAGCTCATCAGAAAAATTGCCATGAAAATATTTTTTTAAAAAAATACAGAAAATCTATGTTATGGCAATGGGAAAGTGATTGAAGCTGAAATGATGGGACAGAGCTGATAACACTGCAGATTCTTTGAATTTTGTCAACAATTACCAGAGCAGATATGTCAACAATATTCAATACATAGACAAATAGTAGACTCATAATGTTGTCTGATATATTCTGGCACAAAAAATTATCCATCATGACACAGTGAACCAACTTTCCAAGCAGTAGACCTAGCAATTGATTCGATATAATCATTCTACTTCATGTCAGTGGAAAATATTAGACAGAAAAAGCGCAAGAGTTATTCTGGAGGTTGGCATCAGGCATGCTGATGGAAGGCAAAAATGGATCTCTTTTATGATATCTCTAGGAATACCCCAGAGTAAACCCCTCAAACCAGGTTAATATCAGCCAGACCAGGATATATTGTAAACATATCTTTTGGCTATTTAGTAAAAGACAGAATATAATATTTTATCACCTAAACTATTCGGAAGTACAAAAATTGGATATTTTGAAGAGGATGAAGATTCATTGCCATGTTTTCTGTTAGACGTTGACTCTGATGAGTTGATAGAAAAGAATCTTTCTGGTCCATTAAGAATAGACTTACCATATGTCCATAGGCTGGTCCGTTATGAATAGGCTTACCATATGTTTGGCCAGGATTGTCCCACATGGGACTATCCCAGTGATATAAGCTATCTGTATTCTTTCTTTTTTTGGGATGTTAAAGTGGTGTTAGATTAGTGAAATACTTTATTATACTAGGAAACTAAGCTTATAGTAAAAACTGAAAACTGTCCCAATTCGAGGTTTAAAAATTATAGTAAATCTCCTGAAGAAAAATATTTATAGATCTTATTTTCATATTGGACAACTGTGTAATGACTGCTGATCATGGTCTTTTTAATGTAATTTTTATTCTCTTAAGATAGAAGACTTAAGATCTATTACCTCACTACTAAGTAAAATATATATCTACAGATATAGATATTAATCAGTGAAAAGGTACTTATTGACTGATTTTTTGTTAAATGCCATCTCCCTTCAGAATATGAACAATCATGACTTTTATAGATTCCTTTTCTTTATTATCTGTGATTTACCATGACTACTTGAGAAAGATGGTGGAGTGGTTTTTCTCAATCCATTCTTTGCAGTTATGAATTCAGTCCGTCTAGACTGACTGCCACACAGTAATCTATAACTGGAGGTAGAAAAGATAAGTTCATGCCTTTGTGTAAAAGTGAATGCAACAGAATAGGCCAGAATTGAACTCAGTGAACCAATTTTACTTTCTATACCAACATCAATTACACTACCCACACACTCTTAGCTTCACACTATAAGATGTAAAAAAGAAAAGATACTGAAGAAAAAAGAACTGAAACAAGAGAAAGTAAGTAAGAACAAAGAAACAGAAATAAAAGACATTGTAAAAAATGCCATATCTCTTTGGAATGTAAGTGATCATGGCTCTCCACAGATTCCTTTTCTTTATTATCTGTTAGTTACCATGACTTCTTAAGATATATAATACAGTGGTTTCCTATTATAGCTTTGAATTCATTCCTTCTCCATGATTGACTACCAGCCGCAGGTAGAGAACCCAGTCTTTCCTGCAATTTAACCAATAACTGGAAGCAGAAGAGATTAATTCATGTCTTTTGTGTAAAAGTGAGCACAAAAAATAGACTGGAATTTGAATTTCCATGCCAATAACAGTTATAGTACCTGCATATTACTGACAGATTACTTGCTGTAATATATCAGGATCCATACTCTGTAATGAGAAAGTAGCAATTATTTATTACTAGAAGACAAAATTAAATCAAAATCTATGCTACAAATTACTCTATTAGATATTAGTATAATACATTGGTATTATCAATTAATTTCTGATAGTTTCCCTCTGTGATATTTGCAAGAGGATTATTACTTATATTTGAATTATTGTTTTACAACCTTTGCTGACACCAGAAATAAATATGAAATCCAGTTGTAAATCTTCACTAAAACACAAATGTTCCTGTGCAAATGTTGATATTCAATAAGCTTAGCATAATCTAAGACTATCTGAGCAGATGTAGAGATGATGAGGTGCTGAAAAGTACTCAGCTTAACCCACTGAGCAAACATCAGAATTTTTTGGATGTTTTTTTTTTATCAATCCAAAAACATTTCAGTGTACCTTTTACTTATAAACAGTAAATAGTAAATATACTTCTTTTTTTTATATGTTGTACCCCTTCATGATACATGCAGTCATGGCTCTCTCCAAATTCCTATCATTTGTAACTCTTAGTAATGTTTGTTTTTTTTAATTATCCTTCCTACTCCATGTCCTGCCATTCATCTACACAAGTTTGTTAATTTGGTTTCCTTTTGCTTTTTTTACCTTCAATATGTCATGTGAATATGATTCCCTAATTAGGTCTTCCCAGAAATTTCAGCTATCTCTTTCTGATTGTAAGTATACATGTCCTTTTTGCTTCTAATTTTCTTAACACTTACTTTTCTACAAAACCTGTTCATGCTAGTCTCAGTATCCTTTCAGTAGAACTCTATCTCTGTTGCCTCAAGTCACTTCTTCATCTGTCAGGAAACTGTTCAGCCTTCACTGCCATAGAAAAGGACTGTTATACTAAAGCACAAATTTAAAGATTTCTGTCTCCCATATGAGTTTGTATGCAGATGACAATCTATCCAGCACTTAAAATGAAAATTCATATCTCTCAATCTTCAATTCTCTACTCTAGAAAATGAATAATTTCCCAGTGAAAATATTAATAGATATGAACCAATTCCTTGAAACAGGAAATACTACACTGACATGAATTGTTTAAGTGGCTGTCACAGCTGATTTCATCAACAGGTTGATTCTGTAACCAGTCATAAGTATATCACCATGGTTTATGAATGTTCAAATGTATGTACAGAGAGTTAGGGATTTGGTAATTTTTTTACAACCCACACCAAGGTCAGAGGTCAGTTTATTCTTGGCCTTCTACAATATGCAATGCTGTCAAATATAAATATCATAATTCAATTTTGTATAAGCAATATAATCCAATATTGTATTGAAAATAATATAAAAGAGTTTGATTTTTCCGAGTTTTTGACTGACAAATTGTATTATTAAATGACAGTAGATCAGCAACAGATAGCTGTCTTCTTCTGTTAGTCATGCATGTATTAATCTTTGACAGCAGATGATTTCTTTTTCTTTATTTATTTAGCATATTTCAGGATAAAAATTATTACTGTTAGAAATATAGACTTTATTTATACATGCTTGCTGAGTAGTGGTAAAGCCAGTGGTCATCAATAAGTAAAGTTAAACCTTTGGCTCTGTATATTATTAAAATTCAGTTATTTGTAAATATTGATTACTGGTTATCATGTTTTATTTTTCACCAATAGTCAGAATTTACTGTCTATATTTCTGAGATGAGGTATTGTGTAAATTATTTACATTATTCAGACTATTGTCCTCATCTTTGTCACCATATTTATTACAATGTTTCAGCCATTGTATCCTCCCGCCTTCTTCAGGTGTTTTGAATGTTGAACTGAACCTTTTATTTCGTTCACTGAGCTAGACTGTTCTAGTTCCATGTGCCATGTTTAATGGATGTCAGTTATCTCCTGTTAATTTCCGTATAAAAATTCTCCACTGCCTTAACCGGATATTGAACTCACACTCTTTGTATCCTGTTTCTGGTGTTCTTGAAGTCTTACCTTAAGGGAGTGGCCTGTCTCCCCTTTATATTTCTTTTCGCAGCTGCATGGGATAGCGTACACACAGTCTTTAGTCATGTTCTCCTTTATAGGGGGGTCTTACTCGGGAGAGATATCTGTGAAGTGTTTTCAAGCTTTTGAAGGTTGTCCTGACGTTATATGGACTGAAGATCCTTTGTATTTTCTCTGATAACCCCTTCACATAAAGCAGGCAGACTTTACTGTGCTAATTTCAAGCCTACTCATTATATATGTAATTATAGAATGGATATAAGTTTTGATGTATTTGTTTCATAAACCCTACTTGCTATATATGTAATTATAGAATGGATAAAAGTTTTGATGTATATGTTTCATAAATCCTACTTGCTATATGTGTAATCATTAGAATAGATAAGAGTTTTGATGTATGTTTCATAAATCCTTCTTGCTATATATGTAATCATTAGATGGATAAAAGTTTTGATGCATATGTTTCATAAACCCTACTCATTATATATGTAATTATAGAATGGATATAAGTTTTGATGTATTTGTTTCATAAACCCTACTTGCTATATAAGTAATCATTATAATAGATAAAAGTTTTGATGTATATGTTTCATAAATCCTACTCATTATATATGTAATCATAGAATGGATGAAAATTTTGATGTATTTGCTTAATAAATCCTACTCTCTAAATCTGTAATCAGTGAATGAAATCTTTAATATATTTGTTTTAATAATTTATTCTTATGAAAACATGCCTTATCTGAACATCTAACAGACTCTAAAACCTTTTAGCCTATTCATATTCATTCACCCACAGAGCTATATCTATAAATCTCTTATCAAATGCAGTCCTTTACTAAAATTTTAATTTGGAATATTCTTGATGTTGATAATATACTAAAAACATTATAATATAATAAAAACATAAATTGAATATTTCAATCACACTTTGTCTTAAACAAATCTAAATCCTCTTTATCAATGTCCATGATGTAATGATAAGTTATATCTTACTCATCAGTTTTTATTTTTAACTCTTCATTTTTGTATCCATTCTTTTCACAGGTTTTTTTTTCTCATATTGAGTGTTAATCAGTATGTCTTGCTGATGAATGTAGCATGTTAGTCTCAAGTGGACAGATAGAAACTCTAGGTATTCTTATTTAATATATTATTTATCTTTTAAATTGCAGAAGTTATTTTCAACGGCCAGTTATACACACTCTTGAATCTTGAAGTGTGTGGAAATAATATTTTTTGTTGTTTTTCTCATAAGGTTCTTAGATATTTATTTAAAACTTAAGTAAAAGATGTGTATCTCTCATAACAGACCACTTGTAATCAGAATCTAGGTTAAAATAAAATTAAGAAATGACAGCAAATTTTTAATCTTGAACTGAAAAATAAACTTGCGTAATGTAAGATATAAAATTGTTGTATCCTGGAATAAAACATTATCACTAGTATTACAGTTTATAGTGAATTAAACTCACTAGCTTACATCAACAAAAGAAAACAACATTAGTTTTTGGACATGGTCAGCAATTTCCATATATTGTTGCTTTATATTAAGTTGTTTCAAAAGTAATTACATATTTGGCTGCTATGAATTACAATTCAACCAACCAAGACAAAACCAAGGTTGAATCATAGGAAACTCTATCTAAAATTAGTTTATCATCTCTTCTACCTGACTGCATGTTGTTTCTAGTGGATTTCAGAGTTCACTTATGAAAGCTGACAAAGAGTATTTGAGTTTTGTTGTAACCAGGAACTAAGGAAACAGAAGCACCATTTCAGCTATTGTTCAAACATGGAAGTATTGTGTCAGCCATATTGTGTATGTGGGAATAAAAAGCAGGAGTATCGCTTCTGCAGAAAGAAGTTACCAGACTATCCTGCATTGTTGTTGTTATTACAGATGCCTTTACCAAGTTGTGACAGGTTCTATATGAGCTTTTTGTTTGAAAAAAACATTGTATCATCTGCAGCATCATTTGATCAGGAATGTCAACCATCCTTTTTTCATTGTATTGTTACAGGTGATGAAAAATGGGTTTTGCATCTCAACAAAAAATAAAAACACTGGTTATCAAATGAGAAACCAACAAAAACAGAGTACCATTTCCAAGAGCCATTGCTTTGTATCCAGGCAAATATGAAAAGTGTGTTGGAACATGGGGGGACCATCAATGTCGAAGTTTATAAACAGCAACTTGATGAGGTAAATGAAGCATTACAAAAAAATATGTCCTGTCCAAAATGAAGAAAAAAAATAACATCATTAGTATTTGAGGTTTCTTCTGTATGTTCCATACTCATGAAATTTAGCCTCTATCAATTTTCATTTGTTTCAGTCACTCAAACATTTCATAAGTAACAGAACATTCAGCAAACATAAAAGTTGAAAGTAATATTTCAAAATTTGTTCTGTAGAAAAGTCTTTAAATGGGAAATTAAAATTTTCATTCCTATGGTGCAGCAGTACTTGAAAATGAAAGTGGTTACATTGTTTATAAATAATATTTGAATAAATGTAACTAACATTACTGATAAAATCTAATTACTTTCCGAGCACCTTAATAACATCAGAAATTTTAAGTAGTGTTCTTAATATCTGAGAAGAAAAACTGTTATGTGAATATTATACATTAATCTATTTAGCTTTCTTCAGGTGTCAATTGTATTCAGCATTTGATAAAATACATCACAAAAAACTGTTGGTACTCCTAGGTAACCTTGATATATTTGGGAAGGATATTAGAATAATCCAAAACCTATACTGGCAGCAAACCACCTGCAGATGTAAAGAAAATGAATTCAGTAAATATACAAAATAGAAAGGGGTGTAAGACAAGGATGTATCTCCCCACCAGACTTATTCAACCTATATAGTGAGGCAATTCTGAGAGAATTAGAAGATCTACAAGAATTGCTGGTTACAATCTTGACATAAGATGACACAGTGTTAATAGAAGACATAGAAAGAAAACTACAAGAACTGCTACAAAAGTTACTGAAGGAAAGAGAGGATAAAGGACTAAACATTAATTGTCAGAAAATACAATGCATGGTTGTTAGCAAAAGGAAGAGACTAGCATGCAAATTACAAATTGGAGAACCAAAATCAATTTAAACATTTGGCAAGTATTATAACAGAGGATGGAAAATGCAACACTGAAATCTGAATGTGCATTAGGAGAGTGAAAGATGCCTTCCAACAGCTAAGTAAAGTATTAAGAAACCTTGAAAAGTTTCATTAGAAACCATGAAAAGAGTACTGAACTCTTATGTGATATCAATCTTCCAATATGGCAGTGAATGCTGGACAATCTGTGCATACATGAAAAAGTGATTTGAAGCAACAAAAATGTTATTCTGCAAAAGGATGCTGAGGATGGTTGAGAATGGTTGAACATGTGAGCAATGACAATTTTTTAGAGAAAGTGGAAACAAACTTAATATCAGGAAGTGATAACAGAAATTTCTAGTGCACATAATGAGGAAAGGGTGCTTGGAAAATTTGATACTCATAGGATATATATATAGGCAAAGAGAGATAGAGAAAAACAACGCATGACTTATTTAGTCAAGCTTGAATAAATGGATGGTGGAACAAGTTTTATCAGGTTTAGCAAAAAGACATAATTAAAAGCTACAAAGGACAAGAAATTTTAGCCATATGATCGCCAACATTTTGAAGGGACATGGCACAGAGATGAATAATAATAATAATAATAATAATAATTGTTTGTAAATTTTGAATGAAATCATATATTCAATCTAAAGAATTAGATTTCTCTTGTATAAATTAACTTTTAATTGTGGTGTTATGTTTTGTTTTTTTCCTCTGAATCAGAGTATATGACTTTCACTGCCACAGGTACTTAAGTAAACTTCTATTCTGTAAAATAATTAGGTAGTGGAATTTATAACACTATTTATGTTATTTGAACTATTGTCTTCATCTTTGTTGCCACATTTATCACAATGTTCCGGCCTTCTTCAGGTGGTCTGAATGTTGAACTGAACCCTTTATTTCACTCACTGAGGTAGACTGTTCTAGTTCCACGTGCGATGTCTAATGGATGTCAATTATCAGTTATCTCCTGTTAATTCACCTCTTCAAGTTCTCCACTGCCTTAACCAGGTATTGAACTCACAACTCTTTGGGTCCTGTCACTGGATCTAACCAATGCCTTTATCCATTGTGCCATGTGTCCCTAAGGACAGCCAGTGAAATAAAGGGTTCAATTCAACATTCCAACCACCTGAAGAAGTCTGGAGCATACAATGGCCAAAACGTGATAAATATGGCAACAAAAATGAGGACAATAGTCTGAATAATATAAATAGTGTACATAATACCTCATCTCAGAAATATAGACAGATACTGGAATTTTTAAGTTCTAAATGTATTTGTTCTTTTCTTACTAAAAGTTCCCATCTGCTGTTTATTTCTATGTTTGGCCTAATTAGTGATTAATTCTAATTTTATTTTACAGGTATTGGTGTCACTGTTTTTTACTTCATTTCAAACATGATCAGCCATGCCTGGTTTCATAGTCTCTTCACAGATTATAACTTCTTCAAAGCTTACTTTTAGGTGTATGCTGCCAGGGTCACCTTTGCATTAAGCAATTTAAAAAAACATTTGAAAAAACAGCTTGAACAATATTCATTTGTGTTATGATAAATGGAGGCATGGTGGAGTAATGGACAGCAGCTCAGATTAAGGAATTTGAGAGCTGAGTTCAAATTCTCATTGAGTTCATTACATTTACATATGTGTTAATACCCTTGGGAAAGTTATATATCCATTTCCACCCAGCTATAAGTAAATAGCAGGACAGTCAGGGTCCTCTAGCATTAGGTGGCAACCAGTCTAGGAGAAGGATAACTCTGAATTCAAAACCTGAAGGGATAGTGTATGGACCAAGCATAACCCACACCATATTCTGCAGATTTCAGTTCTCAGTCAAGAGCTTGGAGAGGAGGTGGGTGCCACCAAGTTATTTGAAAGCTAACTAAACCTGAGGGCCTAGTGTATGAACTGAAGGTAACCCAAACCATATTCCATGATCTTTGGCTGTCAGTCAAGAGCTTGGAGAGGAGATGGGTGCCACCAAATTATCTGAAAGCCCACTGAAAGGATCATGGAGAATAAAAATTAAAGTCTGTTTCTTCCCTCATTTCTGTTGATGATTGAAACAGTCAAAGGTTAAAAAATGTATTAGGTTTCTTTCAAATTTTTATAATAATCAGTTTTTGCTTTCGTTGTTCTTAATTTGTGTTAATAATCAGAAAGTTTTTCATTATCTTTACTCTGTTCATTTGAAAGGTTAATTATAGTCTTATAAAGTGTTAATGAAACAAATAATAGAGGTCAGAGAAAGCCAATTAATATTTCTATACACATTGTCATTCATGAAAAATTCACATTAGAATATATCTACCTAGAAGATAAATGACAAAAAAGAATTGGCAATAAAATCCAAACATTTTATATACCATGTTTCTTCAGGACCTCGGTGATCATGGCTTTCCACAACTTCATATTTTTTTTGTTAGTGAGTGTTAACTTACTTCCGCCTATAAAGGACAATAACTCAAAATACAACTGAGTTATGGCCCTTGTCTGCTAGTTGGACTGCAGCACATCGGAATTCAGCATGATGATAAGCTGACATGTACATAGAACAAATCCTTGCTGTTCTCAGGCAGTAAATGACTAAAAGTTATTTTATTATGTATTAAAATACATTTCTCTTTTATTTTTATTCATCCTAATAACCTGAGGTATAATATTTTTGCAGCTCTGAGCAACATTTTCCCCCTTTCTATCATGCACCCCCTGTCCTTGTTCCACTATCCAGTTATCATTAGGTAGGCAACTACTACTGCCCTACTTGCCTTCAATATGTCCTGTGAATGACAAATTCCCTAATTATGTATCCCAGAAATTTCAACCCACTCATTCCTGTTTCCTTATTTCTTAAAACTTCCCTGTTACTCACTTATTCAATCCATGGTACTCTCATTACCCTTCTGTAGAATCACATCTCTATTGTTTCAAATCTCCTCTACATCTGAGAGGAGACTGTCCAGTATTCACTGCCATCTAGGAGGACTGATATTATATAACAGTTAAGCACCCTTTTCTTTGTTTCCAGTGAAATTTTCCTGTTTCTCAATACTTTATTTAGATTTTAGAAGGCACCTTTCACTATTCCAATGTGCCTTATAAGATCAAGTAATATTGTCTTCCAGGGACTTTAATAATCAAACATATTTCAAATATATTGATGATGCTTTATTAATATATCTCCTCAAAACAGCATTATCTGATCTTGTAAATAAATTAAACGCTATTGAATATACTACTGGATTTACTTTTGGAAACAGAAACAAACAATATATTACTTTTTCTCAATATTTAAAATTGTATGGATAATGATCTATAATTAAGTGCCGATCATAAATCTTCAAGTAAAAATGATCTCATAAAATTCTCTTCACACCATAACAACAAAATAAATCTGGAATAATTATCTTAGAATTTGTAGCCCTCAGTATATATATGATGAAGAAAGATACATTGAAATAGTTTTAAGTTCTTCCATTATACTAATCATTTTATATTTTTATTTTGGCACATGCATGTTTTTGATTTTGCTGACTGTACAGTATAGGAGGGTCAGTTGGGCACCAACTGTGAGAAAAAGAGTACCATGACATAATTCATTCCACCAGAAATTTGGAAATGAACATTTCAGAGTGTTTGGGTGTCAATCTTAGGACAATGGAGAGATTTCAGAAAGATTTGGATAATTCTAATGGAGATTATAAAGATGTTTGGAGTGATCACTAGTGATGGTGATGTTATGCCTCCATTCACCTTCCCACAGGGCCTCACTCAACACAGAGACCTGCATCAAGTGCTTTAAGGAGGGAATGCTGCCCTGGATCAAGAGGGTGTAAGATCCTATGTCTGGCAACAGGAATCTGCACCATATCACACAAGCAGGAAAACCCAGTCATAGCTGTCAGACAATTTTTGCAACCACATCACCTTTTACATCTGGCCGCCTAACTCCCCAGATTGCAACCCCCTTGATTATTATATATGGAGCACAGTTGAGTGAGAGACCAACAAAACTCCTTGTAACATCAAAGATAAACTGAAGGCAAGCATTACAGCAATATTCACCAACTTAAACAAGTAGACCTTCAAGAAGAGTTGCTGGATATTCTGAAGTCATATAGAGGCTGTGTTGAAGTCAATGGCAATTTTATTCAATAAATTTACCCTTTAGTATTTCAAGATATTTTTGTGTAATTTTGGTAAATATATATGTTCAAATGAGATGTCTGTGTTATTTTCATTTTTGTGTAATTTAGACAATTTATCTATTGCACCCTGTATAATAGAAAAAAGAATTAGAAAAGTAAATAATATAAATAATTTTGTTAAAACTAGACACATAATACTACTTAGCAACTTAGCTTTATTTTAAATCTTTTTTATTTGTCAGTGATTATTTAAAATAAGCATAAAAATGAAAACCCATCTTGAGGAGGCAATATTCATTAATTTTTTTTGAAAGGAAATATTAGACTTAAAAGTAGAATAGATTTGGCTTTGAAGTTATAAACATGCAACAACACAGCAAATCTCCAGAGTGACATAAACTAAAAGCCATGCAGTCTCTATTTTAAACAAGATAAGGTAAGATTCACAACAGGGATTAGATATGCAGGCTGTTGTCAGTGTCAAAATATTTCAAGAAAATAAACTACAAGGTTGGTTCAAAAAAGTATCCAGCCATTTTATATATCTCAACAACCAGTTATGTCATTTTTATTTAACATTACTTCACATTTAGCAACAGACACTCTCCTATAGGGTTATACATTTGGTAGTAAGATGCCATTGAGTGAGCTTATATATTATATTTAACATGACAATAAGTATACCTAAATTGTATCCTGCAGGATTTTTGGCAAAAATATTGCATTGGCAAGGTATGTCAATTCACTTCTTGTCCCAATTGAACTCTCTGGGATTTTTAGTTTTCTCTCAACCAGAAATAGAGTTGTTCCTTGGCAGACCAACATAAGAGCTCATCAAATGATGCTCATTAGGATAAATAGGTAAAAATCTGAATTTGGTATTAAAATTAGTGTAAACGAAATTGAAAACACTAATATCTTTTTAAATAGGATGGAAAATATGACACTGAAATCCAAAAGGTATATTGTGATACCAAAATATGTGTTTGAAAAGTGAAGCAAAGTATTAAGAAACAGGAAAATTTCAATGGAAACAAAGAAAAGAATACTAAAGTGTTTTGCAATATTAGTACTACTATATGGCAGTGAATGCTGGACAATCACCTCACAGATCGAGAATAGACTTGATGCAGCAAAAATGTGATTCTACTAAAGAATGCTGAAAATGCTATAGACTGAAGAATGTGTGCAACAACAAAGTTTTAGAGAAAATGTAACCAAAAAGGCCACTTATACGTAGCATCAGGAAGAGAAAGTTGAAAATTTTATGGCACATAATGAGGAAAGAAGGCTAGGAAAATTTGATATTCACAGGATATATTGAAGGCAAAAGAGACAGAGAAATGTCCTACATAACCTATCTAATAAGCATTTGTAAATGTTTGGCAGAACAGTGTTTAGAAAAATAGAAAAAAACACTTTTCTAAATGCTACAAAGTACAAGAAGTTCTGGAGAGTCATAATTGTATACATCTCTTGCTCTAGCCTAAGGACTAAGGAAAGAAATATTAAGCCATACCACAATGAAGCATTCAAGGATTCAGTTGCTAAAATCTCAGTGAATCAATAGAGATGAGAGGCTGGGTGTTACAAATCCCTGAGAACATTTTGGAATTTGATCTTTTACAGACACATTTTGAGGTCATATGAAATGGGTATTAGACCATAATCTTAGGTCAATATTAAGTACTCCAACTCATTTGTTTATGATCCTTTCAATAAAAACAATCTTATTTTAATAGCAAGCATTAATAAAGCTCCATTGATTTTGTTGATAAATTTGCTCATGAAAAAGTTGCTTCAGGCCCCTATGGAATTAAGAGTCCTTAAGTTTAATCTTCATTATTTTACATCTGCCCCTACACTTCATATAAAAATATAAACACTCATTTCTAAAGCAAATCAGAATAACTAACCAATCAATGTTAGTGAATTTTTATTGTTTTACATTTCTCATTGCAAAGAAAAAGTAAAGTTAAATGTGGTTCAAACAAAACTTTAAGAAATTATATATATATATTTTTATCTCAGAGAAGAATTTATTTACAAACAATTATACCTGATATCTGTCTATATTTCTCAGATTAGGTATTATAACTATTTACACTATTTACATTGTTTAGACTTAATCTTAATTGTCATATTCCCGATGTTTTGAACATTGCATGCTCCAGCTTTCTTTAGGTGTTATACATTGGAATTTCTCGAAGGACACATGGCCCAGTGGATAAAAGCATTGGTTGGAATAATCCAGTGACTTGACCCAAAGATTTGGGAGTTCAATACCTGGCAACAGCAGAGGTGTACAAAAACTTGGAAACTGAGATATCCAGGAAAGCATAGCATGTAGAACTAGTGGACGAAATAAAGGAGGTTTCTGTTTAAAATTACAACCTATAAGAGGAGGCTGGTGCATACAATGGCCAAAATGTTGTGAATATGACAATGAAGATGAGAACAATAGTCTGAACAATGTAAATAGTGTAAATAATTATACCTGGTGCTCAATTATGGTATTGCTTAACTTGTATGTGAAAAGTACTTTAAATAAATTAATTTATTACTTTCTAAAGTATGAAGATTCAAATTAAAATGCATTTTGGTTTGTAATAATATTGGGTATATAACCCATTTTTGATTTTATTACCACCAGAATTTGACCAAGACAAATATTGTTATTCCAGTTAGCAATATCTTAAGTGAGAAATCATATCTAAACCAGAAGTTGAACAAATGTATTCATTTATTAATTTCATGACAATAAAAGAAAATGTATCACACTTTTGGACAATATCATGGGAAATATACAAGTTATATAAATTGCTAATAAAAAAAAAAACTCCTTGCATATAACAAATGCATTTCAGGGAGAAAGGGAATGGATGAAATTCATTTCTCAAAGATATTGTCAGGAGGCAAGCATAAATGAGACATTATTAGAAAGAAAGGCATTTATCTTCTTGTACTTAATATAAACTGAAAAATGTTGAATTTTCTAATTATTCTAAATAAGATTTTAGAGATAAAAGATATTTTAAGGTTAGTATTTCATAGTCAAGTATTATATATGAAAATTAAATTGGTATTTCTAATCTATTCTATATGCATACATGTGCATATGTATGCATATATATATATATATATATACTGGTCATATATATATATATATTTATGTTACATATATATATATATATATATATATATATATATATATATATATATATATATAAAAAATACAATAATATCAAAATGACTCAACAGAGCCTAAATATAATATATTATAATAATATTATTAATACAATAATATAAAAAAATCTCATTGAGTGCTCAGTATATGTTAAGGGTTTAACTTATTTAACTATTTTAGCTTGTTTTACATTATTTACATTGTTGTCTTCATCTTTATTGTCACATTCACCATGCTTTGGCTTCTTCAGGTGATTAGAATTTCAAACTGGACCCTTGTTAGATAGTTCTAGTTCCAAGTTACCTGACTTTAACTCAACTCTCTAAGATTTTGTTGCAGTAGCCAGGTACTGGACTCACAACTCTTTGGGTCAAGTCACTGGATTTGACCAATGCTTTTATCCACTGGTCTCTGTGTCATTGAGGACATCAGTGTATGAATTTTTGGGGCTTATTAAACTAATGTCTCAGTTGTCCATTTTTTACCAGAGCTTATATTGCAATCTTTGTTGTTGTTATTGCTTTTCTCTAGCACTCCTTATTACTGGTCCCATATTGTAGTCATTTCAATGCTTGGCTAGCTGAGATGATTTTTGTGGCCTAGCTTATGGACTGATTCCTTAAGTTTTTGTATTTTTGTGATGTTTTCAGTTTATTACTTCAACCTCGTCCCACAAGGGGTGGTGATCTCCCTTTTCCCCTCCATATATTTGTCAGCTATGCCTAACCTTTCTATTTCCCATCATGTTACGGATTTATGATGTTCTTGCAGTCTTACCTTAAATAGGTGGCCTGTTTCTCCTTTATATTTCTTACCACAGCTGCACAGGATGGCATACACACTGTCCTTAGTCATGTTCTCTTCTATGGGGTGGGGGGTCTTACTTGGAAGAGGTGTCTGTGAAGTGTCAAACCACTTTTGCAGGTCATCCTGATGTTATATGGACTACAGATCTTTTATATCTTCTCCAATTATCCCTTCACATAGGGTAGGCAGACTGAAGCTATTTTCTGAGTGTTGTTATCCTCTTGTATTCTTCTATCCCAGTTTGTCAGAGCTGCTGCCATGTACCCAGGGTAGTTGTTACATTGTAGGGTACTGCTTATACTGACCATTTCTTGTTCATATGTCTCTGGGTCACCATTTATGACATTTGCTTGATGTAAGCAGTGGATGATCCCTTTCTTTATACTGTATGGTTGGTGGGAATTGAAGTTGAGGTATTGTCTGGTGAATGTTGGCTTGTGGTATACAGATGTCTTGAATCCATGCTCTGTTAAAGATATTGATACATTCAGGAAGGTGAGTTTATTGTCATTTTCTCTCTCCATTGTGAACTCTGTCAATGATCTTATTGAGTTCACATGGTCCAGTTGTGGCTGGACCTCTTTCTGGTGTGGCCAGTGTATGAAGGTGTCATCTACATATCTCAGTCATAGGGTTGGCTTTAGTGATGTGGATTCTAATGCCATTTCTTCAAAGTATTCCATGTATATATCAAGCCCATTACTAAGCCTTCATCCTGTCAATATATGTCTGATCCCATCCTGAAGTGTGTTGTTTGTGTATAGAAAGTCAGCATCTCCATCAGGTTTTCTATTGGTATATTGGTCTGTTCTCCTAGGGATGTATCCAAGGCCAGTCTGTATCTGATTACTGATAGTGTCTCCTCCATAAGTACCTTGGTCAACAAACTGATGACATCCAGGCTCACCATCTGGTTAGCTTGGATGGGAGCATCTTTGATTATTTCCATGAAGTGGGTGGAGTTTCAGATATATAAAGGTGACTTTCCTATTAATGGTTGAATTATATCAACAAGGAAGTGAATCAGAGGGTGGCACACAGAGCTTTGGCAGCTAACAATTGGCCTGAGCAGAATACCATCTTTGTGAATTTTGGGAAGACTGCATATATGAGGTAGCTTGGTGTAACACTGCAACAAATGCCTGTATGTCTTAGGCGAGAAGTGCTTCTTGTTCGTGATTAGGATCTGTGACAGTTTTTGTCCTGTTTTCATTGATGGATCTTTCTTTACTATAGCTACCATGATGAGGTCATCCAGTTTTCCTGCATATTCTGATTTGTCTATCACTACAATCACACTACCTTTGTCAGTTGGTCGTATGATAATGTTTTCATTCCTCTGTAGAGGCTCTGTATATAGCATAGCCTTCAAAGGCAAATAGAACCTTGCTTGATTGTGAAGCCCTTTATAGCCAAGTGGTTAAAGCATGCTGGATCAGATAGGGGTTTCTCTTGCAAAGCAGGCCACAGCTTTCTGAAGTATATTGGTTGGTAGAAGAAATAAATACTGTTTAAAATAAAATAAATAAGAAATGCAGCATCTACACAAATACAGGTATCCACTAAAAATAACATTTGAAGTTATAAAAATATGCTGGATTAATAAATAAAAAGCCATTAATTTTCTTGTGCTGTGTTTCGTCATTTAGGGCTTTATTGGACTGAATTTTGGTATGACTACCCATGCATACAAATGATGGATGCTGGGTGGGAATTTAGAATTTTATTTGTTTTAAAACTTTTTTCCCATTTTGTCAAAGATTTTCCTCAATATATATATATATATATATATATATATATATATATATATATATTTATTTATTTACATATATATATATATTTATTTACATATATATATATTTTTGTTGTGATTTTATAACATTTTTTATGTTATAATTTTCGAATAAATGATTATATATATATATATATATATATATATATATATATATATATATATATATATATATGTATGTATGTATGTATGTGTGTGTGTATAGTATAATAAATATGTTTATCTTGAAACAATTATGGACTATTATGTTTTTTATGGGATAACATGAACAAAAACTACAGTTTTCCACCTCTATGCTTTGAAGATAATTCAGAAAGAGACTTATTTATGCTTTTATGTTCATGGCCTATGCTCTTATGTATTAAGCATGCCTGATCACTGTTCATATTGGACATTTATGAAAAGACCTATAAAACACATATTAAAAGAATTCTTATGCCAGAAATGATATGCTAGGAGGAGTTTTTTGTTTGGGAGTTTGCAAGGTATTTCCTTTTTCAGCTGATTCAGATGAATTGCTTGATAAAACTATCTTGAAAAACTACACTAAATAAAATTTGAGCTAGTGATATGATTTAATCTGTTTTCCCCATTTCCATAACAATGCATCCTCAGTACCAGTGCTTATCTGATGAATTACTCTGATAGCTAGGTGATATCTGAATGCTTACTCCCTGGGCAGTTTATATTTAGAAAACATCTGAAAATATAATTACCATACTAATTAAGTCATATTAATCTTGATGTCAACACATCAACATTATTATCTAAGTTCCTCTCCCAATTTTCATGAAAATCTCTCAAGGAATCCATTACATTTGCTTACACACCCTGTTTAATAGACTGCTATCTTGTGACATATATATCATTTAATGCTTCGCTTATGTTTCAACTAACTGAGGCAACTCCCTTGAAATCCACACGTCTTTCACATGTAACATAGTGAGACTAAACTTTAGGGGAGGGAAAACACTTTAGTGTACTTAGAAACCCTTTACAGTATTTCCCTCTAGCTTACTATTCAGTTTTTTTTTTTTTAATTTTTTCACTTTTTTCTTTAATCATTTCACACCAAACAAGGTGATAATGCCACTAGGATGCAAGGGGTTGCTGAGGGTGGAAGAGAATGAAATGTCTTTAAGGAGGAGAAAACGACAATAAAAGAAAATGAATCAGGAAGACAGAAAAATGATGATTGGCATTATCTTTAAATTTTTGAAGATTGTAGGTGGCAGGGAAGCAAGAAACCTGAATTCCACAGGGGAGAAGTTCAAGAAAAGAAACTGTTAGAATAGGGCATATGGTTACTTGTAGATAGTTCAACATCAAAACAAGGAGACCTAGTTGCCAATCTAGCAGCACAATTAAATTCATGCATTTTATTTATTTTTATTATTAAAGACTGCTGATTAAATCCCTTAAGCCAAAAAAATATAGAAAGAAATTGTTTGAGATTGACCTGAAGTAGATAAGCCAATTTCACAGTTTTAATTGCGTTGATGTATTTGAATCACAGGAGAGAAGAAAATTGTTTCATGTGGAAAATAAGATGGGAAAAGGAAGCATAATCAATGATTGAAGAGGAAAAATTTCTAAAGCTCATTTGTTGAAATGGTGAGAGAGGAAATTAGATAGTCAACAGATTAAAGGAAGTTTGGTCATTTAAAGTTATTAAAATGAATGAGTAAATACTTTCAGGAAGGAAAAGATTCTATAAACATGCTGAGCCACCAATTATTTTGCTTTATTTTTAATAATTTTAATAACAACAAAAAGAAATGATAAAGAAATTCCTAACTAATAAATTGAAAAGTTGCAAGAAACATGTTTGAACAGCTGGAGATTAGTCCATAATAACAACCTGAAGGAAAAATATTGTTAAATTTTTATTAATGACTTATTGAATATGTTCATTTGCACTGAATCAGAGGGCAACTCTTGGATCTTGGCTTGTAATTAGTTACTGATAATATTACATGTTGGTAATAATGGTCTCTGATAAAAAACTCAAGAAAAAAATTAACAATTAAATTGTTCATTCAATTGATTATCACATTATATAGATTTGTGCAAATCTTTAACTGAAGGTGGTGACAGAAATCAAAAAACAAACAAACAAATGTACTGCAACTATAATTGATGGACTGACTAAGCTGTATTCACTTGAAAGCAAAACAAAGTTTCCAATCATCACTCTGTGATTAATGACATTTATTTTTCTATTGTGGAAGGAGTCCATTTTTATTTTAAAAAATTTATGTTTTTGCAAATATCAGCCAGCCATTGCAATATCAAAAGAAAACTTAGATTGATTATTATCTTTTGAGCGTAAATTTATTTCTTGATAGCAGAGATTGCTAATTGTTAGAGAAATGGTCTAAAGGCTATGAAATTTAGGATCAATGAGGTGCTCCCTTGCCCTCTACCTAGGATCTGTGTAGTACCTGTGCATTCTGCTTAGGATCAATGAGATGCTCATTTGTCTTCTCCCTCAGATCAGTGTAGTACCTGTACATTCTGCTCAGGATGAATGAGATGCTTCCTTGCCCTCTAACTAGAATCAGTGTAGTACCTGTGCATTCTGCTTAGGATCAATGAGATGCTCATTTGTCTTCTCCCTCAGATCACTGTAGTACCTGTGCATTCTGCTTAGGATCAATGAGATGTGCCTTTGTCTTCTCCTTCAGCTCAGTGTAGTACCTGTACATTCTGCTTAGGATCAATAAGACGCTTCCTTGCCCTCTACCTAGGATCAGTGTAGTAGTACCTGTGCATTCTGCTTAGGATCAATTAGATACTCCTTTGATTTTTACCTAGAATCAATGGTATATCTGTGCATTCTGCCTAAGATCACAATGTCAATTCCTTGGCTTTTACATACAATCTGTGTAGTATCTGTGCATTCTACTTAGAACCAAATTTTTGCTGTATTACCCTCTGTGATCAATATAGTATCTGTGCATTTTGTCTATGATCCAAATGTCACTCTCTTACCTTTTACCTAGAAATAGTGGCGTATCTTTGCATTCTATGTTGGATCTAAGTTTTGGTCACTTACTCTGCTTTTACCATTTGGTTTGTACAGTTCCCTATTTGATAATTATATGACAGAAAACTAGCTACTAGCCAAGATAAGAAACAGTGTTTATCATACTATGGATAGATTCTTGAGTTTTAATTCAAACAAGGTAATCTTGAATAAAGCAAATAATTTTTGTCTTTACTGTGGCTAATCACTATATTCAGATAGTCTCTTTCTATGCTGATATGCACTTTTCCAGTAGTCACTACTGTATTTACTGCAAAACCATTTAATATAAAATGAAGAGCATTAAATCATATAACACTGAAAAGAATAACCTTTTTAAATGTTTTTTGTTTCTTTGTTTATAACTCCTATCAAATTAAATTAAACAGATGTATAAAAAGTTAATCTTGCTCTGATTCAAGCATTAACTTTGATCTGAAGCAGAATGCACAGATATTACACTGATCCTAGGTAAAGGATAAGACAACAGTTTTGGTCCTAGGCTTACTTACTACATTAATCCTAGGTAGAGGGCAAGGCAGCAGCACTTTGATCCTAGTAGAATGCACAAATACTACACTGAGCCTGGGTAGAGGATGCAAGAGCAATTTTGATCCTAGACAGAGTTAGAGGTCAAGGGAATCATACTTTGATCCTAGGCAATGTGCTCAGATACTACACCAATAATAGGTAAGTGGAAGGGAGCAGTATTTCAATTGTGAACAAAATGCACAGATACTACACTGATTGTAGTTATAGGTCAAGAGAGCAATACTTTGATCCGTAACATGAATACCAATCTGATCTTAAGTAAAGATTAGCATTTTATTCCTAGGCAGAGCACACAGCTACTTCACTGGTCTTTAATCCATATATAAATATTCTCTCCATATTTTACTTGGGTAATATGCCTGTAAATTCCTTCATACATAATATGTATAAATTTAATCCAATGTTAGTGCATTTTTAAATGAATAACAGTGATGGGGATAATGATTTTATCTTACAAGACAGTGATCATGAAAATGGTTGATTTATTATATGCCCTCACAAATTATTCATGAAATTTAGCAGTAAAAATGTTAGAATGTTTATGTTCTTTTTTTTCTGTGTAAAATACTTTGCCTGGTTTTAGTTTGTGTGAAGATTGATCCCATTTCACTGGTCATTTGATGAAAGATGACACCAAAACTCGAAACGTGATATTTGGTGAATATGATCAGCTTCTTGCCTTGTATCACACTGGAAGTTAATTGACAGAGCATATGTTTATGTAATGGATATAAGTATAACATAGACTATCCAAAAAATTACATTCTAACTGCCGAGAAGTAATCATGCATATTTGTTGATATTTGCACAAATTGGATTGTGAAATATCACATTTATGATATTGGTTATGTTATATTATTTCATATTTGTCATTTAAATGATTTGAATTTTGCATATTTGTAAATAAAAGTTTGTGGGGAAAGATATTATTTTCCTTTTATTGGAAATTAATCTGAGCCAACTGTCTTTTCTATGATACCATTAAAAATACTAATACTCCATTAAATCTTACCAAATTTCACAGATGCTGGTCAAGAGTTGGTCAAAGGTCAAAACAAATAGAACATAGTGGAAAAGGTGGGTGCATATGGGTTAACAGTGATTAATGAGAAAGTAATTTGAAGAGAGATAGCTGGAGAATAATTTATGTAACAGTAAAGTACAACAGTAACAGTACAAGTGTACCAGAAGTTACATACTTATAAGTTAACATGCATTGATTATTGTTGCCACATATCGTCTGGTTTTTCTGCTATGTGTTGTATAGTACCTTGGTAATCCCTTGGTGGGGGTGGTCTTGGCGACAACATTGATTTACTTATAAGTTGTAACTTCTCATTGGCATCTTCTCACTGGTGATCACTAGTCATTTTGGTTCAGAAATAAAAGAACTTCAAAAAAGGGAATTTTAACTATTTTATTAATCACATTGATATGTACATTTCTAATTAGCCAGTTTGGTTGCTCTACACCTCCACTGAGGAACAGTTTTCTCAGACGAAAGTAATATGTCCACATTGTTCGACGTGTAAGAACCATTCCCACATTAGCTCAACCAATCAAAATTGACTTCTTTTGTTTTGTCCTGTATCTGGCCTCAAAGGACAAAAAGAGAAAGTCAGAGCAGAAATACACTTCTCTAAAAAATAATAGTCTGCTAAACTATTATTAAACATATGCATTTAGAGGGTCTTGATAAAATACAAAGAGGAATCATGTGTTTTTGGTCCCAACCTGTCATCTCAGCTTCAGTCCCTTTCCCACCACTATAACATAGATTTCATATGCCACTTCTATAAATATTTTCATGATAATTGTTCTGGTGATCTTTCTTTGGTACCTCAACTTTATGAATTTGAGTGCAGTACTAGATTAGCAGCGTGGTCTCATCATTTTACAGTTGAAATAGATAGATGTAACCATAAGTTCTATATAAGTGGCCATTCAAGACAACTTTCATTTCACAATTTGATAAGAAAGACTGAATCAATTCAAAAATTCATATAGAAATATCATGAGCTTTCCATTTGTGAAGAAGACCACCATGCCAAACCCTGTCAAATGCCTTTGAGATATCCAAAGCAACAGCCCAAGCTTAACCATTCTTATTTAAAGCTTGATAGGCAATAATCATTAACACATCAGCAGTTGACCTAAAGAAGTGAAAGCAATATAGTTGTGGTGAACAGTCACGTAGAAGCAAGCAAGCCAGTGTGACTTGCGTCTGGTGCAAAGGAAAATAAGTATCTTAGCTTGCTGTGCAGCGTGTGGCATCAGCATTTTGTTCCTTGAAAATAGCATTAATCTCCAGTCAAACAGTTTCAACAGTATGTGCTGTAACTGTTGCTTTTTGTACAGCTTGACATGGTTTGACCAATAGTAGTTTGTGTGCTGATTGGTTGGACTGGAGAAGGTGATTTGCCCGGATAACTGAGAACAGAAGTGAAGAACACTGATTGGTTGGTCAGCTGTGGTGGCCTGTTAAAAAAACTGCTGAAACAGTGAGAAGGCAGAATGGTTTTACATTGGTAAAGTGTGTGGAATGCAAGAACGGCAGATTGAACAAGCAGTATTTTGTATTTTGCGAACAACATCTGAGGAACAGAGACCTGTTTAACTACAATAGTTTATCTGAAAGAAGATCCTGTGATATATTTCTTAACCAATTCAGAGTTAATTAGAGCATCTAGTACTTTGCCAAAAAAAAGGTAGAAGGCTAATAGAACAAGACTGATCGAAGGATAATGGGTTGTCTAACTTCTTAAAAACTGGAACTACAAAAGAGGATTTACAACAAACTGGAACGCAAGAAGCAGCAAGATATTGTAGATTTTAGAGAGAACAGGAGACTGTTCAGGAGCACATTTCTTAAGGAAATTTCAGGGATACCATCAGGTTCATATGCTTTATGAGTATCCAGTTTAGAAATGATAGTAGAAACCATGGATAGAGTTATATGAATATCACTCAGTAGAGACTCAATTGTAAGTGGAAAGTCAGGCAAAGGTACTCTGGATGAGTCAAGAGTAGAATTTAAAGAGAATTTACAAGCAAAACATTCTGTTTTATCTGCATAAGATGTTAACATCTCAAATTGAGGAAGGATAGAAGACTTACTCTTATTTAACACGCTATTACAGAGCCACCAGTAGTCCTGTGACCCAAACTTCTTAAATTCTATCAGTAAAGAAAGATTTAGCCTCTTAATTTACATATATATATATATATATATATATATATATATATATATTGTTTGGGAAATACATCCCTGAGATTCTCTGGTATACATCATCAGTGATGCTTTTAGCAGTGAATCATAATTATATTCTTCTTTAACATTTGCTTTCATGATCATGGGTCTCCACCATTCTCTGTCCTTTGTAGCTCTTAATACATACTGTCTTTTTGTTATCTTTCTTAAACCTTGGTCTGCTATCCATTTACTCAAGCTCACTAGGTCAGTTATGCATTATTTTCCTCTTTCCCTCATGTCTTCAATATGTCTTGTGGGTATTAAATTTTCCAAGCCCCAGAATGTTTAGAATAATTGTCCAATGACTGCATAAAACTGAGTCAGCATGCAGTATTGATTTCTGTGTCCACACTCTCTCTCTCTGTCATTGTCTCCCACTCCGTTTCTGTCTCTGTCTCTCAGTCTGTGGATGATGATATTAGCTACCAGAAAAAAAAAATGAATTCAGTTGAGCACTGTGGGGTGAAAGCGCGTGTTTGTAAACAGTGACTATTACTACTGATAATACAAGACTCTCCCAATGCATTGCTCTCTCTGGGTCACTGGCATTGTTTATGAAAAAATAAATACACAAAAATTAGCCTTTGTCTCTGCCGAGTGTTGTTAGCCTAGGGGTTAGAATTTCCATCTGATGAAAAATTGGTTGCGTTTTGGTCCCGGCTTAAAGTGATCAGCTGTCTATCCACACTGATGAGCTGTGTGATACAGCAAAACAGTCTGTCTGTGGATGATGATGATATATATATATATATATATATATATATATATATATAGAGAGAGAGAGAGAGAGAGAGAGAGTGAGAAAGAGAGTGGACATAAGAATCAACACTGCACTGTGGCTGTTATATACTTCAATGCAATCTTCAGACCAAATATATAAAAGAGAAATAAATGAGTAAAAGAAAAAACCTCTCTCTCTTTCTCTCTCTCTCTCTCTCTCTATATATATATATATATATATATATATGGGAAAATGATATATAATTTTTTATATATCCGAACAATTTTAAGAGACTATACCAAAGGGAAAAAAAATTGTTCATATGACATGTTTCTTCCTTCATTTCAATGAAGTCCTAAAGGATGTAATGTGTCATGCAGAAAGTTTTTTCCTTGTATATACATATGTGTATGTTATCAATCTAGAGTTCATGGCTATAAATAAACCTATCCAATTTGCATACACATTACTTCCAGCCAATCAACCAGCATAAACAAGCAATGTAGATGTCAAAATGGTAAACAACACTTCACTTTAACTCTAAACAAAAGGAAATAGCTTCCTCTTCCTCTACTTCTCTTAATCCCCAAGTGACCTATATACACAGCCTGCTATATGTATATCCTTCTAAAGGAGTAATGTCTCTTTGTCTGAAGATCCAATATTGGGAACTCTTTCCCCATATAAATCTAGCATTTTTAAACAATGTATTTGCATACACACACACACACACACTCACTCACACATATATATTTCTAATAAGATCTTGAAAATTCAGGCCAGTGGATGATAATAAATAAATATACTATTTAATAAATAAACAGAGAATCAATTCAAATATCCACCTAAAATAATATTTAAGTAATAAAATATGTTGGAGTAATAAATGAAAAATCAATTCCTAAAAAATTGCTTTGTTTCCATTAGGATACAAGACTGAGCTAAAATGGAAAAATCTGTGTTTAAAAGCAATATTCCAGCTTTGCTTGACCATCAGATTCTGAGAGGCCAAAGCACATCAAATCTAATGACAAGAGAATGCAAGTTCAAATACTGCCAGAGAGCACATATTTTTTTAATAAGATTTCTCGAATATTCAGGTAGGTAGATGATGTTAAATAAATATACTGTCTAATAAATAAACAGAGCATCTCCTGAGATATGGCTATCTACTAAAAATAACATTTATATGCATGATATATGCATTCTAGACTTTGTATTGGCTGGTTTCTTTTCATAAACTCCTTGTTTGGTGACTGGTTTGTTGGTTATTGTTACTATGATATAATACAGTAAACTGTAATACTGTAATACAGTGTATACTGAGCTATATTATATTGGATGAGTAAGGGATGTTAAATATTGACTTCTTGTTTAAATAGCTCAGAGTACTATCTGAAATAACCCCTGAAAATACTTTGATCACAGCACGTGATGAAAATTTTAAATTAATTTATATAAGCACACCTCCTTATAAATCTAGTAAATTTAAACAATATATATACAGGACGTGGACAATAATGACACTCCACATTTTCCTCTGCTTTGTAGCTCTTAATAAACTTTATCTTTTTGATATACCTCCAATCCCTGTTCTGTCAACCATTTACACAGGATCAATAGGTAGGTTATATGCTGCCTTCCTCTGTCCCTCTTGCCTTAAATATATCCTGTGAGTGTCAAATTTTCCAAACCCTCTTTCTTCATTATGTACCCTAGAAATTTCACTTGTTTCTTTCTGATACTAAGAATAAGTATCCTTTTTATTTCCATTTTTTTCTAAAACCTCTCCATTGCTCATATGTTTAGTCTATGGTATTCTCAAAAGTGTTGGATTTTATACATAGTAAGTTTAAGTTTGTTAGGCATTATTGATTTCTGCTATTATTATTATTATTGTTAATTAGATAAATTTAAGAGGGCTCCAAAAATTTGTGGCATAATCCTCTTTCAAATGATTGAACATGAGAAATTATTTGGGATTCCCTTCTTGGTCAGACAACATTTTCAGCATTCTCTTGTGTTTATTTGCAAACAGATGTAAATAAGCATATGTATATTTGCTAATACAAATGTTAGCAGGTGTTAAACAGGTGTTAAAAATGAAAAAAGAAAACAATAAAATGAGAGTGGGCTGATATATCAATGTCAAGTGAATTCGGGTGCTGCAGACCAAACAAACTGATTATTATACCACTTGAAAAAAACAACAACAAAAAACATCTCCATTAAGTATCCACCGTATATCCACCTGTTTTTGATAAATGAAGATAGTCCTTATTTATTCTTGAATGTTTTTACAAGCTTTATTGTAAATGTTATATCAGTCTAATCACTGATCAATTATGTTTTCCTAATTTTTATTTACAAAATTTATGGTTATGTTTTAATATATCCTTATAAATCTATTAAGTTCATGTACAAAATCTTGCTATATTCTTCAAAAATATCCTTAGAATATTTTAGGATATCAACATCATCATCATCATCATCATCATCATCATCATCATCATCATCATCGATCACATGACCAGATGTGGCTGTTGAGTTGCTTAGCAGTTGAACATCTAACCACCTTGCTCCATATATCTTGGTCATGTGCCAGTGTCTCAGTATCTGTGAATGAGCTTCCAGTCTACTCAGTAACATTGTCAGACCATTCTTTTTACTCTGATTCTTTTTCTTTTGCATAAAATGGTACTTTGTAGAGTGTCAGTGGAAAGATTGTTGATTGTTTTAATATGTCCATATAATTCCAAATTTTTCTTCTTGATGGCTGATATGAGGTTTTCCAGTGGGCTTGTTTCTTGTCTGATGCTATCTCACATGCCATCATTTGTCATGCAGTCTACATAGATGATGCTTCTGTAGAATATCATTTCTAAGGCTTAACTTCTTCAGTGTAATTTTGATGTCTAAAAGACAGAAAGATAGAGAAGACTAATGCATGTAACCATTTGATTTCAAGGAAATGTTATTGTCTTTCCAGATGGTTCTTAGTTATACTGCTGTTGTTTTTGCTGCTCTTGATATTATTTCTATTCTGGAAACCTTTTTGCTGATAACTAAACCAAGATATTTGAATTGTCTCACAGAATTAAGTCCCTGACCACTGAATTTTATCTTGGTTGAAAGTCCTTGTCATTGTTCAGCATGAGTGTGTTTTATGTGGGTTTAGTCTCCATCTCATATATGGAAGATGTTTCTTCCAGACCCCTTCTTTACTAGCAAGATTAGCTATATTGTCTGCAAATTGAAGGTTTGTAATATGACCTTGATTATTGACTTTGAAATTGCTCTTTCTCAAGGGTGGCAGTCTTGATGTGTTCAAAGAAGATGTCAAAGGTGTAGAGGATAGAAGACAGCCATAGCATACACCAACTGATATGAGGAAACCATTTTGCTATGAAGGCCTGTAACATAATTGCACTGTGTGCCTTATGGTATAGCTGTTGGATAATATGGATTAGTTTCTTATCCATATTATATTTGCTCTTTTTTTGCCCCCAATGCCTTGTGCCAAATTCTGTAAAAGTTCTTTTTTAATTCTATAAAGACGTGGTAAAGATTTCTTTGTGAATATTTTTGCATAGAACTTGAAGACTGAATATTTGTTCTGTGATGCTACTTCCATGGCCAAAATGTGATCTTTTTTTCAGCAATGGTTTCCTCAGTTTGGGGCATTAGGCTATTCAGGATGATTTTCAGCATTACTTTAGTAATAAATCTAGCCCTACATATTTTTTAATGCTTTTACAAACTTTATTGAAAATTTTGTCTATCTAATCCCTTATCAATTATGTATCCACAAAACAAAACCAGGAAATTTAAGGTTATGTTTTTATATATCCTTATAAATCAACTTGGTTCTCATCCAAAGCCTTTTCATATTCTCAAAAAAAATATCCTTAGGTTTTTCAGGATTTATATAAGCCAAAATGGAATATATATTTTAGCAGATAATTAAGAGTAAGCTTACTATATATCCCTCATTTGGCTAGGTCTTTCCTAGTTTAAGGGGTTGACCCTAGTAATACAAACTATCAGTATTTGTCTATTTGTTTTGTATGTTTTAGTCCTGAAGCTTAAGAGGTGTTGGGTCATGAAAATATTTTATTGTACAAGAAAACTTAAACCTATAATAAAAATTTAAAACTGTCCTTGGTTGAAACTTGAAAATTATGGTAAGCCTAATGAAGAGTGATAAAAAAAACAATTGAGAATTCTATTCTGAAGGATAGACAAAGGCACAATGCATAGCAAAAATGCATACACAACAACAGAAAGTTTCTTTCATATAAAAATTTAAAATACAATAAGAATATGGAGATAAAGAGAGAAGCAAAATAAACAAATTATCCTCTAAATATTAGGGATATTAAAAAATCTTTAGGAAATCTATTCAGCTGAGAAAACAGCCAATATATTTTTAAAAAAATGTATAAGCAGATGAAACAGCAGCAGCAGCAGCAATAATTTAGACTAAAGTAAACAAAGATGATAAGGGAGCATAATATAAACAAAAGCCTAAAAAATAGAGGACTTATGAGGGTAAGGTTGGGGAAATTGATTTAATAAATGGAATAAAAAGCAACTAAAGAGCTTGAAACTAAGAAGAGGTGCACATACAAGGGAGGTAAACAAAAAATCTCCTTATAAAGATGGTAAAGTATTAGCAGGAAAAGATTAAGGAACAATCATTTTAATATGACATGAATCTTAATATCATGTTAAAAATTCTTTTGAATGGATGTAAAAAAATCACTTTATTTTTTTCAAATGAATTTAAGAAAAACAAGAGAAATCACATAATTCTGCTGAATAAAAAAAGAATATCAAATTCAATAATGATATTGGTAATAGGCTCTGAAAGATTAACACAAACATAAAAAAGACATTGCATTGTATAAACTTAAGACAAAACAGAACAGCAATAACACTTCCTAACTCAATAGAGTTTTCTGTCCTGATTATCGATGGACAGTATTTGATGAATCAGGTAAGTTTAGAGTATGAATGTCGAATTGGCTGAAATAACACATTTCAATTAATCAGTAGTGAGAAAATGATGCTGGACATCAAGATGACTGAGAATATTTTAAAGGTAGACAGAGCATCATGGGTAAAAGTATAGACACTTTCAGCTTTAGTACAAATATAATTCAGAAAACAAGATACTGAGAGAACATAATTATTTATAATAACTCAATCATATGTTCATTAAATTAGTCTAGATTCACCAATGTAGGGATCAGATAGAACAATCAGATCAGTGTGTAGGTAAATATAAGAAGCATATTGGTAGATATATTTAGTAAGAAAATATGTTAATTCTCAGGAGGAGTAACTTGGATCAACTGGTAAGAATGAATTTGTCAAGTTATTCTATTGTAAGAGTTCTCTTGTAATGAGTATGAAATAATAATAACTCCCTTCATCTACTCACTTCAAATTCAACTGAGGAAAAAGATAGAAAGAAATATGTGAAATTTTCTTTGGACCAATGAAAACCTTGCCTTCACAGAAATTAGCCATTGAGTCAAGAGGAAAAGAAAGTAGTGAGCTTATGAAAATTCTTTTTGACATAAAATGAAGAAAAAATAAAACTAATAAGAGAAAAGTGTCTGAAGTCATTTGAAAGGTTTCATTTCTGCTCATTGTAGTTTTTTGCCAATGTCAAATAACTCCCCAAATATCAGCTTTTAACCAAGAACTTTCTTTCAACAATCCAAGAAAGCTATTACAAACTATCTCTCTTCATCTACAATTTGAATGTATGCATACCGTATATCCCTTCTGTGAGCAATGAACTCTCTTACCTTTGTTTTAAATATTTTTTGATATTATTTTGTCTCATCTCATTTTATCAGTTGTATGAACATTTCTTCTTTATGAAAATTCACTAAAACTATGGATTTTAAAAAATTCTATTTTATTTTCTTGAAATGATCTACTGGCACAACTTCAAGCATGTAAATTCATAAATATATTCCTTATCTTGTTTTGTTAAAATTGCCCATGTGATTTCTCATCATTACCATCCTTCATTAATCTTCTTGGCATGGGTAAATTGTCGTAACCTAGGAAAGGTTACTGAATAGAATAATCAGCCGAAGGCTGATAATGAATGATAATACTTAGAACAAGAACAACACACATAAGATTTGCTAGAGGTGTGTAGAAGAAGCAGTCAACTGCTAGAAGTGAGTCAAGTGAATTCCACAATGAATCTCCAACTGCAGACAAACATACAGTATTTACTCCTGTGTTTATGTGAATGGGGACATATCCATTATTGTCTGTAGGTATGCTACAACATAAAACAACTGTTCATTTTAACCCTTAAGCCCCAGGCTACTATACTATAAGTAAAATATCATCAGCATTAATGAAATGTATGAAAAGTTAACAATACAGATATTTATAGACAAAACAAAATGTTTTGAGAAACAAAAGGTTTTTAAAGTTTCTAATACGGCAAAGAAACAGGAAAATTTTATTAGAAACAAAAGAATTAGTACTACATTGGGTATCCTATGTGGCAGTGAATGATGGGCAATGTCTTCACAGCTGAAGAAGAGACTTGAAGCAACAGAAATGTGGTTCTCCAGAAGGATTCTGAGAATACCATGGGCTGAACATGTGAGCAATAACAAAGTTTTAGAGAAAAATTAAAATAAAAATGAAACTTATACTTAAGAAATATTTGAAATTTCTAGAGCACATAGTGAGGAAAGAGGGCTTGGAACATGTGATCCTCACAGGACAAATCAAAGGCAAGAAGGAAATAGGAAAACAACACTTAACCTTCTTAAGTAAATTAGATAGCAGAGCAAGGTTTAGGAGAGATATTAAAAAATTAAAATTTATTAAGAGCCATGATTGCCGATATCCTGAAGGGATATGGCATATAAAAGAAGATAATCTTGTGTATAATATGACTACTGTTTTGTGTGTAAAAACATAAATATATTTTAATTTTGTGCATAATCCAGTCCCCACTTTGGTTTTGTACAACATAATGTCTTATTGTTAAGACATTTTTAAGCCAGTGTAAATCATGAATTTTGTTATCTTTGTCAAAAGGAGATACAAATGAGTGTTTTTACTATGAAATGCTATCAACCAGCCACATATGTAGAAGTAAATTAAAAATGCAATTTGTTCTCAACAGTTATATATGCAAGTTGATCATTTACAATGGAAATTGTTTTAAACCTTAAACAGCAGACATCATCAATTGATGTTTCATTAAAGATTAGCTGATATCATCAGTTAATGATTTAAACTTTTACCATTGATAAAAAAAGGTATAATTCATTCATGATTTGAATCTAAATGACTAATTGGTAATGCTAGGATTCATGAGGTTACATCATTTCCTGCTGAAAATCAAGCTGGAAGAACAAGCCAGAGAAGACAGTGTCAGTGTGCATATTTCTCAAACAGAAAAAAATAAAAAAATTCTTTTAACCAATGTGACTGAGAAGCCATCAAGAGAAAAAAGGTGGAATAATGTTTGGGGTTATTATTCTAGGCAGTAAAATTATAGATTTTTTCAAATCTGATGATAGGTCAGGGTAATTGCATTGAATTGTTTTAATTTCTTGTACAAGATTTTTTTGAAGATACATTTATTGGTTGAGTAATCTTTTTTTGATGGTTTATCAACCCTTTGTAGGTTATTTAAAGTCAAAAACATATTTTGAATTATAAGAAAAATTCTTTTGTTTTTAACAAATACTGAATTAACAATTTTTTGGGAATAACAATGATTTTTCCAGGGTCAAGTTCTACTGTTTAATCTATAGCTGGGAGGAGAAGAGATTGATTCATACGTTTCCCAAGGATATTTTTGTGTAAGTGAATGCATAATTCAAACTTGGTTCTTTGATTTCTCATCCCATGCTGCTATCCATTATAACACCTGCACAACCTTTGATGGATAAGAGATTATGCAATCAAGAAACTGTAACTTAAAGACCATATTCATGTGAAAAAATGACCCTTTTTGCAAAAATGACTTTTGCCACTTTGTCAAATAGTTTTCAGATAACAATTATTGCAATAGTATACAGCCTTTTCAGATTAGAAAACTTGTGTTCCATCATTGGAAAAAAATAATATGTGAATGAAAAACAGTATGGAAGCAAAGAAGAGCTCCAGGAAGTAAGAAAAAGCTGGTGTAAGTAATAACACCAGAAAAATTATCACAGTTGATGGTAGAAACATTGATGAAGGTTATGGAATATCAAAGAACCATATTAACATGTAAAATAATTTATTCAGATATTGTGTTTATTCAATATAAGTAGAGTAAAATTGATCAGTTTGTTGAAGAGGGAACTATATTTATGTGATAGATTGTAGTGGTAAAATTTTAGTTGTCATATGAGATAATTTTGAATTAGATAGAGTGTAGTATATTACGTGTGATACATGGTGTAACTGAAAATTAAGACATCTCCCAGAGGGAAATGAGACATGTTACCACTTTGGTATCCTGTGGTTGAAGAGTGAAAAGAAAGAAAGAGGGATAGGTTCTTCGTTTTTATACCACTTTATACAATGCCACCTAACAGGTCTTAAGAGAAGTTCCCAACCAGACAAGATTGGCAAGTTTAAGCTACTGTAAAATGTTAAGATTTTCATATGAGATATTTATGAATAGAAGATAGTGTAGTATATTGCCATGATATATATTTATATAACAAGTTGTAGAGGAGATATCATTGTGGTCAAATTGGGTTTTCTTCAAATAGGAGAGAGTATAGTGATAGTTTTGTATTGTGTGAGATATGTGGGTTACTGGGGACTGTCCTATGTAGAAGAAGAAACATGTCTCTTCTCTACAGCATATTGTGGGTGAAGAGAGAAAGAAGAGAAAGTGGCCCTGTGTCATTTTCTTCTTTTATTGATTTATACAACAGGTTTCAGGAAGACAGAAGATGATGATTTGCATTGCAATTTTTTGAAGATTGTAGTTGACAGGGAAGCAAGAATCTGGACGTTCCACAGGTGATAAGTGTGAGAAAAGAAACTATTAGAATAGAAACATCTAGCTAATT